>JAPTHA010000014.1:12407510-12422632 GCA_029814585.1 Gymnapogon annona
CTAACCCCCCCTCTTCATCAGGACAGGCCATGATTTTACATAAGGGACGTAATAATCCACGCCAGTTTTTTGTTTTTTTTTGAATGATGTTTTCTGTATTAACATTGGCTTCGATGTAACAAAAAGTATTTTCTGTCAGCTGCTTGAATGTGGAGACAATCTAGAGCCAGTTTACGTCACGCTAGGGTTTGGGTACCAGAGGAGCGGGACGTTGTTGCGATCCAGTTCTCTGTGTTGACAAAGTTTTGTGCCATTGGATAAGTTTAAGTGAATATATATCCCATCATTATGGTCCCTTACTGAAAGGATACCAGATGTTTTCTTTTTTTTAATATATATTTAGAGAAATTTGTTTGTGAAGGAATTCCAGTGATGAAGTAACCATAAAGTATGTCCTTTAGTTATGATATGAATTTTAGAATGGGTGCGTACAAGTAACAATAGTTTCAACTCAAATGCCATTTTAAAGTAGATGGACATTTTAGTATTTTTCACGCTAAAAACTTGTATTTGAATTGAATTGTCTGTCAAATGATTAACTTATTATTTATGTTTATTCTATTACAAACATATTAACATATCAATATAATACTCCTGTTATAGCAGGGAGATAGAAACCAGGATGTTGGATTGTGGTTTAATTGCTAAACTCAAAAGACACTTCAGCATTTCCTGGCAATTCTGAAGCTTGTGATGTAGTCATATTAAGAGACAAAAAATAAATAAATATTTGTATATAAATGAATGTTTCCCTATGTAAATGTAAACTAAAACCCAATCAAATAACATATTAAGCAGATATACATTTTGTAATTAATGTTATTACACTGTTGATGTTATGGCATGTGTATGAGCTCTTATCGGCATTAAAAATATCATTGCCATAATTTTGTGCTGTTGGTTTCTTTCCCGTCTCCACATGTGTTTTCAATTGGAATATAATTAAACAGATTACAAGGCCGGCTCGGTGTGCTTTCAGGGCATTTCCCCTCCACAGGGGCGGGTCCCCATAATTAGACAGCACTTTTGGCCTTGGCTTAGCCTCGACACTCCTGTACACCGGTGCTTCTGGTGATTCGTCATTCATTCATCAGTCACGCCGAAGTCAAGGCACGCTGACCCCGGTGACCAGAGCCCAGGATCGGAGGGGGCGGGTTAAAAGGGGTTGGGGGTGCAGGGAAATGGGTGCAGCCTTTGTCAGGCCTGGTCTTAGGTCAGTCGGCACCGCTGTGGTGGGCCTGATATGTGCCTGGAGGTCTGTTTAAAGCCTTATTGGTAATTACAGCCTCCATACCGGGGGCCGAAAACACCTCAGAGAGAGCTGTCACTTCTGACAGGTGGGGGTGGGGCGGACAAAAGGCCGAAACAACTTAGGATGCAATCTAAACGTTTGTTAATGACGAGCAGGGGGCAGGGGTGTAAGTGGACAGGATATGAGCTTTAATAAAACAAAGTCCACCACATCCTGCCTGATCAGATGAATACACTGAGCCTCAGAGGCGGGTATATAGGTTATAATGAAAAGGAGGGTTTTCCGAGCCAATAAAGACAACAAATCCTACTGGGGCCAATGCAGGGTGTTTTAAGGATTTTAATGGGACCAGAAGAGAACAGCTGTCCTTCCAGCCCAGTGCGAGCCAGGATCCTCGGTAGTAAACTGCCTTACATTGAGTCCATTGAGATGCGGGTACATGTAAAACCCCGCTGGCAAGAAACTGTTGACGTCTGCTATTTGGCCGTGTTAATTTATGCAGGATTATGCTAATTGGCAGGAGCTGTTGTAAACCTCTCTCTCTCTCTCTCTCACACACACACACAGGAATGTCTCTGAAAGCCTGTGGAAAGACATGGACGCCTCACTATTTCTGTCCTCCTGCATGCCCTGCTTTTATTTAACCAACGGTTTGACGCTCAACCCCAAGCCCCCCCCCCTCCGGATACATCTTCTAAGTTCAGTACGTAAGTGCGTTTGAGGGTGAAATTCTCCGTATAAAAGGGAAGATACCAAATGATCAATTTCCGAGATGTAGAAAAACAAAACTTTATTTGAATCCCATGTGACCCCTATTTGCCACAAACATTGCACAGTATGAAACGAAATCACATCATTGGGCATCATGTCACATTAACTATACACATGGTCCTATTATACATGAAAATGCTTTTTTTTGGTGATTTCAAATTGCTGTCTTTGTCGGGTTTGTAAAAAAAAAAAAAACAGCAAATGCAGAAAGAGACATCTGTAGTGTTTAGTTTTCCAGTCCACTGGCCATTGTTGTTGTTTTTTTTAAGTTTTTTTTTTTTTAATATATATATATCTCCGCTGAGTGATGGGATGAAGGCTCAGACTACGAACCTGCTACATTGGTCATCTGAAATATCCCTTGGTGGGTTAAAAAAACCAACAAAAAGAAAGTAAAATTTTAAAAAAGTATAGGTTTTTTTAATCTTTTAAAACAGCTAAAAGTAAATTACAAAAAATCAAAACTATACTCATGAAAACACATTACATTTTCTACAGTAGTGAATAAGTTTGTCATAGATGCCAAGAGCAAAGTATGTTTTAAGACACTGAGATGACCTTCCTCTGCCTTAGTGTGCAAACAAATGAGGCAGACCAATCATGAACTGAAATGTACAACGGTATGTGTGTGTGTGTGTGTGTGTGTGTGAGACAGACCAATCCTGTTCATTGGTCTCACTGTGAAAGCGGCTCTTTGCTCTGTAAAA
The DNA here is from genome assembly GCA_029814585.1 of Gymnapogon annona. NCBI lineage: Eukaryota > Metazoa > Chordata > Actinopteri > Kurtiformes > Apogonidae > Gymnapogon > Gymnapogon annona. The sequence goes on from JAPTHA010000014.1 coordinate 12,410,241, forward strand.
TGATATACAGTATAATGGAAAGACATAAGACAGGCAGCATTTCTCTGATAACATTTTTGGTCCCTGTGCAAATAAGATACACATGTAGATACATACGCATGTATATGAAATGAATAAACAACTTACAGCCAAGGCACCTTGATACAGTTTTTTTTTCTCTCGATAAAAAACATCCTCATCAATTTGATTGGTATACCAAAAATAGAAATGATCAGGCTTTATGTGGATTTTGTTCTGTTTTGCGTGCAGAAATGTCACTGAACTCAGAGGAGTTCCATAGTCGAGACACAAAGTCAGTCTCTATTCCCTCCTCATCTTCTGTCGGCCTCTCCTTTAAGAGACCAGCTGTTTGGCTTGCAGCTCCATCTCCGCCGCCCGTTTCAGAGCCACGTCCACCAGGAGCTGAAAGCCACTGAAGTCTTGTGTGAGGTCTGGAGGGGTGGGGGGAGGGGTGTTGAAGAGGCCGCTGCGGGGGCTCAGGTTGCCCTCCATGCCGGTGCTGAGGATGGTGGCGGTGTTGGTGGGGAGCGGCCCTTCATCCCGGCACCGCAGCAGCGCCTGAGCCGTCGCCGTCTGCAGCAGCTCGGCCGCCCTGTCAGAGTTCACTCCGGGCGCAGAGGGGCTGGGGGCTGTGGGGCTGGCCTGCATCGCTGCAGAGACAGTGGTGTGACAGATGACAGATGGGCGGGTGGGCATGAGCACCGGAGACGGCGACGTGGAGGTCGGAGAGGGCATGGAAGGGGACACGGCCTTCCTCAGGACGCTCGGCGCGGCAGGTTCAAAGCTGGAGGGGTGGAGGACGCGCTTGTCGTAGCTGTCGTCTGTACCGGGGGCGGGACTGCTGTGTTTAGGGGACTGGGAACTGTCAGAAAACCCGTCCCCAGCTTTGCTTCCTTTCCGGGATATAGTGAACTGGTTGGGGTCTTTGCCGTCTTTCCTCAGCATCTCCGGGAGGAGTCGCCGCCGTGCGTTAATGAACCAGTTGCACACCTGGCAGAAGCAACAACAGAAGTACACACTGTGAGAAAACCACAATGCACGGCTCACTTCTGTTGTGAAAGGAAAAAAAAATCTGCAGGTTCACTTATCTCCAGGTGCGTCTCGCACCTGTCTTTTCAATAGACAATTAAAAATTTTTACAAAAGGTAAACAACCCCTCCCACACACAGCACCTCACAACACCCACTGCATAACTCACACCATTAACACTTTACATTCACAACCTAAGAATTACTCAGAGGAACCATGTTATTAGTAAACAATATAATAATAGTTCAAAGGTTTAACTTGAATATTTCAAACAGAAGGTAATGTTCTTTGTTACTGCTGTAATCACAGTCGTGTCTTTTCTTTTTCCCTCCCTCCTCCAGGCTAGTCGTAACTGGCTCGGGGAGGCTTGTAGCTCTATGTAAATGACTCTGCATTGTTCCCAGACAGCTGGGATGGAGAGAGGCTGGAGGGAGGGAAATTCCTGTCCAAGCACCTCCGCCAAGCCCACAGAACACAGCGAGTGAGTTTACTCATGGCTGCCTGATAGACTTTAAAGTTTCGACATCACGCTGCTTTGGGTGACCTTCACTTGACTGTTTATGGGTCACGTTTTGTTTGTGATCTAGACAGGAAATGATTCAGTCAAACTGCCACTTGCTTCCTCTTGACTTTTGCACTGGTTTAATCACATTCACAGTGTTCACCGTTAGGAAAGACGCACAAAGTGTTTTGTTTTTCTGTCACATCCGAGTCCATACCTGCAGTGTGGACAGCTGAGTCTGCTTGGAGAGGAGGGCTTTCTCCTGCTCAGAGGGGTATGCATTGTAGCGGTGCTCGTATAACCAGTCCCTAAGGATCTGAACCGACTCTTTAGGCAGATTCCCTCTGCGCTTTCTCTTCCCGTTGCTCCCTGTGCTGGACGACAGATCCAGAGGGGCATCCACGCTGTCCTCGTCGTCCGTCTCGCTCCCCGACAACATCATCAGGCCTGCGCAAGCCAGCGAGAAAAACACCGCATGAGAGTGAGACAATAAAGAAAATATATCCTCTTATGTCAGCTACCCTGTTGTCAAAGGCTCAGCCGCTCTGCCGCAGCCGTTTACCAAGCACAAGCTGTCGGGAGGCAGCTGATGTGTCAGAAGCAAGCTGTCAAGTTCAGCCATGTGATTCATATAAGGAGCGGAGGGAGGGTGTGAGCTAGAGGAGGAGGAGGAGGAAGAGAGGAAGGGATGGGGAGGAGTGGAAAGGGAGAGAGAAGGAGGGAGAGAGGAGGGGGAACGTCACAAAGGCTGGTCTGATGCTGTGTCAGTTATAAAACCTGCCTCGACAAATACAGGCCAGGTCTATGGCACAGACCGAGCACACCTTACATGCTTGAATAAGTACACCAGGCTGACCACAAAAACAAAAAAAACACTGAACAAAGGAAAGGTTTTTGTTTTGGAGAGCGGGAACAGTGTGTTTGCAAGGATTAGAGAGTTGCTCTTTTATATATATATATATATATACTGGGCCACGTCTAATCTAAGTCAATCACACATGATTTAGGGTTGTAGTTTACTAAAATGGAAAATACACCCGCTTGCGAACCATTTCTAAAAAGTACTTCAGTGTGATTTTAAATGGTCATATTTTATGTTAAAGGCAGTTTGATCAAATTGGTACAACTCGCACATAACTGAGGAGTGAGTGTTCTTTAACTGGTGCTGGGACATGATGTTACCTTCACTGCGTGTGGGAGAAACAGCGAGCGCACAGGTAAAGGTGCCACTAAGGACACGCATAAATGAGATCGGGGACGATTTAATCCTGCGTTGTGTGCTCAGGGCCAACTGGTGGGAAACGAATAAGAAAGTTCCTAAGTCTGGGCGGCCAACAGGATGAGGTAATTACGTAGGCTGGAGAGGGGAAAGGGGGAGGGGAGACCTGTTGCAAATCAGCGTCTCCAGACTAAACAAAAGAATCTAGGGCTGCGTGCTTCTTTGTATGCGATTCAAAAGTTTCTACACGCAAATACAGACTTCACTATTAACCACACTCGCACCAAAACATCACCTTGTGACAGGGTGGCCGGGGAATGGCGTTTAGAGTCGACAAAGGCGCTATTTTTCAGACTTAGAACAACTTGTAAGGGGGTTTCTATTGTGTGTGTGTGCGCAGTACCACGAGGTCCATGAATGTAACACGGCAAACAGCAACTTCCCACAATGAGGTCAGGATGAACATTAGTCTTTATGTGGATCTGGAGCCCATTTATTACGACCCAGAGTGTTTCCACTCGGTATATAACACCAAAAAACAACATTTATCGTATGTACCACTTAAATTTACAACATTGACAACTCTTCGGGTCGCCGCAGTCGCCGAACTTTACCTTGAATCACTACTTTTGTTACGTCGACGCCAAAATTTAGCATTCCATACTTTGTCCGAATGCTAAAAGCGTCGCTTCAATTTAGCATTTAAGCTAAGTTTATTTTAACTTTAGACGTTTTTGGAGGGCTTTTTTTTTACCCCCCCCGGTGGTGAAAAGTTACCCGGGGAGGAAGAAAAACAACACATATGTCGACGTAGACAGGACTATCTGTGTCAAAAGTCATCTATTTTTTAAAGAATGACCTTTTTTTTGGTATTCTGAAGACGAATCGGACGTAGCTTTTATGTACTTTTGACATCGCGCCAGCACATGGCAGAAAAGCCCCCTGTCATGTCTGGAAAGGAAACAATAGACTGCATGGTTTGCATATGAGGGGATACGGCTCTGTGTTAATCGTCCTCTACAATTCTTCTTTATCAATTTAATAAAAACAAAACTAACTCGCACTTGAGTTGTTTTGTTATGGTTTTTTAACGCTATAAAATAAACCAACCTACCTTTTTTCGTCTTCATATCGGCGCAATAATTGCCCACTTTTCCTCGTCGGGGGGGGGGGTCGACGCAGACCGTGTTGTGTTCAGGTGCAGTGTTTTGTTTTTGTTTTTATTTTCCTCCTCCTTTTCCTCCAGATATCCACAGCGTGTTTATCCGAACGCACCGAAAAAAAAATCCTTATTCATCAAAAAAAAACAAAAAAAAAATCTCGCTCTTTCTCCTCCGGGTTTTTTTTCTTCTTCTTCTTCTTCTGTCTTTCTCTCTTCCTTCTTCTTCTCTCCGATCGTCCTTGTTTTGCAGACTCGAGAGGTTTATGGTGGAAGGGGGGGTGTTAAGGTTTACCTGAGATCTCTGCGTCTCTTCGGCTCAAAGCCCTTTTCTCATTGACTGTGTGTTTGATCCTGAAACTGGGTGACAGCTATCTTTGACAGCTGCGTGACTCAACGCACAGAGATCCTCCCACCGTTGGAGGGCAGAGGGAAGAAAAAAAAAAAAAAAAAAAGCTCTGACATCAGCATGGCTTGTTCCACTGACATGGATACAGCAGTCTCGTCGAGTTTTTTTTTTTTTTAAGTACTGCAGACCCCCCTCCCTCCCCTCTCCTCTTTCCCCGATAATAACAATGCCAAATAAACAATCGGCAGCGCGGTTATGAAATCATCATTGCACTTTTTTTCTAAAAAAAAAAAAAAAGGTGTTCGTTTTTAGGCGGGGGCGCGCGCGGAGATGACAACAAACCGCGGGCTTGCTCGAGGACTGCGGACCTCGTGGTTAAAGGCGGATACAAACAACCTTAACTGCACCCGTACACACATACACACACACACACACAATTTAAAAAATCAACACGACCACTACAGGGTAGATTTTATTGCTGCTGCATCGATGTTTTTTTTATTGTGTGTGCGCGCTCAGCCATAAACTAATCGTATTTATTTAGCAACCTGTACGCGCGCGCAGTTCCCTGTTGCGTTCAGTTGCTCTGCGTGTTTTTAAGAAGCGTTTCAGCAGCTGCGCCTTTTACGCTTAATATCGCCGTAATAAAGCAGCAATGCGCGTTTGTGCGTTGCTTGTTGCGTTCACTTGTCACCGTTCTACAGATGCCCGCTCTGTTGCAGCCGTCTGTAAAATCTGTTTTTTTTTCGTCTTTGTAAACTACATTCCGTGTAAGAATATTTAATCTCCGCTAGATAACGGGTGTTTCTAGATGATGTTGCGACGACCTTGTACCAGCGGGGGGTGTTGGGGGGGTGGGGGTGTTCGTGCACCAGTACACGTTACTAAAGACAAGAGGATGGCGAAGGAAACGATCAATGCCTTCATTTGTATGCAGTGCACAACCTTGCGACAGCTGCTGTAGCATCGACTCTTTGCATTCATTTGTTCCAGACAGGCGTTCGGGGGTCTAAAGCTAAATGTCGCCTCCGTGTGTGTGTTGCTGGTACTCGATTTGTTTGCAAACGTCATTCATGCGTGTGAGGTGCTCGGATGTCCTCTGCTGGCTGGTGTACGCAAACGCGCCGCGGCTTCCACGACGAAGTGAATCCAATAAATGGACGAGCGTATTGGAATTTACATTACAGCACAAGTGTTTCACTGCTAACGTTGGACTTGGCTTTTAAAGAAATAATGACGAATCTTATAATATTATTTGGATGTATCCCCCCCCCATAATTGTTTTACATGTTTACTTGTCCTCTCTCCACCTCTGATTCCTTTATAACTTACTACTTACACTTGGGCAACATAAAATCATATTAAAATGATTTAAAAAAACAGCATGGATGTGTGGATATAACTGTAACCTTTGTCTATAAACTTTCTAATTTTATCGAATTTATTTGGTGGTTTAATATGCCATGCCGTTTTCTTGTGAAATATTCTAATATAAATTAGACGGCGGTTCCAGAATTAACAGAACAATCCAAATCATGTGTCATTTATGGGTTAGGATTATTATGTGTTTATAGTGGCTTGATTTCCCACTAGACCGGCTTTGTATGTGTGATAACTTTAGGACAGTAAATACAAGAATTGTTATGTAAGTACATGCTTATAGCCTGCACTATTTAAGATTTTTTTCAGCTGTGTTTCTGTTGCAGCTAACTACAGTGAGGTAATACCTAAAGGAAGCACTTCGATTCATACCGAACATTGTGTGAAACTGGACAAGCTTAGTCAGAGAATGTGTTAAAAATAGCAATATGCCTGTACCAAAGGCCTGTAGGAGGGCATTGTTAAACAATATTTCAGCATTAGTAGTAACCAAACTATAATAGCTCACTGAAACATTTGTTATTGTGGTGTGAATAACTTTGTAATTGTGGTTGTAATCTGACTTTTTATTTTAAACGTTTTTGTTGGAAAGAGCTAATGACTTACTCTAAATGTAACTAAGAATGTTTTCATTTACATCTTTCCTATGTGTAAAAACATACATTTGTGAATTTTGTACGTATTGAGATGGACAAATGTTAAATATTTTCAAAAACATTTTCTACTGAGCATACATTCATACGTTATCATTCGGTAAATTTAACTGTGACGCATCAAATCTTTCACATTCGTTCACTTGTAGTTAAACACTGATAAACTCGAAAGAGGAGTTGCGTCAAGTTACCTTACGTGGTACCTAAACATGGACAGTGTGCCTTCAAAATAAAGTTTTGTAGCCGTGGCTCTAATTTACATAACGGTCTTCTATAATAGTTTGCAGAAATTATCCAAAAATAAACCCACACATTTTAGCTTTCATTCCGGATTGTAATCATTATTGATAAATTACTTTGTTCATCTTTGCTAGTTCAGCTGATGGTGTTTTTTTGTTTTTGTTTTTTTAAACAAAGCTGTTGTTCACTTCAAATGACAGTCTAAGTCATATGTACATCCGATGATCTGTCCTACACGAAAAGCTGAACGACTGGCGACAACTTTCTAAGACAGGCAACGATGGTGAGTGGTACTTTAAAAATTTACTGCATTCTTCATTCTTTCACTCATCTTGAATGGATTATGTTACAGTGACTAGCATTATCAAAGAAACCACCCAATTATATTTCTAAAATAAAACCTGAATCCTTATTATGTCTCCATGCAGAATGTTAAAATTCTTCTTTTATCAGTGTGGGTTTATTGTCAAGTCTTAAAAACTATAACTGAGGCTTGACCAGTTATGTGACTTAGACCCCACCTCTGGTAACTAGTAAATATAACTGGTTTATATTTTTGATACTTACAAAAGGCTTCAGGGTTTTTTTGTGCTAATTTTGTTATTATTTATGTCTTGAATGTTCTACTGCTAGATTTCTGAGATATAAATTACATGTGAGTTTGAACCATAATATTTAGAATAATCACAATGTGAAGATGTTGATGTGATGTATCCCAATTATTTCCATCCATATACAGTGTTTTACTTATGACTTTATGATTTATCAACCAAACAACTATGTGTCAAGCCTTTGAAAATGTAACCGAACCATGACTTCAGTTATGTGACATAAGTCTCCCACCTCTGGTAACTGGCAAATAAAGCTAGAAATAACAAAATTGAACCAATTATGTGTGATAAATCTTACATGCTTTAAATAAGATACACAATGATAAAAGTGGTGTGTGAAAAATCTGAATAATCAGTATACTTTATTAATCTCAGAAGAAATTGTTTGTTCAAGGTGTTCTGTAGAAGTATAAGAAAAAGTAGCAGGAAAGAAATGATCAACATGATAAATAGGTAACTGCATGAATAAATATGCCATATATACATACACACACACACATATAGACACATGCAGCTTTAAAAATACACACGTATACCGTATGGACTACTTGAATATACATATCAAAACAAAATTAAAGCATCAATTTGTACTGGACAAATATGATCCATATGATAAATGTAAATAAATAAGTGTGCAAAAATATCGCGTACCATTGAAATTATGTGGTTATACAGTGGGATGTAGATAGTATCCCCGAAACACCTGTGAGTCTTTCGGGGATCAGTTCTTCAGTAACTGAATGCCAGTGTGAGTTAAGTTATTCAAGTACATGGGTTGACGGACGCTTGTACTTTGAAAAGCATCCAACCGGAAGTGTGTGTGTTTTGCGCGTAATGTGCGTCGACGTTTGGTGGGTCGGGCTGGGTCCTGTTACAGTCTCAAGTCTAAAATTAGGGAGGCACCCCAACTCCAAATGACGCAAGGAAGCTAAAGTGGACAGTCTACCCCTGTGTGTGTGTGTCAATGGTAACGGGACTCGGGGCCATGGAGACGTCCCCTACTACTTTACTGTTGTCGGTGACACGCTGAGTATTTTTAGATGTTGTTGTCATGTTTCCGTAACAGCCCTCCGCGGCTCCGACCAGTATAAAGGACGTCCGTCAAAATGCAGTTGTACAACAGCGTACTGACACACTACCCCAAGGCGTCTCGCAAACTTACAATAACTTTATCGACCGGGTCCGAGCGTCTGAACGGGACTAGTCCGACTTCTGGCGAGGTTGAGGTTGACGCACCATCGGGACGCGCAGATCCAGACTCGGCTTCGGCTCCGTCTTCCGCCAAGATGCCCGCGTCTTCTTGTTACGAAGCGTCATCCATGAGGCCAATTTACTTCACGTCGACCGCGGAGATATTGATCCGCAGGCCCGACGGAGTGGAGCGCACCGTGCCCATTCAGGTCGTGAGGGAATCCAAAGCCGACGAGTCGCCGTCGCCGACGACTTCTACCGTTCGACACAACGGCGAGAGTTTACTGTGTGGCGACTCCGACGTCATAGTGGACTTGATCGATCAGCTGAGGAATGGAACGGATCAGCTGTTCCCCGACTGCTCACAGCTGCATGGAAGTAACCTGTTCAACAGAAGACCCCGGACGGAAGAGTATAAGGGTCTTCCAGGTGAGACTGGTGCAGTTTCAGCAACTATTGCCCCCATCGGGAGCAACGGATGTGCCTCCTTACCTGAAGAGGAGCGAGATGCTTGCAGGGTATCTGAGGCTGAACATCAGGGCAGTTCCTCAGCATCATCGGATGAGAGGCGGGCCTTTGAGCTCAGCGTCCTGCAAGAAGCCCCCCCTCAAAGAAGCCCCGAGAGAACAGATGTCAACACCAAAGTTCAACGGTACCTGGCCGAGGTGGAGAAACAGAACAAGTACCTCCAGGAGAGGAGCAAGTACCGGTACCACATTATACCGGATGGCAACTGCCTGTACAGAGCTGTGTGTAAGGCCACGTACGGGGACCAGGCCCGGCACGGGGATCTCCGGGAGCAGACGGTGCACCACATCGCAGACCACTTGGATGAGTTTAACCCCATCATTGAAGGGGACGTTGGGGAGTTCCTGATCAACGCGGCTCAGGACGGAGCCTGGGCCGGATACCCCGAACTCCTCGCCATGAGCCAGATGCTGAGCGTGAACATCCACCTCACGACGGGGGGCAGTTTGGAGAGCCCCACCGTCTCCACCATGGTGCACTACCTGGGGGAGGAGGACTGTGCCAAACCCAACATCTGGCTGAGTTGGCTCAGCAACGGTCACTACGATGCACTCCTGGACAAGTGTCTCCCCAACCCAGAGTACGAAGACTGGTGCCGGAACTCGCAGATGCAGAGGAAACGAGATGAGGAACTGGCCAAGTCCATGGCAGCATCACTGTCCAAAATGTACATTGAACAGAACGGCGCAGTGTGAAGTGACAGGACACACACTCTCACTCTTAGGCAGTTTTGAGATGTAAATGCTCTAAATTATTTTTTTATAAGATTTATAACGCGTGAGAATGGACGTGCAGTGCACATACTTTGGGTTTTTGTACGGGTCAATATGGCCAAAATAGTAGCGGATGTCGACGGCAGTGTTTGGAAGTGTGTGAGTGTATTCTTCTCGATAACTTGGATCATGTTGAAATAACTTAATTACTATTCATAACATAAAAAATACAATATATACATATATGTGCTGAGTTGCAGGCTAATCAATAGGCTAATTAAATGCTGGCTAATCAAATCAATATCGATTAACCTGTTATCAATAGACCAGTTATTCTTCCGTGACGTCTATATGCTTCTTAGGCTGTTAGAAAACTTCCACATCCGGAGAAACTCCACCCTTTTACTGCTGCATTGCTGCTTTTCGTTGCCATAAAAGTTATACCAGAGAAGCTCAGAATGTTTGGATTGTGTCTGTGAAGAAGCCGAGAAATATTTTCTATTATTCAAGGTATTTTTTTTAGGATTTTTTTGGGGGATAATGTTTCAAAATAAAAGTGGTGAAGAATCCTATAGTGCTGTGGGTTTCATCATTCTTTTTTTTTTTGGTTTGTTTTGTTTTTCATTCCTCGCTCGATGGAATCAGGGATCACACACTGTGGGAATGATGTTGTCAGGTGTGTTGTTTTTTGGGGGCAGGCATGAAAAAAAGAAAGGAAAACAACAAAAAAAAAACAACCTTGATGGGATCCATTCTTTATACTGAAGGCAGGTCAGATGAAGTGATGTGCGCCGCGCTCATCCTTCAACGCACTGTCCTGAAGTGAGAAGTGATGTTGGGGTTTTATGCCTTGGCTGACCCTGGAGCCCCCTCATCATATTCAGTGACTCTGTTGTCATGACGACGGCACAATGGTCCACATAAGTATGTTAATTTCTGTATCTGGTACCAAGTTCTGGAATAAATTTGCTAACACTTTATACTTGTGTAATAATCCACTCCTATTTGAAAGACAATACAAATATATTAACTCATACAAATATTTTAAGTTATATCAGCATAACATTGTATGTGTAATTTGTATGTTTTGGTGGGTTTATAGTGAGGTTTAGTGTTTCTGTATTATACCTTATATACTCTATGTGTTTAAGTAGCTTTTTATTCCTTAGCAGAATGATGGTACGATGTTGCTACAACCAGTACAAAGTCAGATCAGTTATTTAATCTGTATTTATTTTAATGTGGTAACTTATTCAGATAAGAATTTGACACTGAAAGTCATAAAGGGGCGGGACTAGATGAGCCTCTGCATCTTTCTGTCCTTCCTCAAACTCAAACTATTGTGAGTTGATACATATTTACTTTTATGTTGAATTTATTGTATTTTGTTACTTTTTCTGGGATTAATGACAATCGCAACACAATGACCAATTGGTGATAGAAATTATTGTTAAGCACATGACAATATAAATTAAATAGAAATCAGGCAACGAGAAAATTTAATGAATACCAAATTAAAAAAGACAATCAAAGTAATTGAGATTAAACAGACCAAGAAAAGGTTTAGAATAAATAAGATACTTGAGTCAGTCTGAATTAAACAGATGGGTAAAAAAGGATGGGTCTTCATGGATTTTAAAACCGGATGATGTTTGAACATGATTTAATGTGAGGTGGGAGACTGTTCCAAAGCTTTGGTCCATACACAGAAAAGGCCCCATCGCCTTTATGACCTGAGTGACTTTTGGGGACTGTCATGGGTTAAAAGTTCTTTAATGGACCTAATGTTGAAAACTTTAAACCTATTGAAATGTTAATATGTATTTAACCTTTGTCATATATGTGTGATTGTAAAAACAAACATTTATATCCTTAAAAACACAGCAAAAGAAAGAAGATATTTCTGGTAGATAGTGGTAGTGGACACCAGAATCAGAATACTTGATGAATTAGATTAGATTAGAGACCTTTATTAGTCCCACACGGGGACATTTCAGGTTACCACAGCTCATATAAGACAAGACACACACTGAGAGATACTGCAAAAAATAATGAAAAATAAGAGCGATTCCCTATAATATAGATATGTAATTAGAAATAAAGAAAACAACAGATTGAGTGCAACAGTAAAGATCAATAAATATACATCAGTTATATAGTGATATACAGTTCTATAGTTATACCATTATTGTTATATAGTAATATACAGAGACATCGTGATTTATATAGTAACATACAGTTATATAATTATTATAGTAATGAATAATTAATAGTAATTAATTATAATAATAAATTCTAATAATTAACGGTACTAGCGCTGGTCAACAGATGCAGACCAGAGGTATTAATAAAGGTCCTCTATGTCAGGATAAAGTTATAAAAGATAAATATGGAAAGGAAACAAAAGAAAAAAATACACACACACACATACATATGTACACACGTACATGCATACACATGTACATAAACATATAAATAAAAATATACAAACAATTTAATGTAATCTGGATGAAATACATGATGTACAGGTTATGGTAAATGTACAGTTGTTATTGGTAATTTATGTCACACTGTACACATGGCTGACTTATCCACTTAAAATCAATCTACATTGGAATTTATGCAAAAGCTGTCAACATCTTAGCCCTTTTTTAAAAGAAAGTAAGAATACTCTCATCTCATCTCATCTCATCTCATCTCATCTCATCTCATCCTATCTCATCTCATCTCATCTCATCTCATCTGATCTCATCTGATCTCATCTCATCTCATCTCATCTCATCTCATCCTATCTCATCTCATCTCATCTCATCTCATC
>JAPTHA010000014.1:12478970-12490057 GCA_029814585.1 Gymnapogon annona
GGGGGCAGATTTGAGCTGAGTTGATTTTAACAGCTGGAGGTTTAAAACGTGACGGGAAAATCTGGGATGCACACACCTCTCCGTGATTTTTTTTGTTTAGTTTGGTTTGGTTTTATCTCCAGCTCTGCCACGCTTATTCCCATTCATGAGAATTAAATCAAAAAAGGGTGAATATGTTATCGCTTTTTGGAGCAGTAGAAGCAAATTTAATAGACCGTTCAGCTGGGTGACGGGATAAAAAAGATTTAATCCCTTTATTACTATGCTCCCGACACTGCTCCGAGAGGAAGAGTCCAAATACACTTTAAATCTGATTATTTTCACAGTGCAAAAGTCGATGGTTTGCATCCATTTTATTTGTAAAGTCTGTATCCCGGCTGATATTGTCTCCTCCTATTACACTCAGCCTAATAACATTTATCATCATTCCTCCTTTGGAATTGTTTTGAAGACACCCTTCTGAGGAATGTAGATGAGGGGTGATAGGCATCAGGATCTCTTATTCGAGATCCCCTGTTATATAATATTTCATCTCTTTTGACCAGAGACGGAGACAGTGTGAGGCAGAGGAGGCAGGACCCAGTCTGTGGTTACACAACAGGCTCTGACACACGGACAATGACCAGATATGATCATCATGAACCCCCTCCAACCAAAAATAAAAAATAAAAAAACAACCAAAAAAAAACCATGGTGATGTCAGATGTGTGTTTCCACGTGCACAGGTGATGATTATCCTGTGTGACTGTCCCTGCGGGGTTTTCTGTTTTTAGAGAACAATACTGAGCTGCGAAGCTTCTGTGATGGCACTGACCTGTTAGTAGAACCAGAAATATCAGCATCCTCCCGCTGGACATATCACATCCAATAAAGGCTGTGGGACATTTAGTGGAATGGGATAATAACTCAGACAGAGTAGGAACTTTAACACTGGATCAAAGTCCATTGAGCTACTACTGGAACAAAACAGGTCACGAAAACACAACAGTGGTTGTTTTCAGGTAACGATAATATTCTAATGAAGTGATCATTCTGAATATTATATTGAGTTTGTGTAATTACATTCCCCCGAATCCACTTAAACATGACAGGGTGAACATTAAAGACTACAGAGGACTCTGCAGCAACAGTGACTCTAGTGTAAAATAAAACACAACGAAATAAAAATCTGTCTCCATCTTTGGATTTAAATCAGATCATATTCAGGTTGTCATTAAATTCATTGGAGCATTCATTAGCTGGGGCTGTGAATAATGAAAGGTGTTTCTCAGGTTGCTTTACACTTCTGTGCATATTTGTGAACGGATTTCATAACGAGTCGAGATACTGCATCTTTCAGGTGGAATTCACCTCCACACCCTGTCAACACTTAAAGGTGTTTCTTACGTCCGTGTAGCATTCTGCCTATTTCTAAATTGCACAGCAGCAAAACAACCAACCAAACAAACATACAGTACATCTATACATACACGCACAAACATAAACCACAACACTAAAACAAACATACCTATAAACATACATAGAATAAAAAGATACATGTACCAGTACATAAAATGTACATAAATATATAAAATCTATTTATATATCTGCTTACATTCACAATATGCATACATTTATACACAGTATATGTCTATACATACATGTCCCGGCTGGATATCTAAGTTGTTTAAGCACCAGGCTGGTGCATAGGGGACCCCGGTTCGATACCCAGGGTGAGTGCCCAGTGGGTTGTGTCAGGAAGGGCATCCGACGTAAAAACTCCTGCCAAATCAAATATGCAAATTGGATTAAAAAAAAGCCAAAAGAAATCTATACATGTACATGGATTACATGGATGATCATGCAGTATATACATATAACAAATAAAAAGTACACAAATATACAAATACACATATACACACCCAACATATGTAGCAAACATGTATACATATGAACATACAGACGTGTAACGAACCAAACCAATAGACATACATACAGGCAGCCACATAGTTAATAAGCATAAATACTGTATATACATGAATACAAACAGTTATCAGATGGATAACTAATAACAAACTGATAACAGGATGGGATGACAGGAAACAAAAAGAAGAAACCAGTGTGTATGGTTCATTCAGCTGATCAGATGGAGCAGTTGTATAGTCTGATGGGCTGGAGGCCCTGCTATTAATGCAGAGATTCCTTCGTACTGGGAACATATGGAGCTGATCAAACGCTGTAGCTGTAATGAGAGAGCAGTCAAAACTCATTTTTCTTTTTGTTCTCTCTTCTTCTGCACTCTCCGTTCAGTCTATGGGAGAAAAAATTAAGTGTGACACAGACCAAATGTCTCTGGGCAGGGCCTGTTTCACTACACATTTGTTTGTTGTTGTTCTGTGATCCCCTTAAATCCTCCGACAGGCAGATGGGGAGTGTCTCCGGTATCGGTGGGAAGTGGAGAAGGGTGCGCTGTTTATAAGTTGTTGATTGAGGCCTAAAGTTCACCACGAGACAGCTGGCAGTTGATGGGATGTGCGGCCAGCCATCATCAATTATTCATTGTAGAAGTGTTTTCCAGAGCTCCGGTAAAGTGTGCTTTTATCGATAGGGGGAAATGACTTATAGCGAGGCGTTATCACTAAATACCTCACAGACACGGTTCGCATAATAAATATTTTGTAAGGGATGCAGTACTGCAGCCAGCGACGCTGCACGCCGTATGTCTCAAAGAAAGCATATTTGTTCATATCTCCTTTGACACGACATAAAACAACTGATAAATATTTCATTCCCATTATTCCTGGGCATTGTGGAAGTGTAATATTAAGACCAATAAATACTCATTTTTGCAACAGACGGCACCAAAGTGCACTTCAGGGCCCAACTCAATCAAACCTAATGCATTTTATTATTCTATAAACCTGATTAGGATTCACATTTCTGCGACAAGAAAAACATGTTATTATAGTTATTGCTTTTTTTGGACCGCATTCCAATGGTAAAGTGTTATGTAATGGAGGGAAACAATAGGAACGGAGGGAGGACAGATGTGATGCCAGGTGGGACAACTCACTGCTTAGCCCATTTTATCACACACACACACACAAACACACACTAGCATACACGCTGTTTCCTCTTTTAGTCCACCTGTGTAATTTAATTTTGAGGATTTTTTTTCTCCTGTTTTGTAAATCACATTCAGTAACTAAACCACAGATGTCAAACCTACAGCCTGTGGGACGTCAAACTCATTTTAGTTCAGGTGCCATATACATAGGCTATTTTGATTTAAAATGACTCAGACTGGTAAAATATTATCGTAAAAACCTAGAAATTATGACAACTCCAATATTGTCATCTTTGTTTGCGTATAAAACTGTAAAATGAAACAAAAATCTTTCCAATTACAAAGGAGAAAAAAATGTTTGTAACTTATACATGTACATTCAACTGACAGATCACAGTAGATCTACAAATGCACAAGACATATAGTAACAGTGATGGTATTGATAACATTAGGCTTCTCTTCAGACATTTCAGGTTTTTTATATTTGTTCAGAGTTTTTATGTGTTTTATGTGTTTTTACGTTTTAGTGTAAATACAGGAAAATTACATGAAAATATTTCCACAGAGAAAAACTTGAAGTTGCAAGTATTTATAGATTATTCTGATAATATTTCCCAGTCTGTTCATGGAACCTTGAACTATAACTTTTGCAATTTTTGCATCTAAGGTGTCATTTTTGAATTTCACAAATTCATCCCACGAGCCGGATTGGAACTTTTGACGGGCCGCATTTGGCCCCCAGGCCACATGTTTGACACCCCCTGTAAACTGGAAGGATAACTAAAGAACGAGAGGGCTTCGACTCCTCCTGTTGTTTACTCAGACTCTCTGTATCACAGGAGACACACTGAGAAGGCACTGCTTCGCTTCACGCCCAGAATTGCTCCATTGCCTCTCTGTGGAAAAGGCGCCGTAGTGCACTAAGGTCAAAATGGGGCAATCACAGCCAAAACAACCGAGTGCTTTGGCTGTAGCTGGGAGTTGCACGCGAGGTCACGCACCACCTGACATTCAAAAAACAACACCGCAGTTACAGAAACATCCCTCTTGTTTAGGTTCTGCAACTGAAAATAAACTGGCGCGGCTGCGTCCCGGGCCCACTGGGGTTTTGTGCTTGTTAGCGGGTTATTGACAGTAAAAATGATTCGCCAAAAGTGCTGTAGCCGTCAGAAACACAGTTGTCAGTACGACCATGGAAAGTCAGAACGCCAAAGTGCGCAGGCGACATTCTCTGTGTCCATAACAAAGACCGGGCCAACCTGTCAAAGGCCGATTTTTCATACTTAGACATGACATAGCTGTGTGTCACGTTGTGGATCCACCTGTACTCAAATCCACATGTATCCACCCATCATCTGTAATATATACATGTGTACATACAGACCAAAACTCAAACCAATAGACATACATACAGGCAGAAATATAATAAACACACATAATTGTATACATGAATACAAACACACAAACCGATAACAAGATGGATGGCTAATAACAAACCTATAACAGGAAAACAAAAACAAGAAAACAGTGTGTATGGTTCAAACAGCTGATCAGATGGAGGAGTTGTACAGTCTGATCGCTGATGGGATGGAGGCCCTGCGGTAGCGTTCCCTCTTCCACTGTGTCTCAGCCTGAGCACTGAAGGAGCTGCTCACACACTCATGCAGGGGGTGGGAGGGATTCTCCAGAACCCGTGTTTTGATTATAATTGCGGCCTTTAGTATTTGCTGCTGTTTTTAAATCCCATCAACACATATGTCCACTGAGTTGAGATCGTTTATATTTAGCCAACACTTCTCACCACTTGAAATCTGGACTTAAAATGACTCTGTTTTTGTTTGTCAGTTCACAAAAACGCCCATGGCATTTTCTTTCTTTCTTTTTTTTTTTGACGCACAATCTCTGTCTGTGTTGTTGTTAATGTTATCAGCACGGCGTACGAAGAAACAGAGCTGTGAGTGTATACACTTTAACACAATCTATTATTAACCAGAGGCACAAATGTAGACACATCTAAATAATGACTGGTATTTATGTTCATCTGTATGACTGTATGAATGCTGGCTGAGGAGGCGCCGCGCTGCCTTTGTCAAAAGATGTATGTTGTGCACCACGTGTCCTCTTTATTTCCTCTGTAATGTCATTCTCATGGTAACTGACAGCTGTACTCCTGAGCATCCTGACTTGGAGCTGCTGAGCCAGACGAGAACTTTTCTGATGTACCTCGGCGAGAGATTTCTCTGTGAATACATTCGCAGTCGCTCCAGGATTCTGATGCGTGATGTCGTCAGCTGACTCCTCCGCGTCATTGGTCTATGCCCGATCTGAGAACAGGATTCCCACACCATGTCTTAAATAGGCTGGAATTTACAATTACAATTATAAAAAAAATGTCTTTAAAAGTATTACATTTGAAATGGTATATTTGGCAAAAATTCTTAAACTACATGGAAAGTTTACCAGCACACCACACTGGTTCACCTCTATATACCCGAGCGGGGCTTGTAGGATTTAGGAGGTCAGAGGTCAACATACTGTATCTCTCTCTGTGAATCAGGCGGGTCACTTATTTATGCCTTGGTTTTGTCTGTTGTCTGTCTTGTGTTGTATGAATGTAACTGTAATATTGTCGAATACAAAATCCAAATAGACTGTAAAAAAATACATAAACAATTTAAATGGTAGTTTCTTAGTGTTGTAATAAACATGTTCGCAAACAAAGTAACGATATTTTACCTCGCCATTTATATTGAAATCGGGATTGAATTATCGCTAATTTTTTTACCCTCTCAATTAGAAATGAGGGGGAGGGTTGCCTTTACATCCGGGAAAAGAGCCTTTAATTTAAATTGTGTTCTACATAGTAGTCTTTTTTTTATATTGGACTTGTAGGAACCTGTAGGAACCTCAGAGAAGCAGATGCTGTTGTGACTCACCTCGTACCTTGTAAATCTGCCTGTTTTTTTCATTTGTTTGTTTTTTTTCTGATTTGTGCTACACACTCATATCCTTTCAAGTTCATAATGCCATCTTCAGGGACGCTGCCATGCCTTGTGCACCCAAACACACACAATCACACACACACACACAGACCGACAGCCAAAGGGACAGAGCAGGGCAGACAGAGAAGCAGTCATGTGACCCCGCTGACCCTCTGGCTGAGTTATGTCTCATTGTTTCTCTCCGTTCACCCCCGCCTCTCTCCGTCCGTGGGACTCTCGTCCTGGCCTCATAGTGCCACATTCACTTGCGCAGCCCGACTCTGATCTCACACCTCTCACTTCACATTCTCATTACTCTGGGCTGTTATTAATTTATTTAATCAATAACTGTTTCACTTCTCCTACTCGGAAATCCATACTGACAGCCACATTCTTACAGAAGCTTCTCCGCATGAGCTGGGATGCGTCCCCCCCGCCCCCACCTCGTCACGGACGGTGTATTCATGAAACATTCACATCAGACTCTGCACAGCCAAGTGTTTACCTTAAGTAAGTTTTCCCTTCGTGCACTTTTCGAGTGTTTGATGCTGACTCAGATCATACTAGTCCGTTGCCTCCGTAGTTGCCACCAGCGGAAATCTCCTGCGTCCCCGTGAAATATTATGAAACTGGCTTTAAAATAGAACGCAGCAACTCACCAGGGCTTTGGGTGATTTAAGGCTAAATATGTGTAAAAGTTCCACAGGTTGGAGTGGGATCTGTGTGGATGGCAGCCAAGGCCTTTGGTGTCTCTCTCGCTCTCTCTCTCTCTCTTTTTATTTCACTGCGTATTAGTTTGGTAGAAAGATTGCATTGCAAAACCACATTTAATGCAAGCCAGCAAGACACTAACGACGCGGGTGTTCGGTGTTGAAGTGGAAACAGCTCCACAGAGAAGCCTCCAACTTAAACACACTGATTTCAATGTGGTATTTTTGAACGTAACACACTTGCAAGGTGTGTGTAGTTGGATTAGTTTAAACACTTAGGTAAAAAAAAAAAAAAATACAGGAGATCCTGTTTTGCTTAAAACACACCTCAATGTTTTATTTAATTCATAAAATACCCAAACAGCCACTGGTGACGCAAAGCATCAAACTGATATAAACTGTTTTAATACCAGTTGATTTATTAATCCTATCAATACATGTCAATAAGTGGTGTAAATACAGTTATTCATCTTTTCATGGTCATCACATATGACCCATTTGAACATTCAGGGGCTCCATAGTTACCATGGAAACACTGTCTTCTACAATTATTGATTCACCAGTAATGATGTATTTTACAGTAAATATCACTTTTTCTCAAGTTTTTCCCTGTTTTTGATGTAATCGCCCTTAAGTGTAGTATCAGAACGGAGATTAATGTACATGGAGGAAAATGCTACACTTTCACTGAAAAAAATGCAAAATTCAGAGGGTTGACACAATAATCAATGGTGATAAATGACTTGAGAAAGGTTAAACAGGGAGAATTCGTTTGGGAACCGCCACAAAAGTAGCACTGAGTCTTTATAGGTTAAAAAATTGGCGTGGAAAAAATGTATTTGGATTGGATATAAATATTATTGTTCAAAGCGCTGTGTAAACACGACTTTTTTATATTTTGCATGTCATGCATTCACGTCTCTCTGCAGACTTTTTATTCAGCATGGACAGCAACAATGCAACAGCTGGACCGAAGAGTCATAGGTCACACGATAAGCTGTCACTTTGCGTTACCGAGGCTGTGGCCGCTCGTCCGATTCACGTTTTGTGCGACGAGTCATTTTCACCGATGTTTTTTTTTTTTCTTTCTGTTTTCTACACAGGGCACTATTTATTCTCCCCGTCTTTCAAAAAATGTTAAGCGTTGTTTTGAAAAGCTGTCTGTGAGACCACCAGGCTTATTGAGTCCTGTATTTTTAAGAATTTGCCGGCGTGCGAGTCGACTGAAAGCAAACTGCCTGTCATTGCGCTCTCTATACTGGAGGAGCGAATAAAAAAAATTAAAAAAGCACATTGAAAATCAGACTCTTCCAAGACACACAGGTGGCTCATTCAGCGGGAGGCTGCAGGATGACTTTCCTCAATAACAGGCTGGCAGCGGCTGAGGCTTCAGACTGAAAAGCTTCAGGTGTAATCCTCACCTGCTCTCTCACTGTTAAACCCTCAACCATTTTGATTTATTTTGTCTCCGCTCTCCATTTGTTTGGATCTCTTTTCAGCAACGGCGGGGATTTACTTTGCGTGTGATTAGTCAAAGTAGGCCCTGTTTATAGCAGGAGGAAAGTGCACGTCAAACCCATTCACGTGCACATACACAGATATACACATACGTGTGCAGACATGCACGTCCAAACAAAACACGGCGCTATATATAGACCGTCCCACCTGCAGCCTGTTATCTGCTCCACAAATGACTCGGCGCTCTGACTCATCATCTTTTCTTGTTCTTTATTATAATGCGACGCTAACATAAAAGGACACTAATGCACAAAGACGCACCCGAGGTTTGTCACGCCGGTAGTAGGTCAAGGCCTGGTTTGAAGTTTTCTTGCTTTTGTGCACCGGAGCGCCTTAACAATGAATGTCCACATCATGTGTTTTTAGCGGAGGATTTATGCATGTGTGTGTGCGTGTGTGCATAAGAGGAGGGGTCCGCTGGAGAGAGCCAACACATGGTGTCCAGACTAAACAACAAGATGAATGTTTCCTGAATCCAACCTGGCACCGACACACCTCCGTCTGTCTGCTGCCTTTCTGCAGCGACCAACTGACTGAAAGAGTACCATGTGCTGAATAATAAGTTTTGCCGTGTCCGTTCCAAGTCAGGAAAGCCGGTAACATCAGTTAATGTTGTCACAGTTATGCGGAGTCGGACCCACTCGCGAGAATAGAATGTAGTCTTTTCACGCTGGATACCTATAATCTGGCTGTAATGTCTCCTTGAAGGTTTCAACTTGTCTTTGGGCTTTTCCCGTCAGACACTGGAGTTCACATACGGACTGGAGTTGAGGTAATAAAAAGTGCTGTCTTTGGGGGTTGGAAAACACTTGTGGTTATGAGTCATATTTGTTTTATCACATCTTTGCAGACTTTTCCTGTATTAAGCCAAACCCTGGTATGTTTCCCCGACCTTAACCAAGTGCTGCCAGAAACCTAACCATAGAATGTTTCATAGTAAAGGTTTTTTTTTCCAATTTATATGGTTGTTATTGTAGCTTATTCCCTTAAAACGTCAAATATGAGCATAAAACACAACGGAACTGATATATATATATGTGTGTGCACAAATGAATAGAAATAGATATTAATCTCAAACTGGGAAATTCACAAAAAAAAAAAAAAAATCCGAAACACGGGATCGAACTGGGACCTTTAGATTTATCTACGGTTCAGAATCATTAAAATAGTTGCATTTATACTACTAAAATAGTTGCTTATATACTGAACAAAATAAAAAAATAAATAAATAAAATCAACCATTACAAACCATTTAAAAAAATGGTTTTCTTCCGTTGATAGGTTTTCATTATATTAAAAGGAAAAAAAAAGGGGGTATCTAATTGCTATGATTGTATTCTTGGTAACAATTGTACGGTTTTGCTGAAATCTTGCAAATAAAAATACATTTAAAAAAGAAAAAGAAACCGTTGCAAATATGATCTATTATTATATATTATTATATAATGGTAAAATTCTGCTCTGACATCTGGGATGGTGTCTGAGTGTCCAAACACGTGGTTGAGAGCAGTGGAGCCCCTTAAATGGGCCCCTAATGAAGGTGCGGTGCCATCAGGTGATGACCGGTCCGAGGGTGGGGTCGGCGGTGATGCAGTCCTGCACCGTGACAGTCTTATGATGTGATGGATGGATGTATTTCGGTGTTCTGGACTGTCTCAATACTCGGCAGCTGTTTGGATGACACATCACAGCAGCAGAAACGAAAACCAAAAACTAAGCCGTTAAACCTTTATAGGACGCTCATAGAATGACCCTGAAATTCTATATTTCAACCTCAGTGTGTTATTGGAGGACAGAGCAAGACTTTTGTGAAATGTTTTCACAAATCTTTCATCGTCACACAGAAAATCACAGTCAATGAAGTTACCATATTTGGACCTGACAGTGTCGACTGACTGTGTGTGTGGAAGTGACCAAAAATAATCACTTGGCCGATAAAGGATTGAACTCTACTCTTTGTCCGCTCCGTGCTCGGCTTTATTTCTTACCTTTACAAACCTCCTCTTGGCAGCAGTGTGCAGCTCCACCCTCCGTACGTGTCCAGGGGTTTGTCTGAACTCCCTCCCAACTGCAAGGTGTTGCCATTATGTGACGATGGAACTGTTAACAGCGCCCACAAAAGCTCAGTGTGCTGCTGTCAACCTGTCTCCTCCCACACGTCACCTTTCACCTCGGCCCCACATCACACCTCCGCCCATTTTTTAGTTGTTTTTTTTTTTTATTCACCCCAGAAGCTTGGAAAAGAACCGGCCTGGCAGTATTTGTGCAACTCAGTGAAACAGTGAATTAGAGGCCGGGAGCTTGAGGTAACTTGGTGCAAACCTTTTTGGCAGACTGTAGGAAAGGCGCCATGTTTTGGTGATTGGAGGGGTGGGGGTGGGGGTGGGGGAGGTCTCTGAGGCTCTCCGGCGGCTACGAGGGTCTCGTTGCGGTTTGTAACAACAAGCAGTTGGATTTCCAGAGAAAGTTCCAGACACACCCCCAACCCTTACTTAACTCAGCTAACTGCCCCACCGCCCCCCTCTCCCCCTTTTTCCCTTTATGCCTGAAAAAAAAATGTATCTCTCAGTAAGACATTCAAGCAGGAAGCCCCCCACCACCACCACCACCACCACCGCACCCCCCACATGTGTTTGTCTTCAGCCTACCAGACCCACTCCTCATCCTCCCTCCACCTTCTGTCCCTCAGCGCGTCGTATCCTTCTTTCTCCCCGGTTTTATTTGAGGAGAGCCAGGCTTCGAGTGGTGGCGAGAGGTTAGAAAACCTTAGTCAGGAGGGAACACACACACACACAGACGTTTACATGTGCCAAGCCCCCGCCGAACAATGGC
>JAPTHA010000014.1:12562951-12573871 GCA_029814585.1 Gymnapogon annona
GGGGACGGTGGGGGGGTCTATAAATGACTGTTTCTCAAGGGTACCTGGCCACAATGAAGCACCATTTTAGTCCCTCTCAGGCAATCCAACACTGCACACAATGTTATCGTTGGGCACATTTCCCCTCGGAGCAGCCAGTCACTCAAACACTGAGACGCTTGTGAAATGGCTTCATATGTTTTTGTATGTGAGGACTAAGTGTTCACTGACAAATAAAACCATCCGGCAATATGTAAACACTTGCGGTTTGGGGATCTGAAATCCTTAATCAGTCTTGTCATCGACTCAATCTGATTTAGACACAAAAACACTGCGTAGAGGGAACGTGAGTTGACATTTACTTCTGGGTGTACTACATTCACACTATTTGCTTCTCTTTATTTGTCTTTTTTCTTTTCTTGTTTTTTTTTTTCTTTCTTAAAGAATCATGTACTGAGGTCTGCTCTTACTTTTACCCAGACATTATCACAGTGTGGCTGTAAAATAACTGATAGTTCCCTGCCCCCTGGTGTTGATAAGGGGTAAATAAAATATTAATGGCTGTGTAAATCTCTCGCCCAGTGCTTGAATAATAAATAAGAACAAATAAAAGAAAGGATGGTTTGTTGGTAGAATGACGTAAACACGAACTTATTTCATAATGACGTTAATGTATTTTTCACGAGGCTCACGTCATAAAGTACATGGATTGTCTTTACCCAAGGTCTGGAAGAAAAGCCACACTTGACTCATTTCACGTGTGGGTTTGCGTGTTGCAGTGAGCTGGAGCAGTACGTGGGTTCTCTGCAGAAGGACTCGACCGCCACACACAGAGTGGTGACTCTGAAAGACGTGGAAGAGGGAGCGGTGACTCTGAGGAAGGTGGGAGAGTCTCTGGCCGGGCTCAAAGGTGAGACGCACAATTAGCTGCTATCAGTAGGTAACCTCAGTGGCACAACTAAGGACACATGTTTGAACCGGTGGGTGGGTCTGATCATCGAGGCAGTCACAAAATCAGCCTCCTATCACTTGAAGAACACTCGAGGATAAAAGATCTGACGTCTCAGCAGGACCAGGAAAAAACTAGTCCACGCATTCATCATTAGTCGACTTGATTATTATAAAAGTGTTTTTACAGGTCAACCTAAAAAATCAATAAGACAAATGCAGCTCATCCAGAACTTTACTGCTAGAGACTGTCTGTCAGGGGATAGACTTTAAAGTTGTGTTGCTGGTTAATGAAGTACTGAACGGTTTAGGACCAAAATACCTCAGTGACCTCTGACCCCAGTATGAACCTACCAGAGCCCTCAGGTCATCTGGATCCAGTCTGTTCCCAGAGTCAGGACCAGACATGTAGAAGCTGCGTTCAGCTTCTGTACTCCACAACAAACTCCCACCAAGCTTCAGATCAGTTGAAACACTCAGTGACTCAGTCACTACATCCAGGTTAAAGACCCACCTGTTCTCCGCTGCATTTGAATAGAGTCCATGAAAGGTTCAGATCTGCACTGTTTCTTTTAAGCTTAAACCTCTTATCCGTTTCATCTATTTATCTTTTTTTTTCTTTTTAATGCCTATACTTTTTATTGCTTCACCCTGTTGCCATGCTTTTAATATTTTAAGTAAAGCACTTTGAATTGTTAGATAAATAAACCTGCCTTGCCTTAGATCTAAAACGTTTTTTTTTTTTAAATGTCTGTGATTTTCCTCAGGAGAGTTCCCAGCCCTGCAGACCCGGATGAGGGCCGTTCTCAGGGTGGAAGTGGAAGCCGTCAAGTTCTTGAAGGAGGAGCCTCATAAACTGGACAGCATGCTGAAGAGAGTCAAGGGCCTGACTGACACGCTCAGCAGTCTGAGACGGTAGGGGAAAGAAAATGCTAAGAAAAACGTCTAAGGAGATAAAAGTAGGGACCGGTAGAGGAGGCACTGGAGCTGAGAGTAAAAGAGGGAGTCGAAGATGAAAACAAACTGCGCCGTGCAGATCTACTCACGGAGTCTGTGATGTGGGAGATTGTACGATTTGATTATACTGGCAGGCTGGCCTTCATCCCATCAAAGAGGTCATTCTGTGTGGACGGAGGAGTGTGACGTCCAACTTGATTTACTTCCATTGCCTTCACTGAACCGATAAGTGAATTAATTTGGTGGACACTGCAGCGCCTCATTTCCATTTTAATATGTCACAGATACCAAACTCACTCTTGACTTTTCTTTCATTCTCCCCCTCAGTGACTGTCTTGTCTTTAACTTAAAACAAACCCTGTTGCCAAACCAAAGACACTGCATCGTAGCCTTGAGTAGTGTCTGAACCTCCCACGTCAAAATTAATCAACTTTATTACAGGGTTTGGTGTAGTTCTGAATGCTTTTTCCAAAAGCCAGTAAGTAGTCATTTTGGTGAAAATTATATTCTATCAATGTTGTGTTTTTTTTTTTAAAAAAGGAAGGTTTTGCAGTTTATGTAAGTGTGACCGAGTATAATACACTGATTTTGCAAATTTTAGGAAAAACAGAACAGTTGAACATTGTGTATCACAGAGAAGGTTTCCAGTAGTAAGTGCATATCATACCCTCCAATAGAAGAAATGTTATTCATTTAAAGCCTTACAAGTAAATGTACGTAAGTGTAACTATCAAAATATATATACGACTGTCAAAAATAAGGGGTCAATTGGATTCACTGTGGCAACCCCGGGAGGGAAAAGCCCGAAAGAATCATCATCAATATGCAGTAATATGGTTCCTGTCCATGTTATAATTAGTATTTACGTGTGGACAGATTTGTATTGGTGGAAACAAATTTGATCAGAATCATCACAATACTTTATTAATAACATAGAAAATTGTTTTCTTACAGGTGCTCTGTGTCAATGTAAAGATAGAAAAAACATAAAAATTAAGGAAAAGAGGAAAACAGCAGTCGCAATATTTGCAAAAAACAATAGAGTACATGCACATATTATACTCTGTAAATCTATTCTTGCTGCTGTAAATCTGACATTTCCCTGAGTGTGACTAATAAAGGAATATCTTATCTCTTATATACATATAAAGAATCTTTCAAATACTAAGGCTTGTGAGAGGACTGTGCACGTAGTCTCACACAGCTAGAGTTACATCCAGTTGCTAGTGTTGTCCTGTGTTATATCCACAGCATGTAAAATGTAAGTTTATCCATGTCAACACATTTTGTTCTTTCCATGATACCCCTGGCATCTGTCACCAGGAGGATAACAGCAGTTAAGTTATCGGCAGGAGTAAACAGTTATACGTGGAGAAATTGCCAAATGCACTTCAGTCAATGAAACTGTCACTGTATTTTGTATTCAGAAAGCACAGCAGCAGGTTACAGAAGCAGAACGGGTTGACGAGGAAACAGGTGCATTTGCCGGGGGTTTAGGCAAGGTCTTAATTATGAATTATTGCCTAGTTTTATTCATTCTACCTATGATGCCTCGGCCTTAATGTTCTGTAATGATAACCTTTGAAAGTCAAAATGTGATATCCTATTCATTTAAAAGCAACGCGGCTGTATTATGTACTGTATATGGTAGTCTCTTGGATGTAGTGGGAATCAAGTATAAAATGCGTAGAACGGAAAAACTGAAGTGTAAAGACATTCACTTTCAGCCTAAATACAGTGCTTGAGAAAAAGTGTTTCTATTTATCCAGCGTGTTTTTTCTTTCTGCAGATGTGCCACTGAAAGCACTCAAAAAGGTCCTGACTCATTTGCTAATGTCCCTGTGGACAACGGCCTTTCAGCAGATGAGCCCCCTGCTGAGGCTCCCCCGGTATCAGCCCAACCTGGCTCCCCATCTGCTCCCTTGGAGCCTCAGAGCTCTACTATCAGATCGGAGGTGATGCCCGCCTCCCCGGTGGTCATCCATCATGTCCAGAGCTCCCCGGTGCAAATGCAGCAGTCCCAGCAGTCTGCAGCCCTCACCGCTCAACCCAGCCCACCACTCACCCCTAGCCCCTCTCACGTACCCAGTCCCAACCCGAGCAAGAGTCAAGACCGGGAGTCTCCCAAAGAGGATAAAGGGGATCCTCCGAGTCCTGTGCGTCATAAGAGGACACATGGGAACCCGACAAATAATGGCAACAGCACCGCCGGTCAGGATCTGGTTATAGAGGAGCTCCAGAGCAGCCAGGACAAGAGCAAGAACAGGGCTATGTCTATAGAGGTACGCTCACACACAGGACCAGCACATGTTTCATTACTATTACAGATTTATGTACATATCCCAAATTGACCATAAAATCTGTAAATATCCCAGTATGTGCTAAATGTGTTGTCAGTTTTGCTCTATATGTATTCATTGTGTGATTTTGTGGAGCTTTGCGCGTCCTCACTTTGCTCCATTAAGGACAGAGTAAGAGACGATCAGATATTTACCTTGTTCTACTCACTTAGAAATCAAACAAAACGAAGAAATGAACCTGCGTTATCCAGTGTCTCTGTGCAAATGTCAGACCACTGACAAATGCTGGGTTCATCTTGTAGGCGGCAGAGAAGGAATGGGAGGAGAAGAGGCAGAACATGGGTCATTATGACGGAAAAGAGTTTGAGAAAATCCTGCAGGAGGCGCAAGCCAACATGATGAAGGGAATTCCTAATCTAGAAATGGAGGAGAACCCAACCGTTGCCTCTGCTGCCACTGGGGAACAAGTGGAGAGCAAAAGTCCAGCGGAGTCTCCAACAGGTACAAGTCCGTCACAAACACATCTTCAAACATGCAATATTTTCAGTAGGTAGGTATACACATTTTAAAGTATGTATTCTCATGTACCTGATTTATGTGCAGATGAGTCTAAGCCTGAGTCGGTTGTAGACAAACCAGCCAAGAAAGCACCCGAGAAGCTCCCGAAGCCCGTGGCAGAGAAACCAGCCAAACCTGTTCTAGAAAGATCCTCCAAGATCAGATCTGAACCCTCCTCCAACACCAAGACACCTCCTCCAATAGACATGGTGACCAAGACGGGGTCTGAAAGGGCAAACAAATCTCCACCACCCCCTCCTCCTAGAAAAACCTACCCCAGCTCCAGCTCAGGCATGACCACCACTCGCTCTGGGGAGGTGGTCTACACCAGCAGGAAGGAGTCTGTGTCGGCTCAGGTCAGTCTGGGTGGGGGTGGCATTTGGTCAGATCACTGGTGCAGCTTGTGAACTGGTGTAATAGGTTAGACATCTTTCCCTGATTGTATTTAAAGTTAAAATTCAGCTTTTATCAAATGGGAACATGTCAAGTGGTCGACGGGAATAAACAGGCCTTCAGATCAGCGGACCCCAACCATTTTTATACCACGGATCGGTTTAATATCAGACAATATTTTCACAGACCGGCCCTTAAGTTGTGGTGGATGAATACAACAAAATAAAATGATATAATCGGCATAAAAACTGATATTTAGTAAATATAATAATACGGGTAAATCCACTGTGTGTGTAACTTTATTAGCAGTAACAACACACCAACAACATAACATGAGTAACGGTCTTTCTTTTCCCTTGAGCAAAGAAACATTCCGAAGACATTTGTGTTTTTGTTCATTTTTCCAGCTTGGGGGTTTTAATTTAGCTCTAATGTATTATGTGTTACCGGTTGGAGCAGCCGTTTTTATGAAGGTAGCAGACGTAGGTGACACGTGATCGAGGCAGCATCAAGACTTGAGTCAGTGACGGATGCAGCAGAGAGAAAGTTTTTCAAAACATAACATCGTTCAGAGTCTGTTAATAAATAAAATGCAAATAATGCATGTTATGTATTCTTTTTGTGTGGCCCAACTGACCCAGGACCAGTCTCTAGTTTTTCTGTAGTGAGCATAATGCAAAACAGTTCATTGCATTTTTTTTTCTTTCATTCACACAACAGGAGGCTGAAGAGGAGGCCACACCTCCTCCTGCTCCCCAACCCAAGACCACCAAGGTTCCACCAGACACCAAGCCCAAGCCGACCACCCCTCCCCCTGTGACAGCCTCCGTGACCAGAGAGGAAGAGGATGAAGGCGATAAGATCATGGCGGAACTCCAGGTTAGATGCATGCGCCGTTCAAACACTCACGCACAGAGGGTAACCTCTGCGTTTGTACTGTATATTATGGGGAGTGGGTTGGTCTGTTTTTGTTTTCTTCCCCTGGGGGGTTGACGTCCACAGAGGTGTCAAAGGACGGGGCCCTGACAGTTGTCGAAGCCATGTTGTGTCTCATCTGGGGGCGTGGGGGTTACAGCTGTGGCAGCGGTGTCTGTACTCAAACTCCTTCCCTCCGGAAAATCCTTGCCCCCCTCCCATCCCCCCTTCACTTTTTCTCCCTTCTTTAGGTTTTCCAGAAGTGCGCAGTTAAGGATGTAGGGGTGAAAAATTTGGTAGAACCCACCCCTCGAATTGAACCACAAATCAGAGAACTGAGGCCCGGGGCCTTAACGCCTCTCAAAGACAAAAAGGTAAAACGTGTGTCGCCGTACAGCTGTCCAGCTAACTGCCTGCCTCTTCCAACTGTCTGACAATCGATGGCTTTAACACTTCCACAACTCCTGTGCCCTTGCTTCTGCTCGAGAGAAAACTATAACAGCTGCCTCCCGACAAGTTCCTTTTCCTGGCTGCCTCATTTTCCTCCCCTCGTTTGATTCCGCTGGATATTACAGCTTAAACATTTTATCAGGATTAAGTCTGCATAAATTAAAACCTCCTTTTGTGTGTCTGGACCAGTTGGTGATGGGCTATTTTTGTTTTTGTTTTGTTTTGGGGTTTTTTGCCGCTGATTTAATTCTCCCTTGTGCTTTTCTCGGAATCAAATAAAGACCTCAGCACTGTATTACACAGGCAATTAACTCGTCTTCTGTCTTTCTTTAACGATACGTGGTCACAAAAATCAACAGAAACAAATACTTCTTTTAACCCAATTGACAACTGGAAAAAACTAGGTTTAAAAATGTAAATGCAACTTGTTTTTGCAGACTTGGTTCACTAGAGGTCAGTCTGGCCACTTTGCATGCTCCTCTCCCTCACTTGTACTTTCTCCAACAATTACTTTCCTGTTCCTCTGCATCTATGCACAACTTTACCCTAGTTTGCTTTCACGGCTTTATACCTACGTATTCAGCACTTAATGTTTCACGCTGTTTCCACACTGGAAGAAACGTGTCTAGCCATATTTAATTGTCCTATTTGTCAAATGTGGCAAATACGACACACCCATAGCTGGGATATTAATGCTTAGTTGATGTGATTTGTATTATTATTATTATTAGTAGTAGTAGTAGTAATAGTACTAGGAGTAGTATAAGCATAAGATGTACTGTGCAGCAAAAGTTAAAGCATATCATAGTTTGGAGATTAAGGCCATATTTAAAAGAGGTGTGGAGTGCATGAACATAACCGGACTATGTATTTTAATGGAGCTATATCAATGTTTTGTGAAAATTTTATTTTGACTTTTCGGTATTTGCAGGGGACGTAACCTTAAAAAGCTTCTGAAGGGTAAAAATGCATTTAGCTCAGCTCAGTGTCTACAAATCCAATTTCTTGGTATACACAGAAATTGAAGCGGTCCGACATTAAATTAGACATTCAGTTCACTTTGAAATGACACTTATAATAATGCAGCGTTGAAGTTAGTCAAAGCAGCGTCTTCTGTTTTGCTAAAGGATGCTAGTACGTCAGATGCTATTGCGGCTCTGTATGTGAATTCATACTTAATCCAAAGCAACCTGACGTGCCAGTTGCACAGTAATATTATTCCCTCGCACACTGTCCTACCAGAGCTCAGAGCCCAGTCGAGAGGATAAAGAACCAGACACAGATGAAAATGGAAATACTACAGGTCGGCAGAGCCAAGGGGTGTGTACCACTTTAGATTCCTGTAAATACAGTATAGATCCATTTGATATGTTTACTTGTTTCAAGAAGACTCGGTAACTCTTTTAATTATTTTCAGGTCATATACTATGTGACTGGACAGATTCCCAAAGAAACCCCGCCCCCACCGGGACCGGAGGAACCGACTGAACACCGAGAGTCCACACAGCCGCCATCACAGGTGTCAAATGTCAATGTTAATGACAATTCTCCAGGCCAGCAACCCAAGTCACCCCCACCTGTAACACCTCCGCCTATATCGCCGAAACCGGTGGGACTCAATGGATTCAAACTGCCCAGGAAGCAGGTCAAACGCTCCGAGTCCCTGAAGACCAGTGCGGAAATGGAGAGAGGAAATATCCGTAACAAAATTAACAGTGAAAAGAAATGCAAAGTTATACATGAGCAAGTTTCCAATAAGAACCGAATACCCGAGCCTTTGGCAACGACAACCGTGAGTAGTGTAAAGGAAGGGTCGACCAGTTGTGTTCCACCCACAGACAGCAGTGATGGCGGTGACCCGCCTAAAGCGAACTGTGAGGAGGAAAACGAAGAGGCCAGTCTCAGTCCAGACCTACCGGGAGAGGAGGCACCGCCGCCTCCCGACAACGTGGCATTCATGATCACCAACACCAGGGTTCAGGCCTTATCCTGCGGCGAGTACCAGGAATTAGTCAACGCTAAGAAGGGAAGTGTACAAACTGTTACCGTAGGCAACGCCACAAACAAAGGAAACTCTGCGGTGGATTCTGCAGCGCCGCAGGACAACGGCTTCAACAAGAAGCCCGTCATCATCATCTTCGACGAACCCATGGACATCCGCTCGGCATACAAACGCCTGTCCACCATCTTTGAGTGTGAGGAGGAGTTGGAGAGGATGCTGGCGGAAGAGCGCATCGACGAGGAGAGCGAGGAGTCGGACACGGAGAAGAGTAGCGGACCGCAGGGGAAAGGGACTGAAGGGGTCGATGGGAAAAAGGCCAAGTCGTCACAAGGCAACGCTGACCACGCCAGCTTATCGTCCTCGTCCTCGTCGTCCATCCCCGAGCTCACGGACAGCGGAGTCAGTGTAGAGTCCAACGGAGACGGAAAGCAGGATAAGAAAAAATTCAAGTTTAAGTTTCCCAAGAAGCAGCTGGCCGCCTTGACCCAGGCCATCCGCACCGGCACCAAGTCCGGGAAGAAGACCCTACAGGTGGTCGTGTACGAAGACGAGGAGGAGTCTGATGGCACCGTCCGACAGCACAAGGAAGCAAAGAGGTTTGAAATTTCACGTTCCAAATCCTTTGCAGATGCACCCAAGTCGACGGGCTCGGCCCCGGTGAAGAGACAGAGCTCCGAGTCCCTCCTCAGGACGGACGAGATCCGGAAGAACACCTACAAGACGCTGGACAGCTTAGAACAGACCATCAAGCAGCTGGAGACCACCATCAGCGAGATGGGACCACTCTCCCCCGAGGAGCCAATCCACACAGAGGAGAGGAAGGCAGGGGATGGGCGGGGCTCAGAGGGGGCGGGGCTGAGGAGGTCATCCTCTCTGCCTACCTCCAGAGGGTCCGGCCCAAAGGTACCCAGCAAAAGTTCTCTGAAGAAGCCCAAACCACAGCTGCTCCCACGCCCTGTAGTCATCCCCAGCACCATCACCTCCTTCTCCAGCACCACCATCACCTCCTCCTCCACTACCAGTACTGCCCCCAGTGCCCCCAGCGTCATACAACAGGTCTCTCTCTAGCTCTTGTTGCTCCGGGAGGCTTTGGGTCCTTCTTTTTCAAACCTGCCTTCAAACCTAACCACTAAAAAAAAAAAAAAATTAAAATCACAGAGTCATTAATCCACTCCACAGGTGCTCGGGAAGTGTTCCAAATGTTCCCTATCACTTTCTCCCTGTGTCAAATCATGTGTGTCCTGATTGGGGGGGGGGGGGTGGCGTTTATTTACTAGCTTCCATCTACCCCCTTCCAGTCATTGCTAAAAACTCTCGAGTTTTTCAGCAAGTGTCGAAACTCCTCCTCACTCCCCCCCTCCTGAAATGTCTGATGATGATTAATCTGTGTTGTCTTCTCTATTCCTTGACTGCATGTCCAAGCTGTACATTTTTTCTGTGAGAGGGTTATACTGGGAACACTGGGTGCATGGTCTATCACTGGTGAACATTGTTGAGGGTGCTGAATGAACAGGGGGATTTTGGTTTTTTGTTTTTTTTGTTGGTTTTTCTCTGTCACTGCCTTGATTTTTCATGCTTCCTTACATGGTGTGTTTTTTTTTTTCTTTCTTTTGTTTTATTTTTTTCTTTTTCCGTTTGGATCCCCTTGCAGAACACCAGTGTCGCTTCCCCCACTAGTCGGATGCCCGTCCCTCTGTCTGCGAAGTCCAGGCAGTCACCGGGTACCACAGACAAAGCAGGAAAACAACAAAAACTGCAGGACGCTCAGAGGCAGTTCCGACAGGTAGTTTTACTGTAGGGCCTGAACGCAGAGTGGAGAGAGGAAAAGAGAATCTAGGGATCAGAACATGTCGTCAGGGAGACGGAGACTACCAAAGCTTGAGAAATAAAATTGGGTTGTTTTTTTTTTTGGAACGAAAGTAAATCAACTCGCCACTCAGGCGACTGTGGATGTGTTATTGTTTCTCTGGAGAAGGCATGTTTGACTCTTTGACTGTTACCCCATAACATCACTGTACTGTATGCTTCTGCATGTCCACACTGCTCATGGTTTTCACTGTGTTGGTGACTTTAACAAAAGCAAAAAAAAAAAAAAAAAGAGTGAGAGAGAGAACAACAGAAAAAAAAAATGGCTATCCTCCTGTCATCATCGCATCTCCAGTTCCCATCACAGCTGAGTTCCTAAAACAGTGTTGCCAGACCCCAGGATGCTTATGGCTATGTTTAAAAAAAAAACCCACACAAAACAAACCTAACTTTTATTTTTATTAATTTATTTTTTTTTAACGCCTACGCCTCCGCCCTTCTCACAACGCACCTCTTGCTCAAAACCCAAAACACCACTGCACAGCTTCCTAACCTCACGGGGATATATTTCCTTCACTGCCCCCACCCACACCCCCAGTCATCATATCACAC
>JAPTHA010000014.1:12580287-12612048 GCA_029814585.1 Gymnapogon annona
CTATCTATCTATCTATCTATCTATCTATCTATCTATCTATCTATCTATCTATCTATCTATCTATCTATCTATGTACTGTATACTGTATACATGTATACTGCTTATATTGTACCAGAATTCAATTGATGCATATCTGTCTACTCTGTTTTTCTACTCTTTGTATTCTACTACTGTATTCTGAAATGTCCCCGAGTGGGACAATTAAAGCTATTCATCTATACATCAATACACATCATGTTTGACCTGCGCGGGCACCCGTACCATAGACTTGTTACCACGGCAGCCAGGAAGAAGCTGTGAGGGGCGAGGATGAGGAGGGCAGCGCCAGAGGAACTGTCTGCTTATTGTAGCCTCCCTTTAGTTTTTCACCACTTTTAATTTACACTTTAGCAGACTTAAAACCGACGCAAAAGTCACCACTGTGTATTTCGTCCGGTATTTCAGCCGGTAAATGCCGCGTCAAATGTGTTGGAAGACGACTTGAGGGTATGTTAATGTTAGCTAAACTAGGCGGCCGTTTTATGTCTAAAATTAGCTTAAATCGAGCCCTGGAATGCGACAATTCAGCCTTTTCACACCCGTAATTGCTCCGTAAAAGTATTAATAGTGTCAGCAGATGTATGTGTAGATGTGTCTTCCTACCGTAATAAGTGTCCAGCTTTAAAAAAAACAAAAACAAAAAAAAAACAGTTATCTGCAAGTAGCGCTGAGTTTTGTGTTGTAGATTAGTATCGGAGACATGACAGAGCCATGAAGGGTGAGTGTGTTTTTTCCAGATCTTTAATTTGACTTCATTCGATGGAAACCCACTTGTTGCCACTTCATCCCTGGCCCGTGTGCCATCGCAGAGGGACAACTATGGGAAGCAGAAAAAGCTGAGTACTCTCTAGTTTTAGCGTCATGGGCACCGCTTCTAGTCTAGTTAGTCCAGGGGAGGTGATAGAGGATGGATACGGAGGTGAAGGTGGGGAAGCCTGTGAGATCCCGGTCGAGGTCAAGCCCAAAGCCCGACTCCTACGTAGTTCTTTTCGTCGAGGGCCTCGGGTGATAGGGGCCAGTTTCAAATCCACAGGATCCGTGGATCTGGAGTACGCTGCCGAGTATGAAAGACTGCGCAAAGAGTACGAAATATTTCGTGTCAGCAAGAACAACGAGATCTCGTCCATGCAAAAGAAGGAGGCCAAGCTGGACGAGGAAAACAAGAGGCTGAGAGCTGAGCTTCAGGTAATCAGGAACAGATTCAACAACTATTGTGGATGGCACCGTTATGTGGAACCCTGGAAAAAAAAAAGAAATCACACCGGCTTTTCAGACCTAAGTACCATTTTTAACTTGTAGAGTTCCACTAAGTAACAGCTAGTTACATTTTGACGCAAACATAATATGAAACAGACTTGGTGTATAAAACCAGCACTACTCCACCAAATACTCTTTTCAACGCTTTCTAATGCAAAGCACTAGTATTTTGTTGTTGATCAAATTCGATGTGTTTCATGGGGTTTTGACTGTCCTTTATTCTCTTCATTATGATCATTTGACAACTTTCTTATCTCACACATACCGATAGTAATACCAATAGCCTGTATTTTTTTCCCCCAGAGTTGTATATAATGATGTAATACAGTATGTCAAGATTTGGAAAATGTATTATAATACATTATTTGAAGAATGTCCATGTTTACACTGATGGCTACAAATTTGAATCAATCACTAGGCATTGCAGAAGACTTACCAGAAGATCCTGAGAGAGAAAGAGAGTGCTCTTGAGGCAAAATACCAAGCTATGGAGAGAGCTGCCACCTTTGAGCATGACAGAGACAAAGTAAAACGACAGTTTAAGGTAGAATGGGCAGTATATTGTGTTATTTATATATCTCTGTCATAAGAGGCTGTATTTGACTGAAGCCTAACATTTGAGTAATGATCTTAGATTTTCCGGGAGACTAAAGAGAAAGAGATTCAGGATCTGTTGCGGGCCAAAAGGGACTTAGAGGCCAAGCTGCAACAGTTACAGGCTCAAGGCATCCAGGTGTATGATCCAAATGATTCTGACTCAGATGACAACCAAACTACTGTCACCGGTAAGACCCTCAGAGCTTTATGGGTGTGAGATATTTGTGATTTTGTTTTTTTTTATTCACTCCATCATCACTCCAGTCTCAACTCCATTCTGTTTCATGTCATATGAAGGCAAGATCCCTTCTCCTCAGATTAGTGTTTTTCATTTTACATAAAAACATATTTAGATCTCTATCATATTTAGGTAATTGTCATTGAGTCGTGTTTTTTTTTGTTGTATTTTTTGCTGTTGGTGACCCCAGAAG
Organism: Gymnapogon annona; assembly: GCA_029814585.1. Taxonomy (NCBI): domain Eukaryota; kingdom Metazoa; phylum Chordata; class Actinopteri; order Kurtiformes; family Apogonidae; genus Gymnapogon; species Gymnapogon annona. Next base: position 12,582,612 of record JAPTHA010000014.1, read on the forward strand.
GGAAAAAGCATCATCAAATCATCATCATCATCATCATCATCATCATTTTTTGCTGTTTGTCTTAAGCTGTAGGGACCCAGTGCGAGTACTGGACTGGTGGCGTACTGGGAAGTGAGCCCTCTATGGGAAGCATGATGCAGCTGCAACAGACATTCAGAGGACCTGAGTTTGCCCACAGTTTAATTGATGTGGAGGGACCCTTTGCAAATGTCAGCAGAGGTATGCAAATAATTAGGCAACACTGTACATGTTATAGGGAAATGTGTTTGCTTAATGACTTCGCGTATAATCTGCATTGATTGTTGTCAGTGGTTTAATGGACTGAGTTTGTATTTGATGTTGACTTTGCACCTCTTCCTTTCCTTGTGTCAGATGACTGGGATGCTGCAGTGGCCAGTCTCCTTCAGGTGTCTCCTCATGTGCCCCAGGCCTTGTGGAGTAACACAGTGCGCTGCTACTTAATATTTACCCAGGAAACCAAAACGGAGCTGGACATTTTTATTAAGGTTGGTGCAATTTGTTGGCTGTTTAATTTCACCAAAGCATACATTAAATGGAAAATCTCAACTCACAGTACAATGATGATTTAAATGCAGCAGTGATGAGTTTGGTGTAAAAGCTGTGAACCATATGTGGTATTTTGTTTTTACAGAAACACTCGCCCACTCTGCGGAAGATGTGTGAGGGTCTAGGTCATTTCTACCTGAATGTCTGCTTCCCAGAGGAGATGGCTGCCTCATACATTATAGAACGCAAGCAGGAGATCGAAAGGAGTTCCGTGTGTGTGCTTCTTCTTAAATCCACTGTAACTAGGTTGGTCCAATGCCCGCTCTTATTAGTATTGAAGTTATAAAACTGTGGTTATCCCAGTGATTATTGTAAAATGTGTTACTTATTAAACACTGAGAGATGGATATATTTCTTATGATATGTGTGTGTGTGTGTGTGTGTGTATGTAGCTCTGTGGTGGAGGATTGTGAGGAAGCTTTTGTGAAGAATCCTGATGGCCATCCACTGGTGCTCTACCTCAGAGCTGAAGATGATCACAATCTGGCCACGTCCACCAGGCAGCTGCTGGAAAGGGTTAATGCTGCCGACAAGGCTGGGAAAGTGAAGGTCAGCGTATGAGTGAAATAAACAAGACAAAACAGGATACAGGGAGAGGGACGTTCACAAAATCTGAAAAGACTAGATTTGAAAGACAAGCCTTTTTCCATAAAAATAGCTTTTAAATGTTTTAAAACACCGCTCACACAGTTGCTACCAAGAAAATCCACAGCTTTGACCGGAGAGAATACAGAAGTGGTGCCTTTTGAATTAGACATTTTTTCTCATCCACAACTACTGATATGTTGAACATTGACTCAGGTTGTGGATCATGGTGGTTCTGCCGAAGATGGGGCTGATCTGATTCGTGCTCAACTGGAAAAAGTCATCAAACAGGTACAAACCTACTACTGGCAAACAAACAATAGTCATTTATTACCCGTTTTCCTGTAACGACTGTTTTTACTTTCAATTTCCACCTCTTTGCGTAGGAGCTGCTGGGTCTTGAGATGGCAGATGTTGACTCTAAAGACTCAGGGATTGAGGACGGACGAGAGGAAGATTCAGGAGATGTGCTGTGGGATCTCCACGATGAACAAGAACAGATTGAGTCGTATCAGCAGGCCTGCAGCAGCACTACTTCCCAGTTGGGCTTCCAGAAGGTATGTCTATGTGCTTTAAATTTTATTTAAGGCAGTTTATTTCCCTGAAGTGGGACTCATAAAGGTATATATCTAATCTAATCTAATCTTATTTATATAAAACATTTAAACCCACTCCAGATACCCAAAGTGTTGTGCAAAGATATAGGTAAAAAAATTCAGTATGTGATTACACTAGTAGAAAGATATAAATATATAAGATACACTAAAGATTATTAAAAACAGATACACATTAATATGATGAATAGCATCTCAAAATACAAACAAAAGATAAAATCAATTAAAGTCACTTGCACCTATTTGCACTTGAATCCAGTGCAAATAGGTGCATTTTAAAAAGAGATTTAGAATAAAATTAAATGGAATAGATTAGGCTATATTATTACACAGGTAGTGCACCGTAATAACACACATAGTCATTGAATTGTGCACATTAAACTGGTGACAATGAGATGCGGTCTCGTCTTCTGGTTTCAGTCAGAAAGTCAGGTAAGTCAGTTGTATTTTTTTCCCTGGATCTGCAACTGGTGGATACAGAACTGGTCCAACCCATAATAACACAAACTGCAGTAACCCAGTCGAGATGAGATGTTTAAAAGTAATTGAATGTATTTCTCTGACTCAGGTGTTATGTCTATGTTGTTTTCAGTATATAGATCGTCTGAATGACATGATAGCTGCTCCCCCGCCCACCCCTCCTCTTTTGGTCTCAGGTGGTCCAGGCTCAGGAAAGTCTCTCCTGCTCTCTAAATGGTGAGAACTGACTGATCCAGTTAACTTGCCTCTGGTTATAATTGTCCATTGATTAACTAATTATTAGTGACGTTCAGTTGTTGTAACGCAGATGCTTTCAGTTGAGTGGAAGTGTCCTGCTTTGTTCTTTTCATTACAGATGTTGTCTCTTCATTTTCAGGATAGAGCTGCAGCAGAAACAGTCGCCCAACACCTTGTTCCTGTATCACTTTGTCGGTCGACCTCTTTCCACAAGTGCAGAGCCAGTTCTGATCATCAAACGCCTCACAGTCAAAGTAAGGGCTCTTTCATCATCACTTGCACTCTTTGACCATGTCTCTTTGTCTTAACCCCGGAGAAATGCTGCTTCTATCTCCAAACACACAGTTGCTGCAGCACTTCTGGTCCATTTCTGGCCTCTCCATGGAACCCAGTAAGATCCTGGAGGAGTTCCCTCGCTGGCTGGAACGACTCTCCGCACGGCATCAAGGAAACATAATCATTATCATTGACTCCATCGACCAAATTCAGGTATCGTACACATCGTCATTTACCCACATTAAGCCTCCAGCACAGAATACTGTGGGAGTGACCTCACTCAATACGTGTTTCTACAGTCTTTGCTATTTCCCCAAATGTTTTTAACAATAGTTTCCATTTTTGCAGCAAGCAGAAAGACACATGAAGTGGCTTATTGACCCTCTACCTGTCAACGTCAGAGTGGTGGTGTCTGTCAATGTGGAGACGTGTCCTCAAGCTTGGAGGTGAGGCAATCCTTTTCAACTGACACACCTTTCCATTGCACTGCTTTACATATTTTAGAGCTTATATATAGTATTGACGATACAAAATATCAACACATCCAGAACCCCCAGCCATCAAATCCAGTATTATGTCTCCACGCTGAATAAAGTGTGAAGCCCATTGTTTACACACCTCTGTAGTCTAATATAATCAGGTTAGCTTTGTTGAGACACAAAATGACAGTAAAAGCACAAATGATGAACTTAGCAAACATAAAATACAACATATTGATGTTATATATTCATGAGGCTCAAAAACAAATTTTTCATTGCAGAAGAAACATTGTGATCTCAGCACAAGGTTTTATTTTCCCATTTTAGTGCTGTGACTCACTACTCACCCTAGTGGTCACATCATTTATAGCAACTTATATACTGGTATTGCATATCTCTACAATACTATGACGTATACTTTTGATTCTAAACATTTTTATGATACTTTTCAGTCACCTGAGTTTTTTTTTTAATGTGGAATTGTTACATGTAGACCCTTTATATAAGCACCTGTAGTATTTCCAGGTGTAATCCAGTGAGTTTGTCTGCTCAGGTTGTGGCCCACGCTCCATTTGGACCCACTGAGTCCCAGAGAGGTGAGGAGTGTTGTGAGTGCAGAGTGCCAGGGCATGGACCTCAAGCTTGCCAAAGAGCAGGTCAGTTACCATCACACCCTCTGATCTATCTTTTAAAAACTCCAAAGTCCTCTGTTTCCCTCAATTATAACACATTTCAGGACATTCAACTATGAATTTTTAAAAGCAACAGTGAATCAAAAATACTGAGAGCAACTTTTTTTCATCATGTGTGAGTCGTCAGGCTCCCTCACTTCAATGTTTCTTTGTTTCAGGAGAAGAAACTTGAAAGACATTGTCGCTCTGCATCTACCTGCAATGCATTATATGTCACTTTGCTGGCGAGGATAATAACCAGGTTGGACAACAGGGTTTCATGATCATGAATCTATTGCTATTACAGTCAGACCACACACTCAACCTACAGATTACATCTGTTATCACCCAAGCTTAAGAATTCTTTGTTATCTGGTTTTTTACATTTGGAAGAAAGATGCTGCTTTCGAAATTACAATTAATTGTATAAAACAATGACATTTTCCATGGCCCATTTCATGACTAGAGTGAGTGTGATTCAGGTGTAACTGAATAATAATTTGCACCCCTACAACATCTATTTAGCTTTTATTTTAATGCAACCATATTCTCTGCAGCAGTAGATCGTGCTGTTCACTGGAGAAGAGTCTGGACCAGTGTCTACAGTGTCAGGACACCATGTCTCTGTATCGTCTCACACTCAAGATGACGCTGAACTCGCTCAACACAGACAGAGAGCGCCACATCATGAGAGAGGTGACTTTTGTTTCAATAAAATGTCATTTTAACCTTTTCCACTCTATTTAAGGTTTTTTTTTGGGTCTTGTATTGACACATTTCTGTATATGTTTTGTCTCCTCAGGCTTCACTCGGTTTAATTTCTATTTTTTGCTCATCCTCTGTAGATTCTGTGTCTTGTGTGTGCCAGTCACAATGGGGTTAGTGAATCCGAGGTACTCGACCTTTTCCCAGAGCTGGAAGTACCTGTCCTGTCCGCTCTACTCTACCGCCTGAACAGACTGTGCATTGTAACTCTGCGCTGTGGGCTCATCAGGTTCCAACACCTGCAGGTCAGTGACGGCTGCGGACAATAGAGCGACAAAGCACAAAGACGTCTTTGACAAAATACATTCAAGAATTATAGACTTTATTCTAAAGGAAACTGTCCACCTGTCTGTCGTACAGGCCTGGGAAGCTGTACGGTCAGAGTTTCTGAGCGGAGGAAGCAGTTCGACAACATACAGAGAGAAACTGATCCATTACTTCAGCCAGCAGCTCAGGTGCTTCACAGTGGCCATTTTCTCCTCCATACACCTCACAATGATGCGTTACTAAATCTCTCAACTCTTGCCCCTCTGCCTGTGTTCCTTTGTAGCCAGGACCGTGTCACCTGGCGTGTCGCAGATGAGTTGCCGTGGTTACTCCAGCAGCAGGAGGACAGGACTAAACTGCAGCTTAGTCTGTTGAACCTCTTTGTCTCCCAAAACCTTTACAAAAGGTGCCTGTTATTACTGGCTAATGTGATAACAGATTTATTTGTAATGTATAATATAATATGCATTTACTGTGTTTTTCTGCATTTCTAGGGGTCATTTCTCAGAGCTTTTAGCCTATTGGCAGTACGTGGGTAAAGACAAAAGCTCCATGGCCACTGAATATTTCGACTCCCTCAAGCACTATGAGAAGAGCTGTGAGAGTGAAGACAGCATGAACAAGCTGGCAAACCTGTATGAGACACTGGGTCGCTTCCTCAAAGACCTGGGCCTCCCGAGCCAGGTAGGTTTTATGTCTGTATCATTTAGAAGTGCAAGATGAAAGCTGTAAATTTATGTAAGAAAATATTTTTTGTTTGAGAGTAAAGTAGTGAATTTACAAGGAAAAAACAACAACAAAAAGGGCTAAAAAAAGCTTGTATGTTCCATGACATTCTAAAGTCATACATTATCAAGAAAAAAGCGCAACAATAATACAGACAATTATATGTTTAAGGGGCTCAGGAGGTAGAGGTTGTCCAATAACCAGAGGGTTGGCAGTTCAAATCCTGCTCTGTCCTGGTCATGTGCCATTGTGTCCTTGGGCAAGACACTTCACCCACCTTACCTCCAGTGCTTTGCACTGGTGTATGAATACGTGCTAATGTTTGGTCGTAGTCGGAGGAGCCATTTGGCACAGATTGTGTAGCTACGCTACCGTCAAACTGCCTTAGGTAGCTACAAGCTGTGGCTACAAAATGTACTGTAGTTTACCCCCACCAGTGTGTGAATGAATAATGGATCATTTTTTCTTCTGTTATTATTATTATCATTATTATATATGAGAATTTTTGTACAAGTTTATGACTATAATTATAGAGGAAGATCTAGTTTTTCTTTCCAGTCTCAGAATATTACTGCTCTTCTAAGATCTGTAAAGATAGCATAGTTGTCTATCCTGTTCTGTTCTTTTCTGTCCATTGTTTGCTCATTTGCTCACAGTCAGAAGAATGATAATTAGTTCACTTTGGATTTGTGTGTCGTTCCAGGCTGTAGCTCCGTTACAACGATCCCTTGAAATCAGGGAGACGGCCCTGGATCCAGATCACCCCAGCGTAGCTCGATCTCTGCACCAGCTGGCCGGGGTTTATGTTCAGTGGAAGAAGTATGGAAACGCTGAGCAGCTGTACAAGCAGGCCCTGGAGATAAGTGAGAACGCCTACGGTGCTGAGCATGCCAGTGTAGCACGCGAGCTGGAGTCACTGGCCATGCTCTACCAGAAACAAAATAAGTGAGTGGGATCTGGCTCATGTGGAAGAAGTTACTTTCTACACATACTTAATGTTTATCATTGTTACAGTCAAGTAAAAATGCACCTCACCTGTGCTTTTAATTGTGTGAGTGTTTAAATAACTGGTAACACTCACCGACACCCTGTCAATGCAGGAGTGTGTGTAAAATGCGTGTTTCACAGCTGACACCTGGACTTTTACTGTCAGGTATGAACAAGCAGAGAAACTTAGGAAAAGGTCTGTGAAGATACGCCAGAAGACTGCGCGCCAGAAAGGTCACATGGTAAGCACATCAAATTCCCATGTATGTGATCATTATTGGGTTAATCTGACGTGTTTTACGAGCCATTTGTCTGCTCCACCTCGCAGTACGGTTTCACTCTGCTGCGACGCAGAGCCCTACAGCTGGAGGAACTGACCCTGGGGAAAGACTCTGCTGACTGCGCCAAAACACTTAATGAACTGGGTGTGTTGTACTACCTCCAAAACAACCTGGAGTAAGTCTCACACGTTTCACAGCCTGTCTACTATGGCACTTGACGTGTTAAAATAAAGTATATATTGGCGTGCCATAGTCTACACACTCACACACACACACACACACACACAACAAAAACATCTGCATTTCAAGCTGCATTAAATTTGCACAAAGGTTTTTTTTTTAGTTCCCAAGTAACTAAGATGCTGAATGTTGTTGTGATTAGATTATCATGTGTAATAAGCACAGACTTCCTCTTCTGTTTTTCACTGTCGGTGTTCTCTTGTATTTAACTGAATTACCAACGGCTGCTACGTCTGATAGTAGAGTTAGTTTCCCCATTATTAAAAGTCCCACAACAGACTAAACAAATGAATCTTAATAATAAAGTGAATCACTTTCTTCTGGCTGCTGAAGGCGGGGGGTTGTTCAGTTGGTTTGCACATGTATTTTAACCTCTAAATAGCATTAAACACAGATTCACATTGAAGATGGTGTTGGAGACTTAAGGTCAGGGTCCAGGGGCGTTTGAGTTTTGTGTTTGACTAGAAAGCATAGATATTGCATATTAGCCTTTCTTTATTTAAGCCTTACTTCATTCACATTATCTATCTGCCCTCACCAGTGCAGCCAAGGTATTCCTCAGTCGTTCACTGGAAATGCGGCAGCGTGTCCTGGGCCCGGATCATCCAGACTGCGCTCAGTCCCTCAATAATCTGGCGGCGCTGCACACAGAGAGGAGGGAGTATGAGACAGCCGAGGACATGTACGAGAGGGCGCTGGACATTCGGAAGAAGGCCTTGTCTCCAGACCACCCCTCGCTGGCGTACACACTGAAACACCTGGCCATGCTCTATAAACGAAGAGTGAGACCCCTACCTTTGTTCAGTCCTTAACCTTTCATACTCTGTGAACGTCTGTCAATGCGACGTAAAGATCTGTCGTCTGCACAGGGGAAGCTGGAGAAGGCTGTTCCACTCTATGAACTGTCACTGGAGATCAGGGAGAAGAGCTTTGGACCCAAACACCCCAGTGTGGCCACAGCGCTGGTCAATCTGGCTGTCATCTACTGCCAGCTGGTCAGACTATTTCCACCTTTCCTCTCCATACCAGGGGTGTCAATCATTTTAGTTCAGGGGCCACGTACTCCCAATATGAGCTGAAGTGGACCAGTAAAATCATAGTTTGATAACATGCAATAAGAATGCCAACCCCAAACAATTCTCCATATTTCAGAGTGAAAAAAGCAAAATTACATGATGTTTACATCTAAAAGCAATCCTGTAAAGAATGAATAATATGAACAAACTGAAATTCATGAAGAAAAACAAGTGCAGTTTTAACCACGTTCTGCCTCAGTTGACCATTTACAAATCCACGCGCAGAATATTCATGAAAAGACAGAAACTTAATTTAATTGTGTCTTCATTGTCAAGTGTTTCAATGGTCCGGCCCACATCACATCAGTGTGCTGAACGTTCACCCTGAACTTAAATATCTTAAGTGGAATTTTTGCATGTTGTGTTTGACACCTGTGCTCTATACAGTACATTCTAGACTTGTATCTATCTGTAATATAATTTGTTGCATATGAAGTCAACATGTTTTTTTTTTGTTGTCTTTTTCAGAAGAAGCACGGTGACGCCTTGCCTCTGTACGAGCGAGCACTCAGACTGTACGAGGACAGTTTGGGCCGTTCACATCCACGTGTCGGAGAAACACTCAAGAACCTGGCCGTCCTAAGGTACGCCACGTCAGAGAGGCGCGGTGAATATTAGTGCTGGCTTAGAAAACCAAGTAGTCATTTTGGTCATTTGTTGTGTAAATAGCTATGAAGAGGGTGACTTTGAGAAAGCAGCAGAACTTTACAAACGTGCAATGGAGATCAAGGAAGCAGAGCCGTCACTGGTGTGTGGGAACGCTCCATCTCGACATTCATCCAGTGGGGACACTTTCAGCCTGAGGGGACCCGGACCCCTCCTGCAGGCCCCAAGATGACTCCTCAGCAACTTAGTGACAAAAGGTACTTTGACAACTTTAATGATCATTGAGTAACTCATACTTTAAGGGAACCTGCTCATCCAGCTGTGACATACTGTAACTGCCAATTGGATTATTTAGTCCACATCACAATGCTGTGAAATCAATGCATTTGCCAAAAATTATTTATCAAACTATAATACTCATATATATATAGAATGTCTTTAAGTTAGTCCTTCTACAGGCTTTACTCAGGATTTATTTGAATCACACGTCTTCCTGATTAACCTCTTAACAGTTTACGTACAAAGTTATATCAGTCAGGTGTTTTATAGTCTTTTGAAATTACCTGAATGCCTCAATCTTATCATGCTCATAATAGAATAACCCCAGTTTAGTTTATAAATCTGAATTAAGTAAGCACATTAAGTTAATGGTGTTAAATCAGGCAAAAGCTGCCAACTCTCTCATCTGAAGTGTGAATGAGTAACAGTCTGTTCTTATATTCAGTATTATGTGTTTTGTATTAATGACACAACCAGAATTCAGTATTCAGATTTATCAAAGTATTCAAAAAAAAAAAAAAGAGGGCAAAATAAGCAACAGAGTAAAACCATGTTTGAAGAAACATCACCTCTGCCATGATGATGCATTTATTAATTCATATCTTAGACAGGGAGATTTGAATGGAACAAGCTTCTGTGTAGTAACAAGAATGATTTACTGTCAGACACAACAATCAAGTCAAGACGGAGGGAATCATGTGCCAAAATATGTTGTCAAATGTAGTACATACTGTGTATTTGTTATATACATATATATTGTATTCATGTATTCATGTAATGTAAAAGCTGTACAGAACCAAACAAATGAAACTAAAACTATAAACAGCATTGTAATCCATCCAATAAATACTTTATTGAGACAACATGAAGCATTGTGGAGTAGTTTTTTTAGCATTCCTTTTCATCAAGTTAGGATACATTACCAGTTTATTTCAATGTTATTTCAGTTGTTCCATTTCCAGATGACACACTCAGTATAACTGATATCTTGTGTATAGGAAACGCCTGTCATGCATTCTGTTACTTTCAAAGGTGTTAACACTAGTTTGTTGCAAATCCGTTAGAAATGTACTTGTCGTCAAAGAGAACGTTGGATTAGACGGTTTCCAGAAATTTTACCCTGCGTCTGTTGAGAATGACGGTGAATGGTTTGGCCTATAGTTTCCTCATCTTCGCCATCAGCTCCTCTAGGCTCTGCTCCGTCTCCTCCACAGTATCCCCACCTACGGCTTCCTGAATGAAAAAAAAAAAAAAGTCTTATCAAAACCTCATTGATGCTTGGTTCAGAATGCATGTTAGTAGTTAGAAAGCTGCACCAAACCTACATGCAGATATTAGTACATTCCATATCCATTATGTACTTGGCTCCCAGTGGTATTATTTTACAATAACAGGATATTCAGATTTGCTTGAGGAGTAGAAACATGTTATGACAGAATACTGACCTCAGATGGAATGGTGAACGCCACAGTGATGCCTTCAGGGAGGTCGGGCACTGGGCCAGATGCCGCCTGTAACTCTGCATCCGTTACTTCTGACACCAGTTCAATGCCTGCGCGACACACAATTCGTTACATTCAAAATAATGTGACTTGTCGTACATCAAACATGTGGCACAGCTGACACTCACCCCACTCGTTGTCCTCGTGTACAACCTCCTCCTCCTCCAGTACAATTTCCTCTTTGGGATGCTCTGCTTCCTTCTTCTGAGGGTTAAAGGTCACAGGTACTATGAGTATGCGTTAGAATAATGGGGTTAATGCAGTGAAGCATGTATTTGACACAGAGAGAGAACACGCACCTTGTACTCCTCTTGCTGCCTCCTACAGTGGCGGTCGTTACACTGGGGGTTGGGTTTCATAGCCATGGTGGGGAAGAAGTCCTGCATGGCGTTGTAGCCAAGGTAGTAACTGACGGTACCGAACTTCAACAGATATCTACAGGAGAAAATATGTCATTTAAACCTTCATTTGTTAATTGGTGTAACATTTCTCATTGGCCAAAAATGCACCAGGATGCAAAAAATAAGCAGAAAAAAAAAAGAAAGAAACAAAAAAGAACAACCTTTTGGACACTAACTAAACAGTGTGAAGGTTCAGGTGAGTCCCTTAATTATATAGTTTAACTGATAAAAGGAAAAACAAAAGCCTATAAGACGCACACAAAAAAAAGTAATAAACAACCATTTACAGTGATAATAGATAAATATACACTACATGGTCCAAAAACTGGAATATGACTATATTTTTAAATTCCAACATAATAATGCTTGTTACGATAAGGCAAGCGTTAGTCTAACATTTGTTAATTTGTGTAAGATTTCTCAACCAGCCAGAAAAGATTCTGTGTCTTACTTCAGGACATTCTGCACCAGGATGCCTGCCACTACACCCATAGTTGTAGGTAAACTGGCTGCACATACGCCCTCCCTCTTTAGGGTCTTCTCATCGATGTTGGCAGCCACCACCAGTGGAGGCGCACACTGTGAAGGAACGATAAGGAAGTTGAAATACTGACAAGTGTTGAGAGTTGAAACCGTTTCAGTGTAGTGAGACGTGCGCTGATGTTTAAATGTACCGCGAAACAGGCCGTCTCTCCTGGGATGATGAGCTGGATGTGTCCCGAGACAGCGTTCTCACTGACGCCAGACTCCATCCAGATCTGACCAAGTTCATTACAAGCCTGCGAGAAACAGGAGAAATATGTAAGTACAACAGAATACACTGTTTGTGTTGAGCTCAGCGGGGGAGATGCTAGGAGTCACTGTGAAGCTGTCGTCACCATCGTCAGCGATTTCTTCAAATGGTTTCTCTGATGAAACCATTTCCTTGGTCAATGTTTACGACTTTTATTCAGTTTGGAGATATTTAGATTTTTGCATTAAAACTTTTTTTAATATTTAAAATGTGCCTTTACTTATAAAAGGTCCATATTAAGTCTGAAATTTCCCTGAGTGGGACAAATAAGGGTATTTAATCTAATTTTGATTGGAAATGGAATGGACATGGAAATGGTTACAGATATTAATAGTTATACTGAGCACCAGTGTGACATCATATATGGACTTTAATATAATGAGCTGAGTTCTCCTCCAGTGAAAGTACCTACCATCCCACTGCATCCGTACCACCTCTAACCTGACAACCTGACAAATTCAACTTATTGATTCTTGATAGAACATGCGGGTGAGACACCAAGACATGGGTGATATTATTTTTGTGTTCCTTCTTTTTTTCTCCATGTCAAGCGCTTACCTGATTTATGGCCATTCTGGCCTCGAAGTTGTCCACACAACTCAGCACCAGGTCCACTGGCTTCCCTTCTTCCAGCCCTCCATGGCTGATAACAGACAGAATTAATTATGAAGGTGCACATGGGTTCACATTTCCACTGGACCCTGAAGTCTGTCTACTAGTGAATCTAATTAAACTCAATCTGTCAAAGTATGTGAAGAAACTCACAGAAATTCTGTTGACAATCGCTAAGAAATGGAAATGGAAATTAGACCCCGCCCCCCTCCCAATCAAGATGTGGTTGAAGAAGTCAACAGCTGTGTGAACCTGGAGAAAATAACCTACTGGATGAAAAAATAAGTAGAACGTTCTACAAGATATGGAAGCATTTAAAAAACTACATGGAAAATTTACCAGCACACCACATTGGTTCAGCTCTATATACCCGAGCAGGGCTTGTAGGATTTAGGAGGTCAGAGGTCAACATATGTCCCTCTGTGACTCATGCGGTTCACTTATTTATGTGTTGCTTGTGTGAGCTTGGTGTGTCGTCTCTGATCCTGTCATTGTGTGTTGGGAATGTCGTCTTGTGGTGTATAAATGTAATTGTAATATTGACTAATGCAACATCTAAATAAAATATGTTAAAAAAGACATTAGTTGCATTCATACACTACAAGACAAAACTCCCCATCCACAATGGCAGGATGGGAGATAACAGACAAAACACTCAAAAAACAAAACAAACACATAAATAAGTGAACTGCACGAGTCACAGAGACTAATTTAGTTTAATGGAAAATTGAAAGAATTTTTTATTTTTTTTAAATCATGAAGGTGCAGTAACGAGACAGAAAAGGGAGAAGTGCGTACCTAATGCGGTCCATGAAATGTGTGAAGTTATCCATGGTGGTGATATTGTAGTTGTGGGTCTCAAAGGACACATCTGGGTTGATGTTTCTGCGGGACGATTAACAGGTGAGCACACAGGACACACAGTCAAACCCTGCATTTCTGCAAACCAGTCCACAGACCTAAGTGTGTGTTCTGCCGCCTCCACTTTGCTGAGACCGGCCTGGTGTGGTTGGAAGAAGAGTCGGTTCATGTTGGCCAGTTCCACTTTATCGTAGTCGAAAAGGAGCAGCTGCGACGACGCAAGGACAGATGAAACCGGGTGAGTGTACAATCTGCCGAATGAGACCCAACAGCGGGAGATAAAAGCAGTGAGGAGGAACAAAGAGAAGTTGGCATTACCTTACCAATGCCACATCTGGTGAGCATTTCTGCTGTCACGCTGCCCACTCCTCCAACACCCACTACAGCCACGGTGTATGTCCGGATTTTCTGTAACGCATCAGAGTGCTGTTACTCATCTAGATCTAAACCAGGATATGAAAATGAGTCTGGTCAAGGGAACACGCACATCTTTGGGATGTGCTGCTCTTATCCTGTATTCACTCATTTGTTTTGCTGATTAACTGTGATGTGTAATAAATGATTGCATTAAACATATTGGACTTGTTTTCCAGACACTTTGCTCTTTAATGACGTCATCATAGGACCTAGAATTGAAAATCAGTGTCAGTGAGTCCAAACGTTTCCAATATGGGTTCCTAAATGTTGACATTAGTGTAGCTTAATGGAAAGACAACACTGCGGAATTAAGTGCAATTGTATCAGTCTGTTGTTGCACATCACTTTCTCTGCTTCACTCATGTGTGATTTTAAAAAAGGAATCATTCAACACATAGTTACAGCATTAATCATTTCATTTCCATGCCAGGCCATGCTGCTCTCCAAAGTGCTGAGGGAGCAAGTATTAGAGCTTTTTTTAAAAAAGCTATCTACTGCAGTATGAAATTAGACAGAGAAGCATTGGATTGCAATAGAAATGCGTTACTTCAATGTTGTTTAACACATTATAGGCCAATTCAATTCAAGTGAATATCCCGTGGGAACCCCATGTCAAGTGCTTTGGCAGAATAGGTGGGTTCCTGATGTGAAGATGGATGATGCATCTTTGAACTATGGTTATTTATAATGGGGTTATTCATAATATAATCCTGTATTATAACACATCTAGAATAGGTAGTTGACATTACATCTACTACACATAATTAACATGTATGTATGAGTAATGATTTTTTTTTTTACTTTTTTTAGTTTAGAACTTAAAATATCTTACCTCATAATCATCCACTATGCCCATTCTCTTCAAAGCCATTAAACGACTGTAATGACAACACAGCTGAGGTTAGTTGATGGTCTGACGTTTCTCCATATGGATGCACTGACTCACAGAGGCGTGTCCTGTTAGCGACGCTACTCAAGACTATGACACAACTTAAATCTGCTGAATCTAAAATATAATTAACTCCAAACAAACAAAAGGAGAAAAAAATCACCTGTATGGATTAGAGTCGACAACTTCAGCGCTCATTTTGTCGATCTTCTGTCTATGAAGCGGATGAACATCCTCCATGGTACTCTGCTTCTGCTTACACTTAATCAGTTCGTTTTCCAACTCCCTGACTCGCAGTTTCAGTTCTTCTACCGTCGCCATCGGTGGACACACCTATTTAACTAAGCGCTGTGAACGAAACGCAGCGTTTGAGCTTAAAAAACACGCAACAACGGAGCCAAAATAGACGTGTGAATCAGTAACCGAAGTACACGTCTCCACAACTACAGTCAGCTGTCAGGATGTGTGCACCCATCAATAATGTCCGTGTGGAAACGAGATGCAAATAATTCAAAGGGTTCCTATGCGGTTAGCAGTAATTTACCCAACTTGTGTCTTTTAGGTACGTGTTAGAAATTACATTACAACCATTTCCGGTTTTTTAAAATGTAGTTTTGTAGAAACTATACACTACTACAGCGCTAGTAATAGGAAATACACTACTAGTAATGGAAATGAAGGGGGCGGCGTCGGGTGTGTGCCTTAGTAAACCGTCCGTCAGGAAATCAACTATCAACACAGCTGAACTTTACTGCACCTGCGAATGATTAATAAAACCAAGAAATGGACGAGCAGACAACTCCCGTAAGAGAGCAGCATATGTTCAGTGTCAACAAGCTTCAACGATACCTCTCTGTCAAGTCACTGGTGTCCAATAATGGAGCAATAACAGTAAGACAGTACAGGTAAGAGAGAGAGAAAGAGGGGGCTTTAATGTGCAATATATGAGACATGGGGTCAATTGCGATAAACGTACTGTGCACTAATCACGGTCCGTTAGCATGATACTGATAACACTTGAGCTAACTCTTGTCTGCGGTTTCTTCAGCTTCGGACAGTCCAACCCAACCTTTTTAATCCAGACACCGACAAGGAGTTATGTTCTGAGGAAGAAACCACCGGGCGAACTGCTGCCAGGGGCTCACAAGGTGAAAACTAACAACTAGTTTAACTTTAAAGTGATTGTATTGGTCATGGGTGCAGCTGTGCTACTTGTGCAGCAGGGGGAGACACCTCACCGATGCGTGGAAAGATTGGGCCTATTTACCAAGTGACTATGTATGTTATTGTCCGGCCTCATACATAATATATCATACGTAAGACTGTGTAAAAATAACCTTGCATCGAATTTGAATTTCACCAGCAAAATGATACAAACTAACACGTTATGTATATGTGTCTCATCTGTACAGTCTGACATCTAATTTTCCTCTTATGTAAATATTCTGTATATATAGTTTTACAGTTATTACTATTTTTTATATTATTTGACTGTCAAAATAAACTTGCACCGAATTTGAATTTCACCAACAAAATAATCCAAACTAACTTGTTCTGTATATATGTCTCATCTGTACAGTCTTGACATCTAATTGGACTCTTATGTAAATATACTGTCTGTATAGTAACTGTAGTTATACAGTTATTACTATTTTTATACTATTGGACTTTTGCATGCACTTTTTTTCTTGCTCTTTATTATATTGCTGGTTTGAGTGAATTTCACCATGGGTGGACTCAGGAAAATCTATTGTAATCAAATCAAAGCTTCAGTCCAGTATCGAACTGTTCTCTGTGGTTGTGTCCAGGTGGACAGGGAGTATCGGGTCCAGAGGGCCCTGTTCTCAGCGGGTTTCCCTGTTCCACAGCCTCTCTTACATTGCACTGATCCTGAAGTCATTGGGACTGAGTTCTACATAATGGAGCATATCAAGGTTTGTACCACTGAGGCCAAATTTCACATAAGTATGAGATCACCAGTCACAAGTGCAGAATGACCTTTGCTCTATGTTTTATTGATAAAAGATGAAGTGTGGACTCACTTATGTTTATTTGCTTTCTCATACACCATCTGGTATGACATCCCAGAACAAAGTTCATATAGTTCTGGATATATACCCCACTGCATGTTTATTATTATATGCAATATGCAGAGGTAGATTTTTTTTTTTAATTCTATGAGTTTAATATCTTTTAATTTAACCCTCATAAATCACATCTCAATGTATCTTTTCTGGTTAAATACAAGTGAAATAAATAATTTTGCTTTTAGGTATCATCCACTTGATTTTTTTAAGGTATTCTGAAAGACAAAGTCTGACCTGACCTATTTCAGGCCATTTTGTTGTTTTTTTTTCCTTTTACACAAACAACTGTTCTGGGAAAAAAAAAAAAACCTTCTGCACATTTGCACAATTTTTGCTACTAACATTGTTATTACTCCACCCTCAGTACAGCCATGCAGTAAGACTCTGTACCAGGAAAAGAGGGAAAGTTTGAATTGTCTAAATAAAAACCAAGTTTTACCTCTACTGTCAGTTCATGATGAATCATTTATTCTAGTATTTATTCAGTTTTAGAGTTTTTGAAAACTGTTCTTTTTATATGCAATGTAATGAAGTTATTTTGCACTGAAAGGTTTAACTTTTGTTAACTATATTAATACTAGCGCAGCCCGGCTGGATAGCTCAGTTGGTAAGGCACCGGGCTGATGCATAGGGGATCCGGGTTTGATTCCGAGGATGAGTGTCCAGTGGGTTGTGTCAGGAAGGGCATCTGACATAAAAATTCCTGCCAAATCAAATATGCGAATTGGATTTGCTGTGGCAAACCCATAAGGGAAAAAGCCAAAAGAAATCATCATATTAATACTCGCCAAGAGCTCTAATACTGTTTGTTGCAGGGGCGTATATTCAGGGACCCAAGGTTGCCTGAAGTGACTGCAGCAGAGAGAACAGCTCTCTATGTGGCCGCTGTGGAACTACTGGCAAAACTGCACTCAATGTCACTGACATTACTGAAACTTAAAGGCTATGGGAAAGGACCAGGATACTGTAGGAGACAGGTGAGGTGTCACATTTTTAGATCAGGAATCAAATGAACCGAACACGCTGCCTGAAAAGTTGTGAAGTTCAGGTGTGAATTCTGTTCCTGAAGGTGTCCACCTGGACAAAGCAGTACAAGGCAGCAGCGCACAGAGATATTCAAGACATGAACAACCTTTCTGATTGGCTAATGAAGAACTTGCCAGAAGACGACAACGAAGTAACGCTTGTCCATGGAGATTTCCGTCTGGAAAACATGATGTTCCATCCAACCGAGGTACAACTTGATGACATTTTGACCCAAAATGCTCCAGTTTCCTGCTAATATTTATCAATTGTATTTGTCTGTTTAGGCCCGAGTGATAGCAGTGTTGGACTGGGAGCTGTCTACCACTGGACAGCCCATAGCCGACCTGGCCTACTTCCTCATGCCTCACTACTGCCCCAAAGGCCTCAGCAGCATCAACACATTAGGCAGCGTCCAGGGAATAGAAGGTAAAAGCAATGGCTATGGCCCAGTGACACAGCCACAGAATAGTCATTAAATGTCTATCTTTGTAATAGACTGTTCTGGATTTGCCTGTCTGCATGAGCTTTAGAAAAATGTATTTTCTCTCTTTTTCTTTACACTTTACACAGTATTTGTGCAATATCAACCAATGGCAACAATAGAGAGCAGCAATTGGTCCGGTAATGGTGTCAGTGTGTATTGTATTTTAAACAATGAAAACGATTGCAAATGAAGTGACAATTACTAGAGAAACATGTATACAATGATTACACCATTTATAACAAACAGGTTATGTTTTGAATTTTTGTTGAGGCTCGACACGTGACCGTCTTGTCAAGCCCTTGTAAATGTTGACTGGATAATGTCTATATTTAACTGTGTCTCTTTCCATTCCTTGACCTTGAGCAGGTATTCCATCTGTTGAAGACATTCTGTCCATTTACTGCCGCTGTCGAGGGATGTCGTCTGGGTTGCCAGAGCTGAATTTCTACTTGGCTCTGTCTTTCTTTAAAATGGCAGGGATCACCCAGGTTGGTGCGCTTGAATAATGTAGTTTGGAAGTTAATAGCAGCGTTGCACTGCAGGCATACGTTTAACACCTGTTTTGTGGTTTACTGCTGTCTTCCTGATTACACAGGGTTGAATTGTGGTTTCTCACTCTTTTGTTTGTGTTTTTTAATCAGGGCATCTATGCTCGCCACCTGCTGGGTAATGCCAGCGCTCCAAATGCAGCTCTGTTTGGCCAGTGTGTGGAGCCTTTAGCTACAGTGGCTTTGAAGCTAGCTCAGAGGTTGGTTGTAGTTATTATTACTGTACAGCAGATCCTGGTACTAAGTGCGGCTGGCTGTTGATCAAAACTGTTGCTTTTTAACATATTCTTAGGGAAATCTGATGTTTATGTTAGAATGTGATGAAAACAGTCAACCACGACTATTGTTAATTGCATGTTTTGTGTAAAATCTGTTCTGCATTCAGCCACAAAGTAAATCAGATCCACCTGCTGACTAAACTTAAGCCAGCCACCACAGGAATTTGGCGTCCAGCAGCTTCCGATTTTCCCTGTTGACTTTTAAATGCATAAAATGTGCCTTTTTCCAGGTCTTACACTGGCCCAACAGAAGACCAACTGTTCCTGCAGACGGCTAAAGGCCAGGCTGTTCTCCAGCAGGTCAAAGACTTCATGAGACAATACATTCTTCCTGCTCAGGAGGTCAGTGCCCATGCCAGAGAAAGAAGAATTTTGTTTGCTCAGTAGGACATGAAAGGATTCAACAGAGCACAGTAGTTCATTCATGCAATTAGAATGAATGGATTTGAGAAAAACAAAGGGCCAGTAAATTTCACTGCACGCAATAGTCACTGTTGGCCGGGCATCACAGGGTTCTGAATACTGGGCAGTAACGTGATGCCCAGAGATGGCCTGTAGATGAGAGGAAAAATGAAAATCCACCTCGAGACTACAAACACTGACTACAGATATGGCTTTGCCTCTGCATTAAAAAATAAGCATTTTTATTTTTCATGGCAAAATTTAGTAAGAGTCAAAAACAAATGGGGCCCTCTGATCTGCCCACTAACTCTGGAATGATGAAGAGTTTTTTTGGCTTTTTCCCTCCCGGGGTCGCCACAGCGAGTCCATTTCACATATTTGATTTGGCAGGAGTTTTTACGTCGGATGCCCTTCCTGACACAACACACTGGATGCTCATCCCGGGAATCGAACCCAGGTCCCCTATGCACCAGCCTGGTGCCTCCCTAACTGAGATACCCAGCCGGGGCCCACTAACTCTGGAATATGTATTGTTTTACTCCAGGAGGTTGCAGACTACTATGTCAAGCACGCACATTCTCCTCAGAGGTGGCACACCCCCCCAGTTATAGAAGATCTGAAGGTAATGTATGCATATGATGATTTCTTTCGGTTTTTCCCTTCCAGGGTTGCCACATATATATATATTTGTCACATTTCCACTGCATCCTGAGACATGTCTACTAGTGAACGTAACTAAGCTCAAACTGTCAATGTATGTGAAGAAACTGACAGAAATTCTGTTGACGATCACTAAGATATGTATTGCTAGAAAATGGAAATTAGACTCCGCCCCCCTTCCTATCAAGCTATGGTTGAAGAAGTCAACAGTTGTGTGAACCTGGAGAAAATTACCTACTGGATGAAAAAAAGAAGTAGGATGTACTACAAGATGTGAACCATTTATAAACTACATGCACAATTTACCAGCACACCACATTGGTTCAGCTCTATACAGTATATCCGAGCAGGGCTTGTAGGACTTAGGAGATCAGAGGTCAACATGTGTCTCTCTGTTACTCATGGGGTTCTATCATTTATGTGTCTTTGTTGTTGTTTTTCCTTGTTTGTTTTTTACAGATTATTGGAATCCCATCTAAATGTGCTTATCATTAACTTTACAATGGTCTCATTTGGACGAATATTCTTTTGCTGATTAACTTTATTGATCACCAAAGACAAGTTTGCTTTTTCATCTACCTAATAAAATGAAAGAAGACTAAACAAACAAGGGCCAAGTCTGTGGTTAAATCCATGTGTGCAAAGCAACAACTATGTGTTTGTGTCCAGGCAAAGGCGAGAGATGCCGGGCTGTGGAACCTGTTCCTGCCTTCAGTCAGTGGTCTCAGTCAGCTGGACTACGCCTTTATTGCAGAGGAAACCGGACGTTGCCTCTTCGCCCCAGAGGTCTTCAACTGCCAGGCCCCTGGTAAAACTCACACACAAGTCCATTTCACACTGACGCCACTTAAGGATTGATACAGTGTGTGTGTGTGTGTGTGTGTGTGTGTGTGTGTGTGTTTGTGTGTGTGTGTGTAATCTATGGTTTCCTGTCATGGATAATGTCTTCAGTGGCCTTCTGTCTCTGCCCTACCCCCTCAGAATTTAACAACCATGTATTTGAATGAATTTAGTAGATTTTTGAATAGGCTTCCAAAGAAGAGGGGAATCATTTATGACTAACCAAATGAATGCCGGCCTCGGGATGTACAACAGCGTAATTAAAACCGCTTTTCCTCAGATACAGGAAATATGGAGGTGCTCCACATGTTTGGCAGCGAGGAACAGAAGAGAACATGGCTGCAGCCGCTGCTCAAAGGGGAGATCCGCTCCTGTTTCTGTATGACAGGTATCATCATTAACATGTCATGATTAGAGAGTATGCTGTGTTGTCTGTAATTGAAGAAATTTGGTAATTAAGCACACAGCAGGGGGCACTGGGATGTTCCATGCAATAACCTTTCAAGAATCAAAGTTGCGTCCGATTCCAAAGAACGCTTCATAAATTATTTATTGTGGTTTACAGCGGAACACTATAATGGCCTAAAATTGGGGCCATATTACACCCAGCATGACTCTACAAACTCTGGAAACAACGGGTTTCAAAATTCTACAGGGTTATAAGAAAACACCAGTTCACTCTGACTAATGTCTCCCTGTTGTCTTTCACTTTGATTTGCACACTCCCTGTATACAGCAGCATGCTGTTGCCAGAGGTGATTACGGTGGGTGTAAACCTCCCCGTGGTTTTTGTACATACAAATTGCAATAAGTAGTGCTTTGAGGATGTGTTTTGTCACCAACTTCAATGATTTGTTACTCTAGATGATGAAGAACAGGGACCCTCATCTTGCACCGATAAATCTTTTTGTTTTGTTTTGTTTTCATCTCTGACATGTCCTGGCATGAATCGTACGTTAAAATATCACTAATGCGCTATTGTTTTGTTTTGGCAAATGCAGCAAGGAAGGTGGAAAACATACTAAATCTAAGTTAGTGTCTTTTAACTAAAGGATGTAAACCTGGTTTTGTGTGTTGAAATCTGACCCATGGTCTCCTTTTTCAGAGCCAGATGTGGCCTCCAGCGATGCTACCAACATGGAGTGTACTCTTCACAGGGATGGAGACAGTTATGTCATAAATGGCAAGAAATGGTGGAGTAGCGGTATGTACACTTTGGTTTCCATTAGCCTTAAAATGAGAATGTGATTAATATTCTACAAAAAGAACCCAAAACATGTTTTTTGACCATTGTACTATTCCGTTACCTGAAGACAAGGATTCCTTTTTGTGTGTTGAATTGTTTTTGTTAATATATATAAGGGATAAATCTGAAAAGGTTTTGGTCTGTTGCACCCTCATGAACTTTTTCTTTGTGAGAGAAGTGTATACACAACCAGGGTGTGGCAGTAACAAAGTGCGACAGAGATGAATGCTTACCTAAACTGCTAACATATGCACAAGAAAAAAGTGCTCATGACTCTTACAATAAGCGTCATGTAACATAAACAACTCGATGAGGCTAAAACCCTGTGTGATTTCACCGTGAAAAATGTCCTGCAGTGAGTCTTATTTTTCCAGACTGTTGAACGGAAAAGAAAAGCCAAAGGGCTTACTAGTTATACTAGTTTAAGCATATTTCTATAAAAAAAGGGCTAAAACTAGTACTCATACATGAGGAAATAGTATGAGGAAGTAAAATAAGTGTCCATCAATCTCATTATGTCATTGTGGAAAAGCATAGTGTGAATAATTTGTGACTCGTGTCCAGTAGAGATTTACTTCCTTCACTGGTTCTTTTAAGTTTATTTATTATGAATATAGTTTAAAAAAACACGAAACAACATAATTTCTCCTGGAAAAAAGAGGAACTCTACCAGTGAAATCACAAATATTGTAAAATAATATGTAATGGGCAGATGTTACCCAAACCTTGTGCTAATCTCTGTCAATAATCTTGTACCTCTGATCTCAATCTCCCTGAGTTGAAAGATATTCCAGATGTTTTCTTAACACAGCCGTGGTCTGAGGTTTTGACGTCGAGCTTAAAGGAAAACAGTGGCCCGTTGTTTTTTCAATCTACGCTGAATTCCTTCCGTCCTTGAAGTATTATGGTTTACCAACAAACATTCACAATTTTCCTCCATGTGTGAATCCCTCTTCATATTAAAAATCACAGTAGAATAGACATTTGGGTTTCATGAGTTCCAATTGTAATAGCTTCATCCTCACTGGAAAGTATGCTTGGCATTGGTTACCCTTTACTGGCTGTGATTTGGGTTGTGGATACATGTTCCTAGAGACTGTTTTGATTCCCTGCAGTGAGTCATTGTATCCAGGCAAACGTCCATCACAAACTAACAACAAAGTGGAAGTGAAACTACACAGTTTCTCTCACGTAACAGAAAAGGTTTGACGACAGACTTTCCGCTAGTTGAAATGTTGAGGGTGTTTCCCGATCAGCTATCCATGGTCATGTGCTGTTCCCCTGTGTTTACATGTCACATTTCACTAACTGTGAAAGAATGGCTGCTGTTTTTAGATTTCTTTTGGTTTTGTCTTTCTTTTTTATGCTGCTTTAGCACTGCATTTCCCGCAGTAATTACCCCACTAATGCCACATTTGGGCAGAGGCTGTCTTCACATGGTTGCCTCTCGTCACGAAATAACCCACTGTATCATAAGCTTACGGGAAATGCAGGCTCATGTGCTGAAGAAAAAAATGTTGCCTGTAGTCCACATGCACTATGGAAAGATGAGATGTTGTGCTTTCACTTGCTCCTCTGAAGTTGTTTGGAGCAAACTTCAAGATAGGACGTTCCGAGGGCATGTAAGCTATAAGGCTTCCCCCATAGGCACGAGGATAGACTTAATGCTTCCCAGATCCACAGTCTGTAATCTTTCAACCATAGGGCTGTAATCACTGAACCACGCCAGGTGTGGTCAGGATAGTGTTCATGTAGTTTAACCCATAAAGACCCAAACAACCCCTGTCAACCACAATCATTGACCAATCTAAACCCTTTAACGCCTGTTGATCCTGTGATTCCTGCTTAGAAATGATTAGTGTAAATTATGCTTTGTCGTCTTTTCATGGTCTTGAGATTTGACCCACTTGGACATACAGGGGCTCTGTAGTTGCCATGGAAACACCATCATATTCTACAGCATTGATCCACCAGTAAAACCTGACATATGACCGGGGTTGGAGACACCTGGTCTTTGTTCAATTACTGATATATTTAATGTTAAAGTCACTTGATCTATTTTTTTCTCCATTTCTAATATAAATCTCAACTTTAATCTTGGGTGTTATGAGCATCTACATGATTGGCATATTAAATAAAAGAAAATGTCTGATTTTCTCTTTTTTTATAAAAAGCATTATCATAAATGGTGATAAAACATTTTTAAATTAATTTTTCTAATTACCACAAAAGTAGCACTGGGCCTTTATGGATTACAATGCTGAGATTCATGCTGCATTTTGATGACTTGATAATGTGCTGTTTTAGAAGACTGATGCACATCTAGATCAGGCTGCGTTTTTAGATAAGTTTTTATTTGTTTATTTAGCCATTCTTATGTCTGTTTAAATAGCCTAAACTTGTGTTTCTCTCGCACACACACCTAATTTGGAACATCTTACTCCGGCAAATCCAAGCTGTAAGCCATTACAGGCAAAGACTATGACTAAGGTACCGTGAGGAGGAATGACTGAATTTGTTTAAAGCTGTTGACTGGTGCTCTGTGGTGTTGGCCAAAGCAAGATCATCAAGGTTGTCATGTAAACAGACCCGAATAAGACACTGTTGGGCAGTTTCCATCCATTGCTTAATGCTCATATCTGATGTTCTGTTGGACAGTTTAGGCAACTTTTTTCTGTCTTAGACATAAAGTGATAGCACTAGAGACACTCGGAGGGAACACAATGAAAGCCGCCCTTTGTTGTATTCAGTGAAAGTATTTATCCCGCTGAAATATTAAAAATGTAATAAAATCTGAATATAAGTGCTATGAATCACACTCCCCTGCCAACCATTAGCTCTGTTAAACCCAGATTATTGAAATAACAAGCGTGAATGAAAACAATGAGTCCCTTGTAGCTCCTCTGAGGAACATGTCACCAGTACTGTTCCTCACTTTGATGGGATGGTGGGTTCCTCCCCGCTGTGTGCTGTACTGTTTGTTTGCCAAATGCCGTTTGATTTCAATGGATCACCCACTGTGCAATTAAGCCATGGCTCATCCCGACTCCAAACCACGGGATGTCGTGAAATGAGATGCAGATGATCCCTTCGAAGGCACTACAGGCTGTAAGGTTGAACTGGGCTGTTAGGGAAACAGCTGCATTTAATTGCAGCCGATGATGGATACTTAAAATCTTTATTCCTTTATTTAACAAAATACATAATTTGTAAAAACAATTTTAAAAAAATACAATGCTTAGTTAGTGCATATAAAGTCAATGTGCCTATAGATACAACATGGCGAAATAATGTTTGGTTATAGACATCACAAGGTAGGAATAGTAATAAGTACGGCAGATAAATACACATTTGTAGAGGTGCTTTCAGGAACAGTAGATAATTGCTTTAGTTTTAAATAGTAAAGGTGCTGGTGTCTTGGTCTTCTGAACTAGACTGCGATTGGGTCTGGGTGTGGTTGTGGAGCGCTATCTCCACTGCAGGCTCCTCAGCGACATTTCTCTGGCGTCCGCTGATCTGCTGTCCAAGGTGCTTTGCAGCCTTGAGGACGTGTCCCCTGAAGGATGAGCCCATGAAGGCGTAGAGGAGCGGGTTAATGCAGGCATGGGACAGCGCCAGGCTCTCTGTGATTTGAAGAGCACGGTCCAGGCCTTTGCTGACCTCGCACTCGGTCACCAGGAGGTAGATGACGTCCAGTGCTCGGCACAGCTTGACCACGTTGTACGGCAGCTGTGTGAGCAGGAACACCGCCACCACAGCCAGCAGGACACGCAGGGCCCGCCATTTCCGCTCTCTCCGCACCCCGGCCGCTCTACTCAGGGCCCGGCCGACCCAGCAGTAACACACCACCATGACCAAGAAGGGAAGCAAGAACCGAAGGATGACCTCCAGCAACTGCAGGGCGGCCTTCGCAGGTCGCGCCATGCCGAGTGGGTACACCTCAGTACAGGCCATCCTATGGTGGGAGTGTTTGACCGTGGAGAAGATGAGCTCCGGAAGGCCCAGGAAGCTGGCTGCAGCCCACAGCCCCACACACACCACAGCCCACCGCCTCCTGACCTGGGGTCCCACCACATTCCTGCCCTCGGTTATTTGCGCAACTGCTCGGTAGCGATCCACGCTAATGCACGCCAGCAGCAGCATGCCGCAGCTGAAGTTGGTGCTGTAGAGGAAGGAGGTGAACTTGCAGGCCACCGACCCCAACCTCCAACCGTGGACGGCGTCGGCCGCCCAGAAGGGCAGCGTGAAGAGAAGCAGCAGGTCCGAAATGGCGAGGTTAAGGATGCACACGTCCGTCAGCGTCCGTAGTCTCAGCCGGGATGTGTAGACCACCACCACCAGGGCGTTGCCCGCCAGGCCCACCACCAGAGCCAGAGCGTAGATGACCGGCAGGAACACGCTGCCAAAGGAGCGCACCGTTTCTTTGTCACAAACGGTGTGGTAGTCGTAGTCGTACGTGCTGTTGAAGTCGTAATCGTTGGGGTAGTCGGAGTCTTCCATTTTTGCTGCATGTTAAAGAAAAAAACAACAACAGTGCAACAATAAATATAATAGTTTCAGGCATAAACATCTTCCCTCCTTCATTGTGAATGGTGTAATGTATGCAGTAAAATGAACGTGTTGATCTGTTCGATACATAATAGATTAGGAATGCGTTCGTAAACATGTAAGCTTTGATTAGAAACAGGAAAAGCGGGTCCTATTATCTTCTGCTTCAGTTGAATCTCTGCATGGCTTCACTAATGGCTTAAGTCCCGTCCGTCTGGCCTGGCTTCACTGGTTTCACTGACCCCCCCCCCCCCCATCCCGTCCAACAAACGTGCCTCGTAGGTAATTCTCTTTTAAATTCAATTGCTATCAGATGTGAAGTCATCGGCACAAATTTAATCCCAGCGATGAGTTAACGACCACATGTAAATCAGGATCATGGGTATTTATTGACGCTGCTTGTCAAACTGGTAACATGTAAACATGATGTAAGACAATCTGCTCACTGCTCATAAACCTTATCTGGACGTAGATACTTGTTTTCCCGTTGTCCGCCTGCCCCATGAACTAGCTTCCCCCTTTTAATGATTGATTATTTTTTGCCTAAAGGAGGCTGTTAAAAAGTGAAGTGCAATAGGAAATATTGGGAGAGATGATGATGACGTGCGTCAGTCTGGTTCCTGGCCATCTGTGAATCCAGGATGCTGCTTTGTGGTCCAACAGGACGTCCTATTGAAGTGAGACTTTGATCCAGAAGAGACTCTCGTGTTTTGACGACGACGTTTTGCACAAACATGTCGCGTCTACTGAAACCTTCCAGTCCTGTAGCGACTGAATGAGATAAGGATGAACATGTTTAGTCTCATCCCTCGTCCCTTATTTATTTTTTGGAATTTCTTTTTGCTTTTGACATTGTCCATTGAAAGACTCTGTTTTGATTTAATCACATCAATGCGACCCAGTTGAACTCACAACAGGACTGGTGAAATAATTCCTGGCTGAAGACAGAGCACTCAGGCTATTTTTCACCTCGTGCTGCTTTTTGGTGATTTACATTTGTTGCCTAGATGACAACAGGCATTTCAGTAAAGCCCTCCAGGTTTGTTATATAATGAGATTATGTCCCACATGGGAGGAGCAGGAGTTAGTCAAGCAGATGTTCAGAGGAACACTTGAAAATATGTCAAGTATTCCACATGTGTCAACAGCTGTACTTCATATGGGTAGGCAGTGGTGTTGGTCAACCACTCTTTGTTATTGGCTATTATAGATTTGTTGCTTTTTTAAATACATACAACAAACATGCATAAAGTAAATATGCATGCATATTATTTTGTAAATGATCACTAACTTATATTTAGGTTTATACCTATACTCTTCTGACCAGAAGCATCTACTGATATACAACATTGACTAGCTATTGAACCGTTTATTGTATCAGTACGTGTAAATAATTAATGGAAAATGCAGTTTCTGAGCTTTTCAATGTCATCAGATATGACGCACTTGGACGTTTAGAGGCTCTGCGGTGAATGTGGAAAAACTGATCTCCTGTAACACCAATTCACCAGTAAAACCCACGGAGTTGGACCAAGGACAGAGGTTGTACTCAAAGAAGCATTTTTTTCTCATATAAAACCTTTAATCTAACTCTGAGCTGTTGTGAATGTCTACATTATCAGTAAATTAAATATAGGATAAACACCTAATGCAAGAGGATGATCAAAGATATGGGAAGGTAAAATGTAGAGAAGCTTCACCACAAAAATATGTTTAAGGACTAATAGTTGAGTGGATTGAGTTGAATGAGAAGGTAATGTCTGGTAACTTGTGTTTTTTTTTTATTTATTGTATTTTATGTTTGTTGTCTTCCATAAGCCTTCCAGCCACATCTTGAGTATGTTGTTGTGCTGCGATCACAGGCGAGGGAAGATATTCATGATGGAGAAGAATGTTGACTTTACTCTTTGTTCTTGGATAAAAGCCCTTTATTCTTTTTATGTGACTTTACATACAATAAAAATAACCAACTTCAGGCTTAAAACTTGTGAAAAACAAAGTCACACAAACAGTAGCAGATAAATATCACCTGCGTAAGTTTTATTTATGGATTTTTCAGGAAACGTCAAAAGCTCACTAATTCAATGATTTAAGCAAAAAATAATAATTTTTTGTCTAAAACGGACTCTGCCATTTATTTTAGGAAGGGGACATTGTGGCTAACAGCCTTAGTTGAGTTTGTTATCATTGCTTCGCTATGATTTTAATAACGCCATAAAATATGTCCAGGACTTTGACTGTTAATCTGAACTGGACCTTTGACTAACGGATAAAAACCACACCGTAATCTTCATTCCATCACATCGAAATGATTAAATGTAAAAATACACCCTCTTTAATCATACATGAAGCATACAAGTGTACAAATACCACATTAGAAAGACTTCTCTCACATTTTGAATAGTTATACAGTCGGTTAATAAATCACAGAGGAGTGTATAGGAGTCTTTTTCTTACCTGGTGTGTGTTTTTCTTTGGGCTTTTCCGGCCGATGGTGTTAATCCAGTTGTCTGAACACAAACACTTGTTGTGTGTGTTTGGAGTGCGGTGCTGCAGTGTCTGGCCATATAACCCGCCCAGCTGCCTTCAACACTGACACTTTAGGAGCGCCTTCACTTCTCCACGTAGTCGTCCGTGTGTGTGTGTGTGTGTGTGTGTGTGTGTGTGTGTGTGTGTGTGTGTGTGTGTGTGTGTGTGTGTGTGTGTG
>JAPTHA010000014.1:12735124-12755424 GCA_029814585.1 Gymnapogon annona
ACACACACACACACACACACACACACACACACACACACACACACACACACACACACACACACACACACACACAGTTAAATGGCTGTGAAAGGCTGAAGTAGCAAAGGGAGGAAGACTCCAAACATTCGCGGAAACACTTTACAAAGACGTGTATTAAGTCAGCTGAATTCTAAATGTGAGAGTCTAATTAAGCGCCGTCCGTCTGCGCGTCACAAATGATGGGAAGGAGACAGATGGGGAGACAGAACGAGAGGTTTGACTCGCATGGTGCTGACGTTGTTATTGCTAACCTGATGTCCAGACACCGCAGCATGGGTTCGGTGGTCATACCCAGCGCCCAGATGGTGGAGCCGACCAGCAGCAGGGTGGTGCTGAGGATGGCACGCCTCGCTTCTGTGGACGTGTCTCTTACAGCCAGATTAAAGGCCACAACCCCCCTTAAACCTGAAGGCGGAGAGAACAAGTGTGAGCAAACTTTCCCGATGTCCTCTGGGGGTTATTTTAAAGAAGGAACTTAGAGCTCTGCCGGTTTATGAAGCTGTCCACCCCAACTCCCATCAAGCCTCTCGGAGAAACAACCATAGACCAGTGGCTGAGCAGCAAACTGCCCCAAAACAAACTCTTAGCTTACTGCACAGCGGTGACATAATGCTTAAAGCCAAAACAATTCCCACAGGAAATTCTTTACTGCCATGAGAAACAGATGGGGGAGGTAGTGGTGTGTGTGTGTGTGTGTGTGTATGTGGGGTGGGGTGGGGGGTTGAAAAACAGCAAGACAAGGGCTTTTTACAAAGAAACCATCTTACATAAGAGGTAAAGTGGGTCAGGCAAGCAGAGAAACATGCCGCTGCTGCCTCTGCTGCCGCACTATACCCCACATCACTTCACATCAGACATCCACATTTCTCCTGCATCATCAAACCATTCAGAGGTTCGACCATTTTTTTTGTAAAAACTAAAGGGAGGTTATGATTTATTTACTCCCCCTCCCAAAATACACGCAAGCAAAACTAAAAAAAAAAAAAAAAAAAAAAAAAACACACGCTAAAAATATCTATGTCCTGGACAAAGCCGATAAATGCACAGACTCCTTTCGTAACGGCGGCGGTGAATATATTATAGCGCTGGGGAGCCACTGGTGTCTGCACACACGGGCTGACGAGGCCTCCAGATTCTTGCAGCGTTCTCACTGATGCCATTAGCCGCCGGCGATGAATAGAAATGTTATAATTAAAGAGCTTTCAGAGGATAAGTCAGAGCAAAGGTTTTCAGCTTCGCGCGGAATTAACAATTACTCAAACACAAATCCAACATGCATTGCCAATGTGGGCTACACATTTTCCTACAAGGTCCCTGAAGTAGAAAATGTTATTTTAATCAAACGTCGCACACAATAATAATGCATAAACAGGTTTTTGCGATCGCTGAATATCTTACCCGTGAACATCATGAAGTGCTGAAAGGAGGAAGGAATTTTGGTCGTGCGGCCCAAGTTGAGCAGGAAGGACAACGGGTAGATGTTCAGCGCCCTCGATACTAGGACAGAGAGCTGAGTGCATTATGTGTTAATGAAGGAAAACACGTAAGGCTGAGACATTTTCATATGGTTCAGTAGGCTTGCAAATGAGGGTGCACTTTTGTTTTAAAAGGAGGTGCGACCCAGTGTAGAGCGAGGTTTCTTAAATCTCCATTTTTTTTCTTCATTTTCCCAACTGGAATAGCGCACATGTTGATGTCCTCACCAACTCTGTGTCATAAATGCTGTCCTCTGCGTTTGTATCTACATTTTTATCCACTGTTTATCTGCACCATACCTCACTCTAATATTAGTTTTTAGCTTTTAACAATGTTTTTAGCAATATTTACATTTTTAACATTTTAGTAACGTTTTAGTAATGTTTTAAGTGAAATGTGTTTTACTTCTGACCTAAAACATTCTGGGTGTTGGTCTTATTTATTTCTGTGCCGGTTTGAGTAACACTTTTGTTTCTTCATGTTGTTTTGCAATGAGAATGACAAATAAATGAACCTTGAACCTTGAACCTCCTCAGGCCTTAAAATCAGAAACTGACTGAAACTTCTGCATTGATTGAAATGAAAATACAATTTAAATCATATATTGAATACAAAATAGTGTGTTCAAACTGTTAAATACAATATTGACATACATTCATATCTATACTGGGTGTAAAAAAAAAAATCATTAAAAAAACGATGATGAGATTTATTCTGTTTAGGATGCAAACACAGCGGTGTGGCACCATGCCGAGGCATGGAGCCAATCACACTCTGCCAGCTGTCTCTGCCCTCCACACACACTTTGATGTTTCACATAGGATGGGACTGAATGCTAAGTGTCCTGGGCAGCGTTTAGACAGAGGATATCAAATCATAGCTCTATCTGCCACCCTGGATAGCACTTATCATCTTTTGTGATACTTTTAGAAGTTACTGTAACCCAATATAACCTCAAGACCTCATATGAGCCCGACTGCAGCCCCCGAAACCTCAGGTAGGTTTAGATGAGGAGCACCTTAGTCAAGCCTATAAACCGCAGACGACAGAACTGGAGGAGATCAGACGACATACAGTACCTACTTTCCATTATCCGCCAAAAATAAAAAAAAACATTTTCATGTTTTCAGACCCTGTGTATGAAAATACAGTTGTGCGGACAGGTATCACTGCCTTCAGGATTCTATAAAAGAATGCCCGGAATAAATAAAATGTGCAACATCTTAAGCAGGGGACCTTATTCTGACAGGGCCATTACTAAAACAGAGCGTCCTCACACCCTGCAGTCAATATGCACCCTATGCATTTTCAAAAGCAATATCCTGCTCCCAAAAGCAGTCATTTCTCTATATCAAAAGCCCCCGAGCTATTTGAACGGAGGTAATTAAACACTTTCATCTCAGTCTCATTTCCAATAAAGCCCGTCTCCTTTGTCACTGGCTAAGGCTGTGAGCTGCGGCGATTAAAATCTACTGCGTAACCAAAGAGCGATTAACAGGGCTGAATCACTGGGGTTATTTCATTTTTATAGACACTTTTAGCGCCGTACAAGAGGAGTTCCACCTCCATTTATTCTTGTTTGCACATCCGGGTCATCGTCCAGAGCTGGAGGCACGGTCTGCCAACATTTTTGTCACGCTGGGGTTTTCTTATGGACGTGCGATACAGACAAAGCTAAACAAGCTCAAGTCAAACATTTCCTGACTGGCAGCCCATGACACTGAGTATAAGAGCATTGGAAAAAGAATCTGCTTGGTCGACTTTTTTTTTTTTTTTCTGTGTGGCTCTTTTGACCCTATGGTGGAAGATGGATTGTAATAATAATTGCCGACCATCTGGGCACTGGACTGTGAAAGAACATCTCCTTGGAGTGCAGCCACTAGAGTCTCTCCTCAGGCGGACGCTATGGCCATAGCAGCTCTTAGCTCTTAGGCAAGGACAACTATAAAATGGCTAGCCAGAAGCACATTACTCCCCCTTTGTTCCCCTTTTGGAGACACGGGGGCTGACAGCTACAATGACAGACGTGAATATCAAACATCTGTTATGACAGTAAAGTTTAACGTGTAATGAGAATCATTAAGTAACTGATGGCTTTTTGATAACAGAGCATGTATCGGATGTCCCGCTGCTGATGTGCAGACACACTAGGGAGATACTAAACTGTTTTTTAATGGGTTTCCATCTATATGGAGGAAAGAAATACATTTCATTTGCTTTTCATATGGCTGCTCTGCTTTTTCACCTGTCTGGCTATGATGGAGCAATGCTGGAGCTGTATTTTAATCGCTATTGTCATCTTTTCCTTGTTATCCATATCATCTACATGCTGCAAAAAAACCCAGTGCTTTTAAAACACCAGAGTGATGTTGTCATATTGCATGTTCCAGCCAGAAAAAAAAAAAAGATTCAGTTTCCTATTGAATATTGACAGCAGTTTATAAATTTACGCATGAGGTTCAATAGAAAGGGCAAAGACTTCAGCTCTAAAATAACACTAATACAGAAATATCTTAACCTATGAAGTCCCAAGCATCCACCTTTAACCAAACCCATCTACTGATCTAAATTGTGTAATACCTGTTGATCCACTAATCATATCAATACTGGTGTAAAATAGAGTTTGACGTCTTTTCATCTGTCATCAGATGTGACACATGTGGGAACTGACACAAAATTAACACCGGGTCTTTTTGGGTTAAAGTTGTCATACTGCTGAGGATAACTCCAAAAACTCTTTGATCCCGTACAAGTCATTTCAGTTTCACCAGTTTTGTTATTATTTTTTGAGTTACCATTAATAATTCATCTCTGGTCAGCTTTTAAATCTTTTCCTATGTTGATCAGATGTCAAACAGAAGACGTTGATATCTCCTGTTTGTAGCTTTGATTGACAGGTCTGTGTGACAGCCAGCTCACCTGCCGAGTTGATCTTTTGGAGATTTGGTTTATTTAATAAAACACATTTCTTTCTGACAGACAGCTACACCGTAGGCTCCGCTAACAAGACTGTGCAATTACTTTGTCATGTCGTGCTTGACAAAGTTTACCGAGTCACTCATGTATCAAAATCAGGATTAGCGTTACCTCACCTCTGACACCAACTTTGTCCAAATGCAGTCACTTTTGGCTCCAAAAAGCTATCGGAGTAAAGAAAACATGAAGTACTGGCTTCAAAACTCTGTAGTTTCTAAACCAGTATGTGACATCACAGCACCTTCGTCCAACGATTACATAAAGCCTATGGTTCTGTGTATAATACGCAGTGATATAGAGTGGTACAGTTACAAATCACCTGCAAAACTACAGTAATATTCATTACAAAATAGTGTTTTGTCTCTAGAGGGTGAGAGCAATCTACTTTGCCACTGGATGCCATTCACTATAACGTTGAGAAAAAAACCCAAGAGTAAATCCATTTGGATCTACTTCAGGTAAAACGGCTTGTTCCATGTTAGTAAAAAGCATGATTCTCATTTCAGCGTAATTATACATTATCACCGAAACAAAAATTATCATTATTATATCCTTTCTCCGCAATTATAGCCTCCTAAATCCCACTAAAGCTTTTAAAAAGAGTCACTGATTATCAACACTGTGGGCTTGTTCAGAAATTCCAGTCTGTATCCAGCCGGGAGATCAATATGCATTACCACTTGGAATTTAACAGTGAAAAAGCAATGTAACGAAGAATCTGTATCAGTGACTTACTGACAAAAAGTCAGATTCAATCTTCGACTTCACCAGAGATACAGTGTTTAATCCACATCGAATTAAACTACTATGATCTTATTTCAGATAGACAAATGCCTTTGTTCCGCCGAGATTTGGTAGAGAACAGAAAACAAGACTCAGAAACAATAATTAAAGACTTATTTAAATTTCTGTTTCATAGGCGCTTCTTTGATTGCTGCTGCACTGCAGCATCTTAATCTGCAGAGAAGGTGATCATGGGAGAATGGCATTTGTAGAGCTCACCGGATCAAACCTGTACAATTGAAGTGCTGAGGTTTTTTTAAGGACTGGGGGAAATCACTGCACTGCAGCAGAGAGGCGAGATGGAAAGCAGGAAAAACAAAAAGAGTGTCATTCAATTGTGCGTGTAAGAATTTTTACAGAGTATAAAGAGGAGGCAGCAATGACGAGGACACGCAGAAGAAACACTACGATTTATGAGGTCTGAAAGGGATCCAGAGGCTGCACAGTAGGACGTGAAGATGCCCCATCATGTTTTACAAAAGGATACAAATGTCCCAGAAATGAAGAGAGCTTTGAAGACATGGTGAGGAAACACCAACAATACGTATCCCATGTAGCTGAAGATGAAAATCTCCCCAAGGAAGTTGAAGGCTTCAAAGAGCTGCAAATTATAGAAGGGATTGCGAGGATCATGAGGGAGAAGGTCATCCGAGACGGGGAGGGGTTTCAGGGTGGATGGGTAGAAAGCCTGTGTGTGTGTGTGTGTGTGTGTGTGTGTGTGTGTGTGTGTGTCTGAAAGTGAAGGACTCGGATCATATCTGAAATGGGTAAACAGGCTCAGATTTGTACAAACATGACAAATCCAGTGTTGATGTTATTTCCCGATCCTTTGAGGAAGCGACTGCAAACATTTACAGCTGGAGGCCATAATAAGGTTGCATTTATCTGCAGACGTGTTTTCATGTAATCACTTTCTTGTTGAATAATTTGAAACATACATTATATATATATATATATATATATAAATGGCAATTTATATATTTAAAAATCCTCACTTTGTAGTTCAGAGGGAATTAGCGTACCTTTTTCTTTAGAAGGACACGAGTTGCCACGGAAAGAAATATTCTTCCTGCTAGCTGTTCAACTAGTCTCTGCAAATGTTAAATCACTTTGTCTTTTCCTCTGAGCTGCACATATGTGTATAAATCATACAAATGTAGATAAAGGCATTCAGCCAAGTAAACAGACTGCACTGTGCATGTACATGGACTGCTGCATAGCCAATCCACTTTATGGGGGGAAAGCTTTAACTGTGTGGCATGGCATTTAAAAGGCTTTTCTGTGATAAACAGTTAGCTGCACCGTGGCACCGATAATGAATAATAAATGCATAGATGAGTATATGTGTGTGTACTTCTGATTTATGTTCTGTTCTGTGAAGCTCGCCCGTGCTGTGTGACAGTGCACTGGCCTCCGTCTGTGCGCAGCCTTTTAAGCAGATAGTTGGAGACTGGCTTCCCACTCAGACACCCCCCGGACAACCGGAACACTAATAGCAGCTAATGATTGCCTGTGCACGCACGTAAGGCACAAACATTGGCATCAAAAGGTGATGGGAAGGGAGCGCTCTGCAAAATACTGTTTGAAAACAACAGTGAAACCAACTTCAATCAGCCTCTGGGAAACCTACCTGCTTAGTCCTGGTCCTGCCCTCGGAGGATAAATTGTGAATTGTGTATCTTGCTTGGCTCAGGCCACAAAACAGCACGGCAACAACGCCTGAAAGAACCACACAACAAGAACAACACACAAACTAAGAATGCTGAAGGAATAACTTGTTTATTGCTCATTAAAATATGGAAGTAGCCATAAAACAGCAATGAATGAGGAGCATCACGAGTGAAGTGGTATACTGTATATTTATGTGTGCGGGCCCGAGGCGTCTCATTTTGAAAATATGCAGTAGGAGGTTCTTGCATCATAGGAAAAGAAATTGAGAAGACGTTTGTTGCTCAACGCAGGATCTAAAAATTAAAGGGAATGATCTCATGAAGTGCTCTGTGCCTGACTGAGAAAAACATATTTCTATTTCAGGTTTTCATATTAACCCATAAAGAGCTAAATGGCCACCGCTGAACAAAACCATGTAAACCGTTTACTACCTGTTGTACATAAATGGTGTAAAATACAGTTATTCATCAGATATTCATCAGATATTACCTATTTGGATGTTCAGAGGCTCTAGTTAGAGTGGAAACACCATCATCTTCTAATCTATAGCATTGATTCACCAGTAAAACCCATGGAGTTGAATCAATGGCAGTGGATAGACGCACTTTTTTTCTGTTTATTATATGAAATGCCTCAACTTTAATCTGGTATTTTTTTCTAAAGATCTTCATGATCAGCATATTAAATAATGAAACATAAATTATTTTCATATAAAAATGCTCAAGACATAGCATAGTATTATAATAAATGGGGATAAATCACTTAAGAAGGTTAAATGCTGAGAAATTTTGACTTGGGAACTGGGTTTTATAAGTCAAAATTAAAGATGATTATACGAAAACATTGCAAATAATGCCTGTTAACATTCCCAAAATGTTCCCAGGTCCGTATCCTTTCTGCTGTTTCGTTTTTTATTCACATAAAAAGGGCCCAACCCTGTACCCTAACAGACCCCGTATCCACCCACTGTCCTGCTTCCAATGAAGTCCAGCTGTATAAACAGCATCGTCAAAATATGCTGTCCAACCCAATTTAAGCATCCTTGTGTATCTGGCTGCACACTTTACTTCCATTTGCGCTTCGGAGACCAGGAAATCTGGGAGTAGTAAATGCTGAAAAGTGACATCATCACATCGCCTTTAGCCAAATGCAGGGCAGCAGAAAAGTAACAACAGGGGAACAACAGACAAGCAAAGTCCTGAAGGGGAAAAAACACAGATAAAGAAAGGGAAGGACACAGAGAGAGGAAACAGGGTGGAGGTAGTGATTAGGGCCCCCGCTGGTAAAGACGAGGCCGGCTGGACTGGAGAGTTGGAATTTATAATGCGGAACATAAAGGGGGTTGGGGGGTGCCTCACAGGACATGTTTACCATGCAGGAGAAATTCAATGGCAAATTTCTGTGTCCTTTAGTTTGAGAGAGAATTGCAGTGAAATATTTAACCCATAAAGAGCCAAATATCCACCACTGACCAAAAGACTAAACTATTTAATACCTGATGATCCACTATTCTTATCAATACATGTATGTAATTGGTGTAAAATATAGTGTCATCCTTTTGTGGTCAGATGTGACGCAATGGCACGCTCGGAGGCTCTGTGGTTACCGTAGAAACCCCATCATCTTTTACAACATTGATTCAGCAGTAAAACCCATGGAATTGAATCAATGACAGTGGATGGAGACACTGGGTTCATGTTCAGTTAATGATGAATTTTATCGAAAAATCACTTTTTCTTCAGCCTTCTCTGCTTTTTATATGAATACCCTTCACTTCAACCTGACTTTATATGAACATCTACAGGATCAGCAGATTAATTCATGAAAAAAATACCTTATTTTGACTGAAAAGTGCAAAAGTCTTGAGAATAATATGATAATAAATAGTGATAAATCATTTAAGACTGGTTAAGCAGAGAGAAAAATTGATTTGGGAAGTGCCATGAAATTACCAGTGGGTCTTTATGGGTAAACAGGAAGGACACACACAGATGCGAATACATCACCGCTGGTTGAGGCTCCTAAGTGAAGCCAGTCCATTACTATCTTTTTACCATCTGCCCTCGCGACAGGATGCTGACCTGTACCTGCTCTGTTCTGGCTCCAGCGATCCTCTGCTGACAGTGTCCTTTCCATCACTGTTCAGCGGTGCCTAATGGACCGTGCCAGGACAGGCAGTTTGATTTTGGTTTCATTTGGTTAGGGCAACCACATCCTCCTCGGTTTACATAACACTGACAGAGGTAACACATCACCTTCCGTCTACAGAAAGAGCTCCAGACGGGCGCTTGGCCACAGATGAGAGGCATAATGAGTAGTTGAAGGGGTCTGAGATTAATGATAGCAAAGGTGGAGGGTCATTAGGCACCCCCTCACTAAACTCCAACAATTAACAGAGACAAAAAAAGCCTCAATTACCCAAGGACACCAGGGAGGACCCCCACTGCTCATTAGGTCCCTGTGTATGACTTGACACTTCACCCAAATGGACCATTAGGGACCTTTGAAAAGTATAGCACTCTGCAAGTAAGTTTAGTACAGTCCCATGCTGTACCAAGAATAATTCATATTGGGAAAGGGCACATATTTGAATTAGTGATGCAAAACATAAATATAAACATTTGCCTCCATTAAATAGAAGCATTAGAATGATCTCAAACAAAAACAAACAATTCTTATTTTCAAGCGATTAATATACAAAATGTATATTAATCAAAATATAATTGAGAATATGATAATAAATTCCTCCAATTCATCCACATAAATCCCTCTAAATCTCACACACTGAACCTTTAATTACAGAGATTGGCTGCGGGTCACACAGTGTTAATGGTTCATGGTGAATAACCTGGTGTAATTTATCATTAAGTCATTCATTATCTTAGAGTTTCCTCATGGAAAGTCTTAAAAAATAACCAAACAAGTGCCAAATTAAATATGAATAAAAACTAAGTTTACTAAAATAAGTTTCAGAATTACAATATCTTTG
This sequence comes from Gymnapogon annona, assembly GCA_029814585.1. NCBI lineage: Eukaryota > Metazoa > Chordata > Actinopteri > Kurtiformes > Apogonidae > Gymnapogon > Gymnapogon annona. Next base: position 12,745,059 of record JAPTHA010000014.1, read on the forward strand.
GTTATAAGTCAATATAAAGTGTGGTTTGAGGGAGAGACAAGTTGTATTTGTAAAAAAAAAAATAATAAAAAAAATTACCAAGGGCCCTGCATCAAATACTACTAAGAACTGCTGCCCCGGGCAGTGCTGCAGTGAGCCTCCCACACTGGACAGCATTCACAGACGTCCACTTTATGGACAGGCCATCTGGGTCTAATAGACAAAGGTCGAGCCATTTCATTAAATCTGTCTTCTCCTCCTCCACAGGCCACAGAGAGCCCTGCCAAGAAAGAGATAGCTCCACATCACTCGCTCAATAAGTGGAATCCCTCTGACACAATCAGGCCGGGATAAACACCACAATAATAATGTGGGTGAACTGCATTCATATTTCAGAACTTCATTGAAAGCGGTCGACAAGGACCGCGATAAAGACGATTCCGACCAGTTGAGCTGAGCCGAGAGAACTGCTGTTTCCTAAATGCACCTCGCTGGATATTTCAGATAGAGTGAGGGCAGAAAATGTGACTGTATAATATGTCGTTATACACAGACTCCTGCACACTTTGGTGACAAATACAGATATGGAGATGGATCATGTGCGATGCATTCTGGGTAAGGCTTGGCGCTATCTGTGATGCCATCTCGAAGCGACATGTGCAAACACGCTCAAGGAAAAAAGCAGAAACAGAATGAGTTGAGCTTGGTATTTGTAGTGTAGACTGAGGGATTGACTTAAAACTTCCTCATTTGCTTATTTCCGTATTGATTATTGACTTCACAGCTCCTTCAGAGGTTAGAATGTCGTGGTTGTGATTGCAGGTTTTTTTGGGATCCTTCAGTTACGTGGGTTGAATATAAAGAAATGAGGGATAGCGAAATGCTCACGTCTTGTTTTTTTTTTTTTTTATCAAGTAGACGGTGCACAAATCATTTTGAGGTTTGTTAAATTCAATTGGCTGCAGAAACGCCTTGAAGCTCGCCAGTCAAACGGTCGCTCCGGTATCAGATATGATGTCAAAGCGAACGAGTCGGCGCATGCAGCTGAGAGGCCACGCCAGAGGGGAAAAGGGCAATGGTTGACGGGATTTGTATTCTGTCTGACCTCCACCTAAAGCACTGATGTGGTCAAATAAACAGAGTTGTCAAATAATTTGGACGGCACTCACCCGAAAGTCCGCAGGCTTCGGCTGACAGGAAACTGCTCCAGGACAAGAGGGAGAAGACGGAGGTCTCCAGCAGTGGGCTCTCACACAGCCGGCTGAATTTAGTGAGGTGGCAATAGAGTTAAAGACATATAAAAGGGTATAGGTATAGTCTCGTGGGTCTGATATGCACTCAGGTCTATTTCTATTTGGACAGTGATGCACCGTTTGCCTCTGTGCACCGTTAGAGAGGAAGGAGGCAATCAGGACTGAAATGTAAAGTAGTAATAAAATCCTGGTAAAATAAAGTGCTTTGTGATGTCCATGAGTTCCAGATGTCAGGCAGCCGTCGACTACAAAAGAATTTTCGTCCAAATAATCCCCAAACAATGTCAGCTTGTCCAATGACTTCTCAATGTCTGAAAACACTGGTCTATGAGTAGAGTGTCTCCAGAATAGAAGAGAATAGAAAGATTTTCTTAGCCCCAAACTGGAATAAAAGTAATGAAACGCTGTAAAGTGTGAGTCATTCTTTATCCAATTCATCTTATTTAAGTATGTATGACTTTGTATATCTAATCTCTGAGGCGGATCATTTCCTATTTTCTTTGGGATTTTCTGTGCCGAAAGGGAGGGTCCAAGGACGGGGGACATTAATCCATTGGCTTCATCAACTGTTTACTCATTAATGACATGACTGTTTGCTTATTCTCATTCTGTTTTGTTTTGCTTTTTCTCATCAGTTCAACAAATTCTGTAACGCCCTCTCAGGTGACCTTGTTGTGATATTGGGCTCAACATATAAAACTGAATTGAATTAAATTATTGCAGACCAGCGGTTTTTTTTTTTGTTTTTTTTTTAATGGTACAATTTCTAAACTGTAAATGCAATATTTTCTTTAATCCCCTTGAATTAAAGTTGAGATGCCAGGCTTCAATCATACTGAGTCATTTATAATCCACTCTCACGGTGCACAAAGGCAAAATTGGCCTACGGTGTGAGTGTCATTGTCTAAAACTACATGGATATGAAAGTAATGTGTAACCACCGCAGACTCAGATCCCACACTACGAAGAAAAAAAAAATACAAGCAAAGAAAAGCTGCAGCTGGAGAAGACTGAATGTGCCAAAGACCTACTAAGCACAGGAGGTCACAGGCTCTTAATAAGGTCCTTTCTCCACAGATAATGACGTCTGCATCCCATCTGAGAACGTTTTCTTGTTAACCGTCAGGCCTTCTGAGCGCTACACAGAGGCCGACACACTGAGAAGACCCTGTACTTGTAAGAACCACACAAAAGGTGAAGAAGACGAGTGACTTTTGGTCAACTATTCCAATTTAAGATCTGTTACTCCTTCAGTCTGCGACTCTGCATCCCTCCCCGTCTCTGTGGTCTTTAGTGTTTAGCCACTTTTTGTCTTTAGCCACAGCACCCCTCTGCCTTGCAAAATCCCGTTCTTTAGTCTGATTGTTTTCTGTCATTAGCGATGATGGGTGCAGTGTGTGATTTACAAAAAGATGAGGAACGGTGTGCAGCACTGAATTTCTGTGAGAAGGCGCCGTTTGTGACAGTACAAAAGAACAGCCTGTTGCTATGGTTAGCATCAGCAAATTCGAATAAATGCTCACTTTGTGCTTTGCTCTCACCCAGAGATCAGTCAGTGTAAATAAGAGCCGAGCTCTACCTCAAACCTCTCACGACACGTCCTCATTTTTCATCCAAAAGCCTAATTACAGGAAGATCAGAGAGAGAAATGCTGGACAACTGTGCCAGTCGAAACTTCATCAGAGGCTATTGCTGTGATTGACGACCTCTCCTCAGCCATTAATGTTGCAGGAACACTTAAGACTTAGCTGCATTGCTTTTGTTGATAAAGGTGGTACAGTAGGGGTTTGTTAGAGAGGCAATTACCACCTTGAGGAAATGGATGTATTGCAGTGGATGCTGAGGTGATAATTGAGTTTGAGGTGCAGAGGCAGAAATGGGAGGGGATGAAAGGATATGAGGGCTGTTATGACTGTAAATACAAAGCCCAAGAGGAAGGAGCCGGCGAGCACTCCAAGAAAATAACCGACAGAGAGGAAGAATGTAGGCGGGTCGAAGGTGTGTCCTACATCCATCTGGCTGTAGGATGTGATGGCACTGGAAGACAAAATAATACGAGGTAATAAGAAAACAGTGTTTAACACCTGGACAACAGAATGACACCATGAAGCCAGCGGCGGAGCAATTAAAACCTGAGCATTTCACACAATGAAACATTAAGGCAACAACGTGGTTTATAGCACTGAAACAAGTGCAGACTCCAGAAATATGGCTCCCTCTATCCTTGGTATAAACCCGTCTGGAGCGGTAAGCATAAATTCACATGCGAAGCCTTTAAGTGCAATTTCGATGAGTTACTCTTAACAATACGTGGTCTTCTTCGGAAGTTAAATCCTGCCCTGAAAAACAATCCATTCTGAATTATTTTCCTCAGAGAGGTCCTATAGTGGTTTGTAGGAAACGAGGGAAACACTATTGTTGTCCACGAAGAGAGCAGCATCGTGCAAGTCACACCGCTATAAATATTTACTTTGTAGGGGGAAGGGAGACTTCCACATGGAAGTCATTGAGTGCAAAAGAGGCCTCACAGGGAGACGATAGGGAGGGGTAAGGGAGAGAGTGAGAGAGAGAGAGAGAGAGAGAGAGAGAGAGAGAGAGGCCTGAGGTATAGCAAGCAGAGACAGGCATCCATGCGAGTGGCTGGTGGAGGGCACTGCCTTTGTGGAATGACATTTCTCTACCCACCACAGACCCTCCCATTTACTCCCATTAGACTCTGACTGGTTTAAATTATTGTCAAACCTTTGAGTCAGCAAAAGAATGTGAAAGTGTTGCGTGCTGTTTGGCTTCCCTCATTTAATGGCGCACAGCTTCTGATAGGAAGAGGAAAAGTTACAGAAAAGCAACCAACACAGTTTGCTCCCGAAATATTCCCCTCTAAGTAATTATCGTTAATGGATATCAAGCATGAAAACGCATTTAGAACAGAAAAAAAGCACGTCTTATAAAGAGCAATTACTGAAACGTCAGTGTTTATGAACCTAACTACAAAACAAAGAGGAAATACAGAAATTCTAGATTTATTTCATACAATAAAGTTTAGAACATGTTGGATAAATACTGAACCTATAGTCCCATTTTTTGTGTCAGCAGTTGCTAAGCACATCATATGTCTATGAATCCATCCATGGCAGAAAAAACTAGTGGAATGCATCAGAATGCTATTTGGAATTACTATGACGATGACTGTATACTTTTTTCTGAGCTTTCTGGATGCCAACCATGTTACTAAAGGTGCTTTCCAAGAAGTAAAGAAAAAAAAAAGAAAAAGAGCAAAGCGACCAAAAAATGAATTAGAACTCATCTGACAAATAAATAAAACACAAACTAATTGCAAACCACTGTAACCTTGACTCCCATCAAAGTACTGACAAATGAGTCTGTAATATATCGACACTTTTCATGCTGTCAGGTTGAAATTAGGGAGCGCACATTACAACATGGTTTAATCTCCATTGCAAAAGAGGAAGAATCAATCAAGCTGTTGCTAATGAGCTTAGGAAGCCGAAAAGGGGAAAATCTATTATCCCCTCTGCAAAAATAAAGACTCCAGTTGTGTTAGCACATTAAATTTGACCACCAGTCCCTCGGTTAGCTTGACCTTCCAAACTGTATCTTTAGGCATGGGGGCCTTTTGACGCTCAAACTTCAACATCAACACAGAGGACAAGGCTGAATGGCGGCCGGGTCAGAGCTGCTGGAGCAGGAAGTTTAGTGCCTGTGCGAAGGCGCATCAGCGTAAGGTTGAGCTGCTCGGGGAGCTTGTTAAAATTCCAGTGCCAGGACCCCGCATGGCTCGCTAATAAGGGCCTGCTTTGTGCGAGGGGCCAGGGCAACCGGCAGGCGAGCGAGTCAGTCAAGTGACAGGAGATGGCATGAAGGCCGGTCACGCCACTCCAGAAACAAACACACAAGTACTATCTGACGGTTTGTCCGGGAAGACTCCCTCCACTGCGCTTCGGCGTACACACAGTTAGCAGCCTCGGTGTGAACGTGGCGATCTGCACACTTGCCTGCTTTCCTCTCCATCTGCCTGCCTGTCTCGGCCCATTTGCGGGATCTCACAAAGGGATGTCAAGATTATGTTGGAGGTACTGTACACTACGTGTCAGCCCGTGTAAATACAATGCTAATCTGGAAAACATACAATATCTTATCAATGTCAGCTCCCTTCAATCTCCGTGTGTTTGTCTTTTCCGGGCCGTGAATGTGGACCTGTGTGAGTTTTCCTCCCGTCTCCATCTTTCCTTCACTGCCATCTGTTACGCATCTACTCGAATGGCTTTGTTTGCTGGCATTCCATAAATAGTACGGAACGGCGAGGGCGATGTGTGTAAGCGGAACAAAGATTCATTTATAAGCGCAATGCTGAGTTTGTTAGCTGCGAGTGCGCCTCATCTCTGGCACTGAGCGTCTCAACTGAGTATCTTAATGAGATGCTGACGATGCCAGGGTCAACTCGCTTACGCGGTCCACTTCGTAGCATCTGAAGCGCTGAGGCTGTGTTGCCAATCACACCCTTTACTCAATCCTGGCAACGTACGTCTCATCCTCCAGTCCCTCTCCCACACATCCACCTCCATACAGGCAAATGAAAAAAGCCTCGGCTCGCACACCATTAACCCTAAAAATACAGCACATTCCGAGGGGTAGAAATACCTTATAGCCAGATACTCACTGTGTCATGACGATGGCCGCCGCATCATTGAAGACGCTCTCGCCAAAAAGCAGAGTGTACAGATCAAGGTCCACATGCAGTTCTGACAACAGGCCAAGGATGGATACTGAAAAAAAAAAGAGGGCAAAACAGTCACTGGCGTTCAGTTATGTCTAATAAATATTAAAAAAAAAAAAAAAAACTCTGCAATTAATTAGACCATAAAATAATTACATTCTTCTGCAGCACACACACAAAAGGTTTGCGCACAGTGAAAGGAGGATTTTGGCACTTGGATCAGCCTACTCAGTCAAACAAAGATCTGTTGAGCTGAAAAGCTAAAGAAAATACATATTGCCTTGAAAAGAAAATACTGAAGTCTGCAAAGTAAACAGAACCAGAAGACACCCTATGCAAACGTTTTCCACATTGTGCTCAACATGCAGAGAGACCAAACAACGGGAGCATCAAAAACAAATCCCATGTTGCACTTATAACGATGCAATGTATCATCATGTCACTGCAAAACAAAGATCCGAGGATGGTGATTTGTGTGACACTTGTAGAAAAAAACGGACCATTTACATAGATATTTATCTGTGCATCATTATATTATCATACAGTTTAAAAAAAAAGTGGAAACCAAATAAGACAAAGACTCAAATACTTTACTGAATCTGAGTCCAAACATGTGCTCATTTCCTCCATTTTAAAATAACACCCATTTTCCCTTTGGCCAACGTAGAACTGACTGAATTGCTTGATATGATTGGTGTAAGATCTGGTTCGTGACATTTTACCATTTACATTATTTCATTATTGCCAAAGCTGCAGGTGTTCTAATTTCATTCCATGCTAATGTTCGCTGAGCAGGAATGTACGTGGGAGTGTGTTTATGAGCTTGGGGCTATGCTACTGTTTTTGCTACGGAGAGAAATTACAACCAGGAGCTGGGGGAGCCTTCGGAGGACGCCTGTGGGGGGGAGAAAAAAAAACAGATTAGAGCCGAGATGCTGCAGCTGATTACAACATCCAAAAGGAGCCAATTACAGTCCGGTAAGGGGGAGCCTACAGACTCAAGCCTAAAATCAGGCAGGATTCACTCACTGCACAGCATCACTTCTTGCTTCTCTTACACACTCCTTATGTATAATGACCCATGGGTATAAGAGGCTGCGTAGATTTTGCCAGCGGTTGTGAAAGTGTGTTCGTTAAGACACATGTTCTGACGAAGCTGCAGCAATTGAATGGTGTCTTTCATGGTTTGCAGCATGTAACACACAACATACAACACGGCAGGGAGATACCCGCACGAAGACAAGGTAACCGTCAACTGTCAGATGAGGCTGATCCAAATGATCAGCCTCATCATTTGGATTTGGAGCCAAGCGAAGTTTCTAACAGGGATGTTAAACTCATATTAGTTCAGGGGCCACATTCAGCCCAATTCAACCGACAACCGGCTGTTACATGGTAAAAATGTTGCACTATTGCACTACTTAAACCTATATTTTGTTCTTGTACCAGTAAAGCATATGCCTAAAGCTACCTGCGCTTTATTTATTGTGTATATCACTAGGTTATGTCTTTATTATGCTGTGCACTTTTATTGTTGTCTTGTCACTTTATGTTCTGTTTTTTGTCTACACATGGAACAGTGATAAAAGCAATTTTGAGTTCTTTGTATGACAAGTACATGTGAACAAACCGACAATAAAGCTGACTTTGACTTTACTTTAAAAATGTCAATAGCACAAGAAAAGTAAATGCAATATTAACAACATTATGCTTTGTTTGGGTAAAATTGCACTTATTTCCATTACAACATTTCAGGATTGTTTTGGGGGAGGTTCATCCATAGGGGACAGCACTGGCTCACTCTACTTTTATGTCTTGTACTACGTCGTCTCATGTGCAAAGTGCAGGTTAATTATTATTATGACCTACTGACGGTCTAACTTGTATTTCTTCATTTTATTTTTTTAGGGTGACACATTAATTTTATCTGTGCCAGGACTGCGCAGCCATTTGGGTAATTTCAGTCCATTCACAGAAATGAACATAAATGTATAATGTCCTCGTCAAACTAATCAATAAATAAACATACGGTAGACTGAAAAGCTCCAATGCTGTACAAAAAAAAGCCTTAAAGAATACTCTGGAGCAGTAATGAAAGTTACTAAAAAAAAACCCTGCATGAATGCTTTTATTCCATACATTAAACATGCAGTGAAGGAAACACTATAATCGATTGGATTTCTGTGTTTGTTATCAGTGGCTTCAGCTTCCGACTAATTAAATCTGTGCCTTTGTTTGTGGAAATGCATGTCACATAAATCAGATAGTGAATCCATTTATTTACGCTGATGAAACCACAGCTCAGTTATAGTGAAATTCATTCAAACTACTTATTTACAATGTATCTGCGGTAGAGAAATGGGAGCTGAAAGTCCACAACGGGTCCGCCAACAGTAAACACGGAGTTGAGGATGATGAGCATATGAATGAATGTGTGCTCACACATGTTGACACTGAGTGACGGAGGGAATTCTGACATTGACGAGACGGTGATGCGCCTGTCAGCTCTGCACTTCGTGACGCCTCAAGTATTTCTCTCTGTGGCATATCAGCTGCAGAATTGTTGATATGGGTTTTACTGTCCAGACTGATCTCACCAGTGAATATACAGGCGGATACTATAGGCTGATGGACAGAATGAAAGACCCACACACACACACACACACACACACACACACACACACACACACACACACACACACACACACGCACACACGCACACGCACACACATATGTACGGATAGATTTTTTTAAAAATATTTTGTTCCTCCTACCTCTAATCTTTCCCAAATCTCCTTCATCTCCGTCATGATTGGTGTTTAATTTGGGAAACTCCCAATTTGGAGTTGACATGTCATATTTGTACAGCGGCGTTGACCTACACTTATCAGGTCTTTCAGGGTCAGTGCACAGTCATGTGTGTGGGGGGGAGACAGATGAAGCTGACACAAATGAGGTGAAGGGATAATGATAGTAGTAGGGGAGCGGGGGGTGACAGGGCAGAGTAGGACAGCGCAGCCCTGTTTGTCAAAAGGGGCCGAAGGGATCATTATAATGGTCAGTGTAGGTTTTGTTTACTGTTAATATTGGTCTTGCATTTGCTGCTGTAATTGTTTTTTAGCTGCTGTAACAGTCATTTCCCCGCTGTGGGACTATAACAATAAAGGATTGTCTTATCTTATCTTAATCATCTCCATTGACCTGCATAGAAACCACAAACAGGTCTTGTTTCATCGCCATCTCCTCTATTTGAGACTTGACTAGACTGTTCTAAGACATTATCTTGATACGCTCCATTCATCTCAACGTAAACTCGACTGATACCTATCATTAGCAATCATTTCTCTGTATACTTCAACTTAGTCATTAACATCGAATCTGCCTTGAGCTACTTTTGTTTACAAAGAGAATATTTTATGCGCTCCACTGTTCAATCCGACTCTTGGGTCCTTCTTCTATGAAATGAACTGAAATACTATTAGATTGCCAAGTATAATTTTCTGATAGTGCCAACCGTGCAACAGAATCTCACACACACACACACACACACACACACACACACACACACACACACACACACACACACACACACACACTCATAGATACCAACACACACACACGCACACACACTCACCCACTCACACACCCACACACTCATAGATACCAACACACACACACACGCACACACACTCACCCACTCACACACACACACACACATAGATACCAACACACACACACAGACCCACACCCTCACAGATCCCAACACACACACACACACACACACACACACAGTTGTCTTGAGCTGCAGTGACTCCAGTGCTGGGTCACACTGTATGCTGATGATAACGCCTTTACCCCAAATACCCTAAACCTGCTAAGTCTGCTTTTAGGAGCAGAGATGAGATAAGACTGCAGGCTTCCAACACACTCACACTCATCATCTCTTTTTTTCCCCCCTTTTTGGCAGCGTTCCTTCAAAGACTGTAAATGTAATCCATCCAAGGAGGGAGAGCAGCGTCTCCGCAGCAGACGCCCTCCATGTTGTTACTGGCACCGACGCTGCAGCTGCAGATTGAAAAGACTGATGCTCCTTTCTCTTAAACACGCTCCATATTTTAGACCTCCCCCCTCCTCCCGCCTCTCCCTCCTCCCTCCCTCTGTCTCTCCCTCCTTCCCCCTCCTCCCCCTCTCTCTCCCTCCGTTCTCCCTCCTCCCTCCCTCTGCCTCTCCCTCCTCGCTCTCTCTCTCCCTCCTCTCTCCCTCTGTCTCTCCCTCTCTTTATCTCCCTCTCTCCATCCCTCTGTTTCTCTCTCCCTCCCTCTCTCTCTCCCTCACACTCCCTCCCTCTCTCTCTCCCTCCCTCTCCCCCTCTCTCTCCCTCTCTCTCTCTGACTGTCTG
>JAPTHA010000014.1:12758542-12769887 GCA_029814585.1 Gymnapogon annona
TCTTTCTTTCTTTCTTTCTTTCTTTCTTTCTTTCTTTCTTTCTTTCTTTCTTTCTTTCTTTCTTTCCTTCTTTCTTTTCTGTATGCCTCTTTCTTTTCCAGTTTTTCTTTTTTGTTGTTGGGAAGGGAAAAAAAATATTCTTGTACAGCCCAATGTACAAAATTAAATAAAGAGTCAATAAATCAATCAATAAAAAGATCATTGGAAAGGAAAAAAAAATCACTTTCTTTCACTTTCTGACTCAAAGAAACAGTGTCTCCTGTGATGGTGCCGGTGCCAATGACCCCACCCCCACCACTCCCTGTGGATCTGCCATTAATGACTGATTTGAGATCACGGACAACAGAATCACTCAGCCGTTCATATACCTCCGACACACACACATACACACACACCTGTAGGCTTTCGCAGCGGCGTAATTGTCCTGCCAATCTGAGAGCGACTGTTTTGGCAGCCATTCGCGCATTCATTTTGCAATATTAGAAAATGTGTTAGTGACCCTGAACACCTTCTCCTGTAAAGCTAACTGATCCAGAAGCCACTCGCTGGCATGCTCCGCGTCGGAATATCTTATGAATACATTAGACGCTGCGTTTTTTAATATCCTCTTCTTTCACTCAGCTGGCTGATTTCGACTGCGAGGCAAAAAAAAAAAAAAAAAAAAAAAAGAGCATAGCGCCCACCCAATACACACACGCTGGGGTGCTGGTTGCGGTGTTGTCATGGCAACCCTGTCCTACAGCTGTCAAGTGTTCATCAGTTTCCACAGCAACACCATAAGGTGGGGAGAGTAGACAATTATTTCAGACGTAATACAGTTGAAAGGGCTGAATGGAAGCCTTATTAGGTCAAATTACCCTGCTGCAGATGTTTAGCAGAGGCAAAGCTCATGGCTATCGCTGCCAGAGAGCATGGGATTTACTTGCTGATTTGACCAAATTAGGCAAACATAATGCTGCCAGTGATGCATTAGGATACGGAGAACGGTCAACAGAGAATTACTATAATCTCTGTAGCTCTGAGGGAAAAGTACTCAATTTTTAAAGCACTGTCAAGTACGCAAACAGGGGTCACGAGACTGTGAAGCAGTAAAAACCTTCATTACTAATGTACGACCGAGCAAACCAAGACTTGGTAACAATTTCCAATATATCTCCGTTTCCTTTTCCTCACGGTTGTTGTGTAGCATGTCATTAGTTTGTCCCTTAATTAAGACTTTACCTTTTCAAAGCTTTTTTTTTTTTTTTTTTTTTTTTTAAACCAAAAGACAAATCTGTGTTTTTAATGAGTCCTGGGGGACACAAGTGAACTTACTCCAGCGATGCCGGTTGCACCTAAATATAAAAAGTGTAGGCACTGCAGAGAGGAAAAGGCTCCGGTGTTTCTGCAGTTGGGAACACATAACCAGGTCAGGAGAGAATCTGACAGGTTGTAGATTAGCATGTTTCACTACTGAATTAGACTTCCTGGTTGTGTGGAAACTCATTTTAGTTCAGGGGCCAAATTCAACCAAATCTGGTGTGAAGTGGGAGGGACCAGTAAAATAATAACAGAATTACTTATTAATAATGTCAACTCCAAACTTTCCCTATAAGATGAAAAGGTTTACGTCTACAAATTGCCATTTAAAACAAAGTGAATAACATGAACCAACTCAAGATTGTTAAGAAAACTGAGTGAAATCTTAGCAATATTCCTCCTCATTTTATGATTTATTCCGGTTCATTACAACTGACAGATCACAGTGGATCTACAAATACACAAAAGATTCAGTAACAGGTAGAATATTGATCAAATTACACTGACTTCTCTTCAGACATTTCAGGTTGATTAAATTTCTTTAGGTTATTTATGCTTTTTGTGTGAAGTGATACTTTGTTTTAAGTGTGAATACAGGAAAATTACATGGAAAATATTAACATTTTCACAGAGAAAAATTTGAAGTTATATTTATAGGTTATTATGATAATGATTTGTCCCAATCTGTACGTGGAACCTTAACTATAATTTTTTGCAAATAATTGTTGCATTATACAAATTAATTCCATGGATTGGAACCTTTGGCAGGAGGCATTTGGACCCTGTGCCTCGTGTTTGACACCCCTGGTGCAAATGCATGTTTCCTAACTTGCTTAAGCTTATTAAATGTCGATCATTACACCTCAATGTATTTTTTATTATTAACATATAATGGTGCGGATCATGAGCGTATATCCAGCAGTTTTTAATCCTGACTTTTCTATATCTGATACGTGAGGAGAAACGGATGTATACAGCTTTTGCGAGGTCCACTGAAAATGAGTGGATGAAAAAGAAATAACTCCTAGTTTATAGTCGATCCACAGTGCTGTGTAAGTATTCCCTTTGAGAAGTTAAGTGAGACTTTCACCAACCTTTTGCAAACAGCCCCGAGGCAAGAGGATGCAGCGCAGCAGGCAGTCCACTTTGTGACCTGATCCGTGTGTTTTATTCCAAATCTGAGGAGTGCAGTTGCAACCACAGTGCAGTGGGGTCTCGAATTAAACTAACAATTTAAAAATCAATCAAATCACACTGAAAGGAATACATAAATGTTAAGCTTAGGACCTTTGTATAACATACATTAGGAATGAATAGAGGAACCATTAAGGATCGCAAGACTCATTGGCTGTGTCTTATTTTGTTCTGTCAATAAATAGAACCATTGATGAACACGAGGCTTTGGACGTAAAAATCCAACCTGCACTCAAACCTACACAAGAATTCAAAGAAAGGTTTCAGTAAATCTTTCTAAACTTGGTATAGATAGTACTTAAAAAGGAAAGAGCCGTCTCTGATACACTAAACTTCCATTTCTTACAAAGATACGAAAACCAAATGGAAACACAATCAATATGTATATTAAAAACAAAAGTAAACAGGAAACAGGGCCATGATATAGCGATGTAGAGTACAGTACTAAACCGCCCACATACAGTACATGCATGAAGACGACATAACAGTGTTCAATATTTTACATCACTCTGAATCCTGCTTATAAGAATTCAACACTACACGCCTTCATCCTCTTGGGTTTCAGTGGTTTTGCATTAAAAACAAACATCCACTGAGGTCCAGTGCACTTGATACTATATATTAATGCTAATATGTTTACACACTGGGCAGCTGTTGTCTGCTATATGCTCCGTGGACTTGTGTATTTATTTATTTTTGTTACCAGAAGCCCATCGAATGCCTTCGTTTCAGTCCACGGACCAGTGCAAAGTGGCAAACAAATTGAGTTTCTGTTTCACTCAAAGTCATAATGTTCGCCCGAAATGACTTTGACAGCCATTTCAAATTTCCATCAGTATATTACTTGTATTTCTATTTCAGCTGCACAACCGGAGAGCTGTCACACATGGGTTATTGTTCCACACCAAAGCCAAAAGGCCTGTGTGTGTGTGTGTGTGTGTGTGTGTGTGTGTGTGTGTGAGTGTGTCTGTCATATGAGTGCATGCCTGTGTCTTGAGTATTTTACGGAGATGAATGCAGATATATGGACAGATGCACACGCTGGAATATACTGTATTAATGGCTTCCCTTCAGACAATAAGAGAGACGGTGCTATATTTGGACACTGTGAGATACAAATGGTTCAGAGGTTTGGGCCATCGATGCACTGGTGTGTGATTCTAATCAAAGTGACGAAGCCGCTAGGGTTGCCGGGGATAAGCACAGACTGGCATGGGAAAATAACGTCAGTCAGAATGGCAGCGGCGGCCATAATCTACAGCTCCTCTTTGACACTCAGATCAACCACTTACTGGTATAAATTATTCATTAGCAAACGGGGATATTAAAATTGCCACTGTCGCAGCATTACAAGATGCCCTGTGACATCCAACTTGACTGCTCTAGAAGCACACAGATGACGTTAAACCTGGAAAACATACAGAGTGCAGAGTGATTTTGTCATTGCATAATGGCCTGCTTTCTGTTTTTCACCCCTCCCTTTTCCAATAATTGGGATGATCCAACTGTCTATACAGCTAAGGAATATACGTCACCACAGACAAAGCAGATTCACTGATAAACATGTAATGAACAGTTATATTTTCAATGTCCAAAGCGGAAGAGCAAAGCATTACTGAATAATTTAATAGGCACCAACGTATACAATGTTGAAAATTAATAAGAAGTAGAAGTCCTACTCTGAACAGCGCCACTCACTTGGACATTTATCAAAGTCCCTTACAACACACTTGTTAATTAATTCACTTATTTATTATTACTAGAATATTTTGTCATTTTAATAATGTTAAAACAACTGTAATTGTATTGTTTCTTTTTTCATACAATTATATTTTGGATTATTCATAAGATAATATTACCGTTACATTCATACACTACAAGACTACATTCTATACTCACAATGGCAGATACAGCAGACAATCTAAAACACAACGCAAACACAAAAAGCACAAAATCACAAAACAGGTACAATGAAAAAAAAATAAATAAAGGGAACTGCATGAGCCACAGAGTCATATGTTGACCTCTGGCCTCCTAAAGCTATTAATTGTGCAGTAAAATAGTCCTTATCAGTGTTTGACTATGACAATACAGTATATGCCGGCTGTGTTGACAGCACATATGGCCGTGGCATCGTTTCAATAAGCCCCAATGTCATATTTATTTACAAAGTAGCATTCATTTTCTATCTCAGTTTCTCAGGGGGGTGATGGGGCAGTTGGATGACTCCATAATGTCTTCTCCAAAGACTCTCAATGGGGTTCTGGCCTGAACAAATTATGTCTCATGCTCCCTGAACCACTCTGTCACAATCTGGTCCTTGTACTGTCACCTTGGAATCTGTCTGTGTCATCACCTTTATCCACTGGAACACAGTCTAATCTTTATGCTCTATATTACACCAATGGTTGCTTAAGAAATGAGAAGCCACTCCATCAGTTAAAATAAAAGAACCTGTTGCAGATGAAACATGTTAATCATTAATACCAATGGAAGGATCTAAACTATTTGCTCAGTTAAAACGCAATGATGACTTTTTTTTTGTTTTGGCTTTGCATCACGCATTGTTTTGTATTAATGCTTCTGCTGGATTAATGTTTAAGGTGCATTTTAATTCTGTTATTTGTCATGTGTATGGAACATCTGTTTTTTGAAGACAAGGATATCTAAAAAAAAAATAAATAAATAAAATTTGTCCTGTTTTCTACTCTATAACAATAGATTATCAAATTAATATTGTGTCATAGTGGTTAAACAGGAACGGTATGAAAAATTGTAATGGTAGGAGTAACAGTAACTGCTACTTTTGCTCATATATTGGTATAGAGCAATAGAAAAAAAGGAAAAAACTGTACCTTTCAGATCTGACCATTTTAAAATATGTCATCTGATATATAAACTGATCCTTGCATCTGAAACTGCAAATGATATCATGGAACTGCAGGATGGAACCAACATGCAGACCCTGCAGAAATATAGCACCGCATTATCATCTTCCCTTAGATGATTATAATTTCTTTCACTTTTTGCCTTTAAATAATTTGTCTGAGCTTAATTAAGACAGACCTGCATGATGTGACTGTATGATATTCACTGTGAACGAGTATCAAACATTTCTGACGACGCTTTCAAAAATATTTTTTTTTTCTGTTGCTGTAAAGCGATAAACATCTTGTAATGGAGAACAGAATTTCCTTCACAATCTCAGGTTTGTATGACACTGGGCGAGTTCAGGAAAACCATTGTTGCCACTTGAAGAAATGGGATTTTATGTAGCATTTCTTTTTCTTTTTTTTACGCAAACATCTACAGTCACTCAAAATCACCTGTGGATGTAAAATGATGAAAGGGTGTGGAATAATGTTTGTCGTCCTCTCATGGTCATCAGATATGACCTTATTGGATGTTCACAAGCTCTATAGTTACCATGGCAACACCATCACCTTCTACAACATTGATTCACCCGTAAAACCAGTAGAGTTGGATCAAAGACAGTCAAAACATTGGAAAACCACATTAGTGAGCTTTTATAGACATCTAGAAATTAAATGTAGAAAAATAACTGAATTTAGCAGAAAAAAATGAAATACAATAGTGAAAAATCATTTAAGAAAGGTTGAATGGAGAGAATATTTGATATGGAAACTGCCACAATGGTAGCGGCTACCTGGATCAGTGGCGGATATGATGGCGCCAAACAGGAGGCAGTCGGTCGGGGGGAAGTCTCCATCTGCTGCTTGGCCCAGCGTCACCATCAGCCTGGTGAATCCGTAGACGCAGGCCCTGGGATCGAGGACAAACGGACAGAAGGACGCACAGAGAGGTCATCAGGGAGCACTGGCCAGAGCAGGCCTATCATTCATCCCTCTAACCACAGCAGGGCTTCCCCCAGAGAAGTGGAACTAATGGGGCCAGACGATAGCAGCAGGTGAGTTGACCCGCTTCCAGGCAGCGGCTGTTTAACGCAGGTGGAGAGAAATT
Source organism: Gymnapogon annona (assembly GCA_029814585.1). Classification (NCBI taxonomy): domain Eukaryota; kingdom Metazoa; phylum Chordata; class Actinopteri; order Kurtiformes; family Apogonidae; genus Gymnapogon; species Gymnapogon annona. Next base: position 12,765,017 of record JAPTHA010000014.1, read on the forward strand.
GCTGGAACTGCACCAGATAGCTGCACATTTAACCACATTTGTACGTGTTGATATGTGGAAGTACAAACCCCCCTCAAAATCATAACATGACACGTGAACGTTGTTAGGCATTTTCACCTCCGGTATCTGTTTATGATTAAATGAATGGACATGAATTGACCCATAAAAACCCAGTAGTACTTTTCTGGCAGTTCCCAAATGAATTTTCCCTCTAAAATGTAACCCTTCTTAAGTGAGTTAAGATCGTTTGCTGTGAATGACTGTCTACAATTTGAATTTTTCAGTATAGTAGGTATTTTCTTATATTTAATTAACCATACAGATGTTGATTAAAGCTCAGAGAAAATTCAAAGGTTACTATATCAGCAACAGAAAAGTGAAGACAAAGGGACTTTTTCAGTAACGTACATCATTAACTGAACATGAAAGCATCCGCTATCATTTATGAGACACTGCGGGTTTTACTGGTGAATCAATGCTGTTGAAAATGACGCCTCTGAACATCCACGTGTGTTCCATCTGATGACCGTGGATCAATGGTAAACCGTATTTTACCTGTTATTTCAGTGTATTTGATAGGTTTAGTGGTTCAGTAGGTGTTAAACATTTTACATCAGTAGATGGCTCGGCTCGGTTGCCAGTGTCTGTTTGGGTCTTTATGGGTTCAAATAAATCTTAAACCTCACCTCTTTCTAGTTCTGTCTTTGTCTCTCTTATTAAAATACAGCACTATATATGAGCCAAAGTAAAAAGTCCATTCAGTCTTCAACATAGCGGTTGCTAACTGACGTGTGTTTAGAGCTAATCCTGTTACCGTGAGGCATCCCATAATAATCGCTATGCCAGCGTGTCCTCTGGAGAACCTCTCCATCCACTGGCATAACTGTTACCATGGAGAAGGTGCACAACCTGCCCCTAAGACTGAGGTTTACGGTAAAGCTGCCCTCAGGCTCAGCAAATAACCCACGTATTCATATATCTTAAAGGCAGATTTGAACTTATGGTAATAAGACGCAGTGTGTGTGTGTGTGTGTGTGTGTGTGTGTGTGTGTGTGTGTGTGTGTGCGTGTCTGTCTGTGTGTTATTGATACAGAGGCGGAGACTGATGAAGCGGAGATTGAGACAGGGAGGCCGCATTGAGAGAGACAGGAAGTGGGTGTCAAATGAGTGCGTAAGGTTCCCTGGGCTTGTGACGCACCCCTTCTCCCCTCTGAATACAACGGAGTCATTAACGAGCTACAGGATGGCTCCAGTCCTGTACCTTACCATCAAAGAATGTGCATGCGACCTGACATGTCAGGCCATGCCCTGCCTCCTCAGAGAAATGGAGGTGTCTGACAGTGGGCGTTCCAGGGAAACTACTCATGGAGATGAAGTAACAAAAGGGGAAAAGGAAAGATAACATGTTTAAAGCTAATTGAGGAAGGCCTATGACCTCTATGAAACATTCAATATTAACAACAACAACACATAACAAATCAGGCCAAAAGAATTATGACTAATGTCATGAATGTATAACAGGAAGAATAACTGTACAACCAAATATTTATGACAGCTCTCTCTTTTCTATATAAAAACTACATTAAATTACCGTTATACAACGCAATGATATAACAGATAACACATAATGTATTTCCACATGTTACAGATTAGGTTTTCACAAAATGCAAGGCTAGTCACTGTGGAACATGATCTTACAACAAGTAAACAACCAAAACTGAGTCATGAGTTTCATACACAGCATCTGTGTGTCACAAATGACTGCATCACTAACAACTGCTCAGGAGGAAAAAAAACAAAAACCATCCCCACCCTGAAGTGTTAGAGTGCCATCTAGCGTCCAGAATCCAGAACAACAACACCACTCCACCACCCTTGTTCACTTTCTACATCAATAAACATATATTGTACATGCTTGTATACCGGAATGCACTGAGTAATCTGTCATGTTACTGGGTACGTTGTGTTACTAAAGGCCTAGTGAGACACAATTCACCGGCGCACAGACACACACTGACAATGATGCAACATCCCAAGAAATTTCACAGAAAACAAACATGGCTTTATCTCTTCAATGGTAAATGACGTTGTTATTGTTCTTTTTCACTGACAATCATTATTGAATAGTGTACTGTAAAGAGCCCCTTGCTCAATCCTCTTCATATACAGGAGAAAATTAATGGAATTGGCTCCATTTCACTTGCTTCCAGACGCCCCATCATACCTTGCCCATTATTTCTGAAACACTTCATCACTGGTCATTTGACAGCAAATTCGACACCATCCTCCCAGACCTGAACCGGCCTAAAACAAAACTGAACACGCATGCGTTTTTCTCTTTATTGCTGCAACAGGAGAACCTGGTGAAGTGCATTTGTGAACGAGAGACCTTGTGTTTGGTGATTTATTCTAAATAGATAAAGTGAAATAAAATAAATACAATTTCATGGTCAGCAGTGCTCATAATTACAACTTAATTTTATGTTCTTTATTTTTCCTCCATTATGTGAATTAATCATTTCTTTATTAATTTGTTTATTTACTTGTGCTATAATGCAGATGGTTAATTCACCATTTATCCCATCTTTGAATGTATTTGAATAGATGAATGTGCGGGAAAAGAAAAGAAATGAAATTTTCTATAACAGCTTAATTCATTTCAGAATTAGAAAGACGCTATATTGTAAGGAATCAGGACACATCACATTAATGTAAATAACTTAGTTCTGTTGGACTAAGTATCATGTTATTTTCTTGTTAGTAGTTTCTGTTTAGTCTTCATTTAATCTTGGAATACATTGGAGTGAAGCTCTCATTTGTAATATAATATCACATAACATGAAAATAGTGTGAAAAGTTAACTCTTTCCAGGACTCAGTACATATCTGGTTTTCTCCCATCTTCTGTTATCCCTTGTATGTTTTACAACAACTTACTTGAATGAATACATACCCGATGGTCACACAGCTGATGAACGTGCCCAAGAATGCAAAAGTCACAATCGGACCCAGATTGGCAACAAATCGTTTCTACAAAAAAAAAAAATAAAAACGACTATAATCAGTAATCATCAGGGCCCAGTATATTTCAAGCACATGTCTCTGATGGATACGTGTTGGGAAAGCTGCGTCACCTGATGGAGGGTGTACGCTCCGTGGAAGATGATGGGTGGCAGGAACAGATTGAAAAGGACCTCCAGATCAAAGGTCTCCTGTAAAAGACACAGATGTTACGTCGGTGACAGACAGGGCTCTGCGGGGAGCCATAGCACTGAACCTGACAGACACCGTGCACTTTAACCGCCATGGTTTTGCAGACAGGTGTCTTGTCTGGATGATTATCACTGTCACCACACTCCCCTGTTAACCATGGAATTGGACACAATTTTATTTTTTGTATTTATTTTTAGAATTTTTAAAAATCATAATTAAAAAAAGAAAAAAGCTGAAAAAAACATCCATATGTGCCTGTAGGAAAATGTTGTATTATATACTATATACATATATATACAAGATTTCAGTGTGTTGAGTATCTGTTCTGCTCTGTTCTTTTTTTCTACTCTTTGTATTAAGCTGCTGTTGTGAAATTTCCCCTCTGGGGACTAATAAAGACATATTCAATATATATATATATATATACACAGTATATATATGTATACACAGTATATATATATATATAGCACAAATGTTAAAGTTAATACTGTTAAAATGATGCGTCTGCCCAATGGAGGCACACTAATGACCGTTGTGGTGGAAATCGTTAGTCTTACACTAAATAGACAAAAGTATTGTGAATTCCGTGAATTCATTTTTCTTCTCAAACAGTTGTCTGGGTTTATCAAAGCTAATTACAACAGACAGAGAGGTAGTTATGTCTGTTAATGGAAAAAATTAAAATACGTTAGTAATATGACTTTATTAACAACTTTTCGGGTATTTTTGTAAAATATTTGTATAAACCAGCCGGTGTCACACCAATGTAGCTCCAACTGAGCACAAAAAATAATCCATTCCTCATCCTGGCCGATATGATGCAACACAAGCTGCTCAGAAAGGTAGTCTTTCATGTTCTTCATCTCCCAATCCTTTTCATGTCTACCGTGGGTACGTTCTGCAGATCAAACAGCAGTGATATTCAATTCAGATCAAAATAATACTACTCTTTTCCCCCAACCTATCAGTACATCTCATAAGGTCTCATTATACCGGGAAAAAAAAAAGAATAATAAATAATAATTCCAATTTCAGTACATTTCTGTGTGAAACGTAAATACGTGGTAAGTTTAGTTAAAACAGCGTTATGATTAAAGATCGCTGAGAAGGGCCTCCAATGACAACGCTATATCCTTTGACAGTTTTTTTCTCTGGGGCAACACTGAATATGACGATCGAAGTGAACTGACAAAACACAACATCAAATACCAATATCAAAAACTAAATGAAATATCAAAAACAAATGGATAACAAGACAAGGTGGAAAATAAATAACAAGAAATTCTGAAAAACAGAATTAATACATATAATGGAGACAAACAATACTCCTTATCTGCTACTGGAGACATGTGGAATGCAATGAGAGTAGATGTGTTTTGCATTTCAGTCCACAGATACTCATGCTAACTGTTGAATCCTGGTTGGTCTTTTTTACATTTAAAATGATTCCATGTGGTCTGTGAAGTACAGTGTGGTCTACAAGGTCAGTAAGGTCCAATGTGGTCTACAGGGTGTGTAAGGGTCCAATGTGGTCTACAGGGTCTGTAAGGTCCAATCTGGTCTGCAGGGTGTGTAAGGGTTCATGTGGTCTACAGGGTGTGTAAGGGTTCAATGTGGTCTACAGGGTGTGTGAGGTGCAATGTGGTCTACAGGGTCTGT
>JAPTHA010000014.1:12772143-12788830 GCA_029814585.1 Gymnapogon annona
AATGTGGTCTACAGGGTCTGTAACAGTCCAATGTGGTCTACAGGGTCTGTGAGGTCCAATGTGGTCTACAGGGTGTGTGAGGTCCAATGTGGTCTACAGGTTGTGTAAGGTCCAATGTGGTCTACAGGGTGTGTGAGGTCCAATGTGGTCTACAGGGTGTGTATGATCCACCTCTGCATGAACAGTGAGTGTATGGTACTAATGGTACTAATGTCAGTACTGGTGTTCAAAGGGTTCATGTGGATGTAGACAGGGGTCTGGATCTGCACTGATGTTGTTTGAATGCTCTAAAAGTGATGTTCTAACGTTCTAAAATACATCCCTTTCATCTCACATGAGCTTTTCCTGAATTCCTTTTTATATTCATTCATTCATTCATCTTCCAAACCCGTTTTATCCTTTGCAGGATCACGGGGGTCATTGGAGCCTATCCCAGCTACTCAAGGGCGATGGCGGGGGGGGGGACGGGTTGGACAAGTCAGCAGTTCATCACAGAGTCATCCAATATTCAATTTTTTTTGCCACTCATGGACAATACAGTAATGCTTTGACCTTGATTTTCTACATAAGAATAAAAAGATTTTGAAACTTTTCACAAAAGCAACAAGGTCCTCTCACGTCTCCCTATGTAAAACATTAAGTATGAAATTTGGAATTTCAGAGGATGCGTGTCCTATTAAAGGTTAATGCAGCTTGAATTACGTGCACGTGTGACTGAAAATCCTCCTTCTAGTGTATATGTCCTCCTTACGGAACGCACGTGTCATATGTGCATGATTACATTTCCCTTTTGATTATGCAATCTAAAGGTAGGAAACATCCTCACAGAGGTTGAGCGGCCATCTGCTTTTCTTAGTAATTCACACATAAAATTGCTGCCGGAGCTACAGAACCCCCGTATCTTGCCGCTGGTATGGTTTGGCCCGGTACAAATTGCCTTTTTTGTGACTGCAATTACCCACGCGGCACACTATATATTTTTATCTGTGCAGCCTGCACATGATAAAAACAAGAGTGAATAGCAGAGACTAATGCAGATGCTGTAATCAATAAATTATGCATATGGTTTCATTGTGAGGGCCACCTGAACCACAGTCCAGAATGGAGGTGTGTTGTGTACACTAATTGCCTCCTCAGCCAGGCAACACTAAATTTAATCAGACCACAAACTTTAATGCCCTTCTCCCCAGTGACACATAATGGACTTACTAATGCAATGAAATCCTTATCTCTCCCTGTGAGCTCCCCATATGTATCAGCCTTAATGGCGCAAAGGCCCCACAGAATGGCTTGACCGATGTAATGGCTTTTGTGGTGTCTTCTGCTGGTTTGCTAATGAGACCCCAACGTTCAAACAGGGCCAAAGAGTGCCGGCCATTAAAGGAGAGTTCCACTTGGCCCGGATGATTTGGGAGCATCGTAGATCGCCACTCCTTTCCTCCCGGGTTGAAACATGGCCCTGAGATTGTGATATTAATTTTATTTTTTTAAGTATGCTCATTCCACACATCACACCCCTCAACCCCTGGCTCATCAGCTGTTTCCTTTGATATGAGAAACTACTCGGATAAAACCGCTGAAACATGAAACAGTAATACAACTAATGACAACCCCAGGCCTCGGCTCTGGGCTCAACCTCTTCTACTTTAGTCAAATTACACTCACTGACTAATTCTTTTTCAAGTAATTACAGTGGGTTGTTTGTAGCATAGTGGCATTTGGCCCGAATAATTATAATTATTATATTTTTTTATCTCTTGATTTTAATTTTAGTGCACCTCAGTGATATATAATACAGAAAATATTCTATTATTAGATGAAAAAAATAACACTTTAAGTTCAGGTTGATTAATTATGGAATCTCTTTTATAAATGGGGTGATTTCAAAGCATACACCCTAATAACATCTAATAGTGTTATTACTATGTTCTGATCATCCTGTTATTATTAGACTATTTTCACTTCACGTGAGCTTTGGAAATATGAGCATACACATTCATCACATTGATAAAGAATCAGCATTTGACATTTAGAAGGATCTAATTTCTGAAATTCCAGGTATTATTCATAATTTTCTTTTCGTAAGAGTATAGTCACTTGAGAATATGCATCACTGGGTTTTTATTTACACCGAATAAGCCGAATCTGTAAAGGGATTGAATTGCCTTTAACTGAATCTGCCTCATTATTTTCATGCGTTTATTTGATTAACTCATTATTCATTTTCATTACAGAAATGTATTGTTACAGTAATTGAGGTTGTACTTCCTCTTACTCTCTCTTTTGACATTCCCAATTGTACTGCTGTGAAATCTGAATTAATGAATAAATTCCAAGGGGTAAAAAAAAAAAAGTGTAGTAATAAACACCAGACCAGAATGGACCGGAGTTAACGTCCCTTAACTGATTGAGACGGTCGCTTCCAGGATGAAAATGCCCCATCATTAACCATGAAATGACTGGTTGATGATGATAATATGACCTTCATAGTCACCAAACCCCAGTTCAACAGCTGTGGGTCCATTTTGTTAGTCAGTGACCCCCATTACTATCACACCCCCCACCCTATACAGTGGTGGCCAAAAACAAAAGGTGTTTTTAAAGTACAAGGTACTTTTTCAACCTCCCAGGACCAATTGCTGTACAGTCCAGCATCAACACAAATGACTGAAATAAACACAAATATTTCTGTGTTTTGTCCATTCTGGCCTTTGAAAGGAGCATTTTAACGCTGATCATACTAAAATATTGCACGTGATGCTGATACATCTTTAACGCTACAGGTTATTCCCATCTCATTACAAGTTTTTTCCAGTCCTCCAGAGGAAAATACGACGTGAGCAGGGATTCAAGAGCAATTTTGAAGTTCTTCGCTCGAATTTACCAGAATACCCATTGCACGCGAAGGCAGCATAATTAACACTAGATTCCATTTTGCACATAGACCCTTATAAAGCTCCCTGAATCTTATATACTGAACTTTATAATTTGAAGTTGTCTCCATACTCTGTCTACCTGTCCAGGGATTGCAAAATGGAAATTATCTTGTAGCTGGTACAATTATTTTTTTTTTGTTCTATGCTTTAGGCACTGTCGATTATATTGCATTAAATCAAAACAGAGAAAGTGGTCATCTCGGAGTACTGAGATTGCTTGTAAGAATAATTTCATCGAGGGAATTCTGCACAAAAAAGCTCTCACATAACTGAGGAAAGTTCCCCAGATTCAGTAACGCCCAGCCATTAAAAAGACGTTTTTAAGATGCATTTACAGAGTTCACAATCAGAGGGACTAGAAGGGGTACGATCTAATCAAAAGTCCCTCTATCTGTAATATATATTTATTGATTGGCTCATGATTCCTTCATTCATTTTGATTAGGACACTGTGTTGCCTCTTCTACCTGGATAAAACCTATGCCTATATCTTTTTATTTGTTGCTGCATTTACTTATTTTCTCATTTCCTCTTGCCCGGACAGAACACCTGAAATGCAATCTCGGCTATCTGTTCCTTAATAAAACCTTAACATAGATTAAATTGCTCTCTTGCTCTCTTTCATTCTCCAGCACGCTCTTGCCTTCCTGATAACAAACAGTCCAGACAAGTAATTTAGAAGAAAACCAATCACGATGTACCATTAGGGGAGAAAAATGTAAATATTCAGCATACACAGGGGACAAAATATACTGTAGATGCGATCAAAAGCAAGCTGTTTTACAAAAAATCTATTTCAGGCAAATAACAGCAGCAAAGGAAAAGAAAAACATTTTGTACAGCTGCAGTGTGTTTTCAGATGTTCCAATTCTTATATTGATCAGGAAGGGTTTAAAGCAAATGCTTTATAAAGATTTGATCTACTTTTGCAGATACTACTTACTACCTTTATTCAGAAAACTGATTAACTGTTTTATTTGTGTTTGCAGCACAAGTTAAAAAATAAATTACTGTAGTTTCTGAAAGAGATGAATGCTTTACTGACCCTCTCAACATGTCCGGAACTGTGAACGTGAGTCGTGACGTTGTCTGTCGACATGTGAGTTGTTCTGTTTAGACTCATGCTCCCCAAGCTGTCCATATACTCAGCCTGGTCAGTTGCATAAAACCTTGCTATTAATCCCATAATCATACCTGCAAACAGTGACAAAAAAGAAAGAGAGAAAAATAAAACCTTTTTTAAAAAAAAACAATAATAAAGCAATCTTGGGGGGGAGACAACCAGGCAGTTTGTACAACAATAATAAAAAAAAGAAAACCACAAAAATGGATGAATAACTTTCTTTTAAGATCGGTAATAAAACAATGATGGAAAAAAACAACCAGGCAGCAATATATAAACAAATAAAATAAGGTATATTATCGCTATTTAGAGAACAACAGAGAAAATGGCAGTAAAATCCTGCTTATAACACAACATCAATATCTATATTACTTATTGCAGTCATGAAAATGTAGGAAAACATAAACTTTGAATTGATGAGCCCTGACTGGCTTGTGTTACTCTAAACTACATTAGAATTACTGCAATGATCCCAGTGTGGAATTTCTGTTCAGTTTATCCTGAATTTAACAGAAACTCCCCTTTACTTTGCCCATCACTTTGAACAAAAACAACTAAACTGTCAGTCTTTATTGGTATATGTGTAAATACTTATGTGAAAATAGCCTGCCTGTACTCTTATTTAATCACATTGATGAGTTCTTTCAGCTTTTTCCCTCCCAGGGTCGTCACAGCGAATCCAATTCGCATCTTTGATTTGGCAGGAGTTTTTACGTCGGATGCCCTTCCTGACACAACCATGCTTTAACGGGCACAAGCGTGACACATGCCCAGTTGTGGCTACAGTAGGCAGTGGCGTGAAGTGTCTTGCCTGAGGAGCCACACTGGACACCAAACCTGGGTCCCCTATGCACCAGCCCGGTGCCTTACCAACTGAGCTATCCAGCCCCACCCATTTATTTAATCACACTGACAGAGTGAATTCAACGTGTAAATGCAAATCTGTGTGAAAGGCAAAGTCTCATTCTCTACTCAAATGCAGAAGAGTGAAATTCTCTGATTTCTATTCTTCTTTGGAAGCCCATAATGCACAGGTGTCAAACATGCGGCCCGGGGGCCAAATCCGGCCCGCCAAAGGGTCCAGTCTGGCCCTTGAGATGAATTTGTAAAATGCTAAAATTACCCTGAAGATATTACCAATCATTTTAATTCAGGTTCCACATTCAGACCAATTCAATCGCAGGTGGGTCAGACCAGTAAAATACCACAATGACATAAATACTCACAACTCCAAATGTTTTCATCTATTGCCAGTAAAACAAAATTTAATTTTGCCAAAAAAAATGTGAATAACCTGAACAAATATGAACAACCTGAAATGACTGAAGAGAAGTGTACTTTTAATTTGCAAGATGTTACCTGCCAGTAAATGATAAATTGAAGCATAATATTGCAAAAAGTTCACTTTTCATTCACTTTGCTTTTTAGATGTAAACATTTTTATCATGCAATTTTACTTTCTTCACTCTGAAACATAGATAAACGTTCAGGGTTGACATTTATATATTATTATGGTATTATTATACTGGTTCGGCCCACTTCAGATTAAATTTACCTGAATGTGGCCCTGAAGTGAAATAAGTTTGACACCCCTGCTATAATGTGTGACCACCACAGGAGAAATTGTTTTTTTTTTGTTTTTTTTTTAAGAAAATATATATTACTTAGACTAGTAGCCACCATCAGGAAGTGTTGTTGACAAATTACTTCCGGTAATACCTTCCAACTAAAATACAAATAACCATCAACTCTACTCACCATACAACATAGCAACTCCAAGTTCAAGTCTGCATTTCAACTGTTTTAACTTCCACCCGGTGAGGATGGTTATGAGAGCTAACCCGACAGCAGCCAAGGCAAACACCGCACTCTCATATTTGTGTTTTGCAGTCATCTTGTACAACATCCCGGTCAAAGTTGGGTTTTTTTCTTCGCAGGTTGCTCTCTTTCAGATTCAGCGGTAACATCCGCTGCGTTTACTGCCCCTGGGAAATATCAATTTCCGTCATAATAGTCCAAATCTGTGCGGGGGGAAGACAATGTAACAAACTGGACGCATGTAAAATTTAAAACGAATATAATAAAATTATATAATGTTGTTTTTTTTAAAAGTACATTAAAGGTAAGTGAAAGTGCACTAGCATCACAGAACCAAACAACGCTTTAGAAATGTCAACTGTAATTCAGAATATAGGTCAAATCAGAAATCTTCAATAAAAGCAACAAAAACAAAAAACAACAACAACGCCAAAACCTGGTCATCATGTATTTATTCCAGATTGCAGAAAAACTCTTACATATTCTTTTTTTTTATAAGTATATGTGTATGTGTGCATATAAATACATATGCATATGTATTTATATGCATATGTGCATATATACATTTCTAATATTGGTAATAAATGCATTCTATACATGTAATGTATTTATATTGTTTTTGCAAGTATTGCTGCTTTTCCCCTTTCCTTAATTTCTTATTTTTATTTCTATATCTTTATAGTGAAATGGAGCACAAATGTATTGAAAGCAAACAATTTCCCTCAGGATTAAAAAAGTATTCTGATTTACACAAAAAAAGTATTTGAATACAGCACAGATTGGCTGCAAATCCTTATTTTTCCAGCAGATGGCGGTAAGTGCAAAGTGTTTTTTCCTGCAATGACGAGTCCACGGTCATAGGCAGAGACATCGACGCTCCGCTCCATCAATCTGCCCCATGGGACTCCATGAAGCCAATCAGTTGTCACATTTATTTGGTCGTCCATTTATTAGCCGACCTTTCTACAGGCGTGATGTCTATAAAGTGACACAGAGGTTGCATATCTCAGAAATGATAACAGAGCCTGCATTTGCCGTATGCATACTTATTAAATTCAGTGTACTAGTTAAGACAGTGTGGAGATAGATATTTTTTAATCTTATTTCCACGTTTATTCATTTAGATTTACTGCTATGTGTTGGCCACATGGTATCAGCCTACAGCAAATCTGATATAATTTGCTTTTTTGTCGTGTGCACTTTGTTGATGTTAAAACAACACGTTTATTTTTGCTACATTTGATTAAAGTACTCCGTTGAAGCTCATTCTCTGTAAACATTGACACTAAACTGAAAGAGGCACAGAATGAGACAGAAATTTGATCAAAGTTTTCATGGTGGGCGGTGTTCCAGTCGAGGCAGCATTAGAATAATCTCCTAGCAACGCGGCCGCAAACGGACGTAGGTGTCGTAAAACCCAGAGAGGTTGGTGTTGGAAAAAGAGTCGAAACAGAACCCATTGTGGTTGTTGGAGAGGAGTGAGCGGCAGCCTGAGAGGAGAAAAGGAGCAATTTCCGTGGCCACAAAGGCACGCGTGATCCGCGGACAGATATGGACGTAAATGCAAAACGTAGACGCTCTTGTCCACTGTGAAGAGGATCGCGTCGTCCGGTCGGAAAGATCCGGTATATTAAGAGTTAAGACTCGACATCTCAACTGTTTATTTCAGCAGCTAGCAGGCTAGCTGGCTAGATACCTAGGAGCTAGACACTGGAAGCCCGTGTTGAGTTTGCTTCATAGAGATTTTCGTCGATCTGTAAAGAAACTAAAAAAAAAATCGGCTATGATCCAGATTAGCAGTCTCCGGTTTCGTAAGTAGCCGCAACTTTGAAGAATGATATCAACGGAGCGCTAAGCATTTTACTACTCCAGAAGAGCCGAAGAGGAGGAAAAGTCGTACAGGTTTGTTTTACAGTTGTTTCTTTCTGTCTGCAGTCCGTGTCGGTGCTCTTGTAAACCTGTACTATTTTCCAGACCACTGTATATTTAACAAGGTGTAATGCTTGAGACTGACCAAATAAAATCCCAAACCTTTTATCTAATTTCCCATCTCCTCTGTGCCTTTGTTGAACTGTTCCAGGGTGCTTGACACTTGAAGAGACTGAGTGATGAAATAAGCCAAAGAAAATAACCTTCTACACCACAAACCTTTATCTGATGCCCCCATGCTCTTACCTGTGACATTGAGTGTAATATTACCACCAGTGCTGGGACTGTTTTCATTTTTCTAACAGCATAATAGGCTTTGTCCACTCCAAAGCTCTCTTCAGTGTATTTTCTGCCTTGCAAGTAGTTGTATTTTCAGCGTGCTTTAAAAGATATTACTCATCTCCATTGTGATATCGGCTTAATTTCGACCACAATGCAAGTATAATGCACTCATCTCACTCTGCACTACCTACTTTAAAGCCTGGACAGATGTGCATGTATGTGTAGTGTGAGAGAAACCCTTGTGTGCTTTGACCCTGTAAATGTACATTAAGAGTATTTGCTGCAGAGGTGTTTTTTTTTCCCCAATGCACTTCTAAAATTACCAGGTTAGTTTATCTGCAGCGAAATATGTTTCTGTTGAAGGTTAAATGTACCAGACACAGAAAAAATGCTCCTCAACAGGTCCCATTTGGCCAACCTGATATTGATCTGAGTCAGTATGGTTTTTGTTGGGAGGAATTGTTGATTTGATCATACTGTGTTTTGTACTGTTTCTCTAAAAAAAAAAAAAAAAACAGTACAGATCAGACATTGAAAATTAAAGTGTATTTTTGCATTAATTGCTGAAGTGGGTTCATCATGACATTTGATCTGATCGTTTCCTCCTTGGTAACTTCAACCCTCAATGTCTTCTAGGGAAAGAATAAAAGATTACCACAACAATCAACTGTTTGGTCTACACAGAGCTTATAATAAATCCAAAGGAATTGCTCTTTTAAGTCTAATGAGTATAATGGGCTGCTCGAAATTTATTTTTCCATAACAAGAGACTAATTGTGGAGTCTTTCTACAAGGTTACACAACAAGGGAGTTTTGAAAATGGTCTGATTCACTTAAGACATTCTGCGGTTATGTTTCTCCACACTCAGCAGGGAAATGTCTGGTAATAGTAGCCTAAAAGTTCCCACAGGAGCAGGATATTTTTGTGTGTTGACCTCCACACTCAGAAAATCATAGTCAGAAAAACTGCTCCTACAAGCCCGGCCTCAAATATCATCTCAGATCAAATATTTATACAAGCCTGTGAGATAATCAGTTTATTTCCTCCCCAAGCGTCATCATCGATGTGCCCGTGTTTTTAACATATGCTCCGTTTGTTTTAACCGAAGCTTGTTTTGACAGCTCGTTTTAGTCGATTCAAGTGCGGGCTTCATTTGGACGACACGTTTGTTTTGCAATAACATTAACATGGGATTCAGACGCATGACAACTCTTTTTAAACTTTTAGGAAGGAATGCTGTCTTCTGAGGTTCGACATCTGTTTGCGTCAAACAAATCAGACATGTTAACTTTGGTGAAGAATCCAGAGACGAGTCTTCCCAGTGTCGTCCTGAGCAACTGCGGCAGTTTGGAGCAAAGCATTGATGTTCTCATTAAAACTTGTACCATTTGGTTTGAGCCACACATGATTGGATTAATCTTCATATAGGGATGCTGCTAATTGGTGCTTATATTCTGAAGACTCAATTTTCCATTAGGCGTGGGAATGTTACTGTCATTTGTATCTATCCATCACTGTATACGTGTTTGCTGTACTGAGGCAATCAGGCTGTGGCTAAATGTTTTTGTGATCAAACATTATTGACTCCCCCAGTCGATAGCCTTGGCAACAGTAGTTCCTCTCTTCAGCTAAAGCCGCACATTGAAATAGGGTGAGGGAGTGGAGGGGGGGGCGCGGAGTGAGCTTTTTCCAAGCTTTCATTAATGCTTGGCGGTAAATGCTGCAGATCTCCGCTGTCTTCCTTGCATTTGTGTTCATTCAGACTGAGTGCGCCGTCTCTACGCGCAGGTGCTCTCTATCCATTTGTTTCCATCACTACAGCGATAACTGCGTGTGTCACCTTACCGTCCATATGTTTTATTTTTCTGCGCATCACCATCTGTATTCCCACTGTCTTTTTCAGTCCCCCACAATTTTTTTTTTTATTACCAGTGTAATTAATCAAGCATGTTCATGTGTGGCTTGACTTCATTACGACATAATGAAGTTTAGCCTCAGGTGCAGTGGAAGAAATGGGTTAGCCTGAGATGTAGCCTTTCCCCTCACACACTATTATCCGTGGCCAGTTTTTCACAATGAGCTGTGAAGCAGATTATTCAACGATGGAAATTTTCTTTTCAACCTCTCCGGTCCTTATCAGAGTTATTCTGTCAAAATTTAAGTTTAATAAAAGTTGAAATATTGGGATATTACGATGCCATCTTCTTCCGTCTCGACCTTTGTCATTCCATTTTAAGCCAACACGGGCCCTATAGCTTCATCTTGCGCCTTTTCTGTCCCAGTAATGAGCCATTTTGCCACTCTTAACATCTGCCAAACTTGGAACATTTTGAATGCGAGACTCATCTCCCATGCATGAGGAGTCAGGCATCCTTTGATTTGCCCTCTTTTCTTTGCCTCTCTTTCGGAGTGTTCACCGCCACACTTTGTAGAGTGAGTACGCTGAAAAACTTTCTTACCCCACTTTGGCAGCACCGGCATATGATGAGAGGTAGTTTGGTGCATATTCTAAATGGGGTTTTCCTCTCGGTATCGCACATCCCGCCTACTCGCATACGGATCTTAAGGGGGCGAGGGAGCTTCAGTGGAGGATGAAGGTGGGGTGGGGGTGGGAGGGTAATTTAAAACACAGGTTTCTGTGGGCACAATGAGGTTTGCCCAAAAGAAAACACTGCTTTAAATTTCACTGCCCCGCTATTGGAGTGCTTAACATCTGTGGGAGAAAAACGGAACATCTGGCTTCCATTTAGAGCCTGAAGTGAACTTTACCCTTGTCAAAAAAAACCCGAATAGGCAACCTTGCTGTCGTCTGTACAGTTGTTTTTTTTTTCTCTCCGCATGTCATCCTGAGTATTTCCATGCAAGCGTGCAGCAACAGACAACGAGGGAGTTAAATGGTTTTGCAGGTGTAAAATTCACAAGAGGCAGTCTAGTGTGGTAATTACCAGGGGAAAATATCCCCGTCTTAAATTACCGTGCTGTCCTTCCAATAAAGCGGAATGTTTCGGTCTCGTTCACACCGTTACTGTGTGTGTGCGTGTCTGTGTGTAGCAGCAGCAACAGCGAGCTATAAAAACCATAATCTAGGAGCGTTTCAATTTCGATACTCCGCGGCTTCATACTAAACAGAAATCACCGGATCAGGCGTAAGCCGTCAGTGGCAGGTTTTTCCGTGCATTACATTGTCAACATTTGAAGCATTCTAATACCCCAGTTGTTTCTCATTAACAGAGAGAGAATGCAGCGTGCACCTTTCACTCCGGCAATTAGTGCAGCCATTGATGTAATCCAGGTAACACTCCATAAGTAATTGAGGCCTAACACTTTCTCTGGAGTAGAAGAGGAGGTTATATCCTCCGAAGTTGGCTTGCCAGCTCATGTATTTCCTTACTCCACTGTGTCCAGGTCTCGTTCGGGGGGGGGGGGGTGTTTTGGCCTGTGCACCGCTCTCTGTTGCTTGCCTTTTCAGGGCTGAGCAGGTGAGCATCTCCCTGCCCTTGCTGAGGTTACAGTTCTTCCTCTTTATCCTCTGACTGATCCCGCTTAAACCTCATATCTGCGCGTCACATTTTCGCTACCCCCGTCTGACCGGAAAAGTACCCCCGTCAAATGTTAAATGGCACTTAAGTCCAGAGCTTGTAACAACTGAATATTCAGTTTTCACCTCAAACCACTGGCTCTGCCTCTCTCCCTGCAGGGGACGGAACCGCAGATTATTGACTGCGATCGAGAGTTTTGTTTTTTGGGGGGCGTTCTGTACTCTGAATTGCCTTCTTGCCATCATCCAATTTATCTTCCTTTCCCGTGAATATGAATAAATTGTAGAAATTGATTTTCTTTTCTTTTTTTTCAGACACATTTAAATTATGTTGGCTTTCTTTTAAGCTCCCACTGAATGACTCTGGCCGTGAGGTTATTTGGTAATTGTTAATTTATCACACCGCAAGCATTCTGTCAAAGTCAGTCCGACGTAGACCTCCGGCTTCTTTATATTTAGCTTACTCCATGAAATGCAGTTTCAGACTAAACTAATGAAAATGCATTTTGTTAGATTTGCACTTTTAAAATATCTCAAGTCATTTTGAATGTGGGTGTGAGGCAATTTTAAAAACTGTTAACAAAATCAGTTTATTCTACTTTGGTGAAACATGGATTATTGCCACATTATTATGCTTTGATCTTATGATAAATTGTCATTTATGATAATCACATGGCTTTTTGCAGGAATAAAAAGTGTTGTTTGTCTTTGCCTTTTTTTTTTCTTACAAAAAAATCGTTGCACAGCTGTCAATACTTCCCCTATTTGGATCTGGTCTATTTTTACATTAGTAATGTTGGCCGGATCTGCTTGAGGTATTTACAGATAGGGGTCTGAGGTAAAAACTAGTGTATTCAGCTTCTTATCTGACACTCCACAGCTGCACATCTCTCACAACCACTGCTCTCTTGGCTGCTTCAAGCCCCCGTGTCTTTCTAGATCTCAGCCACTTCGATCTGAAAGCAAAATGCAAGGAACCCATCGACACGCACACTAATCACACCAGTGTGCCTGCTCGTTAGCCATGCCCTCACAAGTCAGCAATCCTAATAGGCATGTCCTAATGAGCTCTAATTGAGGATGGCTAATTTGCATGGCCTGAGCCATTGTCTTTCTTAAAGGGACTTATAAGGCTCATAGCAAAAAAGCTGATTGGGTGGTCTAACATGGATTTTTGTGGATAGGCTATTGGGGGTGTTATCTGGGTTTCTGAAAGTACTGTTCTTGCACTGTGAGCGCTGATTGTTGTCTCTCCCATCCTCCCAGCTTAACTCCATTGCCTTCTGTCTTCGCATCAATACGTCTAATGGTCACATTCACAGATCTTTTCCACCTCAACTACAAATGTTATTTTACTGACACCAGCCGTTTCAAAAGAACTATTTCAAGGTATGATTAAGACGAATCGGGGCAACTGTGATCAAAGGTTAAACTGCTCAGCAGGACTTTCCTCACAATGTAAAGTTTGATAACTCCATTTAAGAGGAAAAAAATCACAGACGCTTGTGTTACTTTTGAGGTATTGCCAGCAGTTTGTTTTGTTGTGCATTGGAGGAAAAGTGATGGATACTTGTGTAGCAGCAGAGGGAGGTCCTCTGAGGAATCATCCTCAAAGTGCAGCATCTTTTATTTATATATGAAGAGGATGTTTCCTCATAATTTGATCACAGACACTTTATTTTCTCCCCCTTTCCCATACTCTTATTCATCTTCTTTCCTTACTAGGGGAGTGAACAAGAAATGATTTCCCAAAGAGCTCAAACAGGCACAGGCAGGTTTATTAGGTTGGCTGTAGGCCATTTAATTTCTGTTCAAAAATAATGAAATCTCTGAAATGACCCAAGCGTTTCAAATTTGGGAGACAATTTCATATGTCAAAGAAAATGCTTTTATGTGTCTGATTGCATGTTAGGACATGGAGTGACAAGCTCGGCACATGAATAACTCTAAACTTTTTTCCTTCTCTTGTCAGTCATGTCCAAATGTGTCCAGATTCAGCGCTGTGAAATGTGTGGTTTTGTTTGCACTAATGTAATGAGGCCTCGTTGTTTCTTTGTTTGATTTCAGGCCTCCTGGCTCCAGGTTAGACACAAGCACCAAGAAGAGAGAACATGACTCACCGGCCCCTGCCAGGAACTGGCACGGGGCAGCTGTGCCAACCTTCCCCCTTCCTTCCACTTTAGAAGTTAACCCCTGTACACCATGACGGAGAGGCACTGGGGATAATTCCCCTGACGATCATCTCGATACCTCTCCTCCTCCCTATCCCTCAACACCCCCTGCCCCCGCCCCATCCCAAACATGCTGCGCTTCCTGCCCCTCAAACTTGGCCGCCTGTACCGCTGTCTCAAGCTCCTGTTAGTCCTGGGATTATTTGTCGTCTTGTTGATGAACACCCACAACCTGTTTGCCTCCTTCCAGAAGAATGAGCTCACTGACAGACGCTTCATCAACCTTAATAAGTGTCCGGCCTGCTTCGGCACCAGCTGGTGTCGGAAGTTCATGAACGGCCAGGTTTCCTTTGAGACCTGGGGTCGGCTGCGATTCCTAGATGTTTTTAATGTCAAGAATGTTTACTTCGCTCAGTACGGCGAGCCCAGAGAAGGTACACGCCGCGTGGTGCTCAAACGGCTGGGCTCCAACCAGGAGCTGGCTGAGATAGACCAGAAAATCTGCAAGAGGGCCACAGGCAGGCCCAGATGTGACCTCATCCAAGCAATGTACAAGACTGAATTTGCTCGGATAAACGGCGACGTGCGTCTACTCACTCCAGAGGTGGTGGAGGGCTGGTCGGACCTGGTGCACTGCCCTTCCCAGAGACTGCTGGACCGCGTGGTTCGCAGGTACGCTGAGACAAAAGACTCGGGCAGTTTCCTACTCAAGAACCTCAAGGACACTGAGAGGATGCAGCTCCTCATGACTTTGGCATTCAACCCGGAACCACTTGTGCTCCAGGTATGAAAACATTTTATTTTTATCCTTCTGTTTTTGTGTTTCCTTCTTGGACAGTATTACAGTTACATTCATACAGTACAAGATGACATTCACAACACACCATGACAGCACAAAACACGCACAAAAAACAAATCACTTAAGTGAATACCACGAGTCACAGAGAGGCACGTGTTGACGTCTGACCTCCTAAGTCCTACAAGCCCTGCTTGGGTATATACAGCTGAACCAATGTGGTGTGTTAGTAAATTTTCCAGGTAGTTTATAAATGAATTTTGTGAATTTCGAATGAATGTGAATTTCCCACGTTGGGATTAATAAAGTACTTCTATTTTATTCTATTCTAAATGGTTCCTTGTTGTAGAACATCCTACTTCTTTTTTTTTTTTCAACCAGTAGGTTATTTTTCCCAGGTTCACACAAGTGTTGACTTCTTCAACTACATCTTGATTGGAAGGGGGGCAGAGTCTAATTTCCATTTTCTATCAATACATCTCTTAGTGATTGAATTTCTGTCAGTTTCTTCACATACTTTGACAATTGGAGTTAGATTCATTAGTACACAGACTTCAGGGTCGAGTGGAAATGTGATGCCATGGATATTCCATAGAGTTTCACATGCCCCCTGACAAAACCCTTGTTTTTGTGTTTCAAGGCAAATGCTTCCTAAATGTGATACAATTCTAGGCTCTAGATGTTTTCAGGCTGTGTTTGATGTAAATAGCTCTGAACAAAATCACATCTTGATGAAGAAGAGGATGATCCAAGGAATGAGGGATTTTAAGAGCTGTTGATAAGGCAAGATCGTCGGATTATCGCTGCTACAAAGATCAACAAAGAGCGTCAGCGGTACAAAGCCAGCCTGGGTGTTGGCCCTCCGAGCCCTGGTAAATTACAGGGTGGGAATCTTCCTTTCCTTCCTCTTCCATAGATCTGAGACGAGCCATTACTCTCTCCTTAAACTCTAGGCTACATCAAGACTTCATGTCCGCTATCTAGAGCACAAACATCCCACAGCTTAGAATAGAAAATGGTTTAAAAGCTGTGGCCTCCCTAAAGATGAGAGATTTTGGCTAGCGGCAACGCTGCATATTTAACACTATATGTAGGGCACTTTTGAATTATTCAATGATGCATCTGTAAATGGCTCAAGTTGTTTTTAATTTCAATATATACCTCTGTCCACTGAATTTGTGTCATTTATGGGAGACAGCTCACGGTGTGATGTTTGACAGGACTGCTGAGTGGCATTAGCTGTGATAATATTGGTGCGAATAAAAGCTTTTTTCCCCCCAAAACTGCAGTTTTCATAAGGCTTTCCCTTTGTCAGCCTTATAGTTTTAAATTTTATTAGAATTCTGACACGTTAACACATTTTAACATGACCTTTTTTCTTTTTGTGTGAGTTAGAGGTAACCCCACCCCCCACCCCCGTCTTTATCCTGTCATGTCATGTGTCAGAACAGCACTACTGTAGATCATGGCACTGTCCACATCCTTTTTCCTCACTGATTTACAAGCATCCAATCAATTTCGATTTCAATCTGGCATTGACCATGTCTCGCGAGGGGACAGAACAACAATGGTCATGGCCCGTGTAGACATTCAATACCTCATAGTGACCTCCAACAGCCCCCCGTGCTTGTAGGGCCGGACACCTTCAGGCATTTCAGAGGACAAAAGCCGAGATCAGCCTTTTAGCCTGGGTCGATCTATAAAATCTGATTAGCTTTGTGTGGCTGCTTGCCCCCTCCCCCCTTTCTTCCCTTTTTCTCGTCTTTTCTTTCCCCTTACATCTTCCTTCTGTCTGACTGTCTCATCCTTTTTCATCATCACCCCCCCTCCGTCCGCTTGTGTACGCTCCACAAACTCCGGCCAGATAATTCCATCAGTGTTTTTAATGCCATTATGCCCCGGTTCAAAGGCTCAGTGACTCACCCCTTCCTCCTCTGCCTCATCCTTATCTTGTGTACAACTACAGACGGCACACACTCACAGATTGCACACACACACACACAATGTTCATACTAGAGCATTAACGACTTCAGTTTTTTTCAAGTCGACTTATCCGTCAATAAAGTCGAAGTCGAGTCGACAAGTCGTGATGAC
>JAPTHA010000014.1:12802255-12813045 GCA_029814585.1 Gymnapogon annona
GCGCCAAAAAAACAAACAAAAAAAGGAAGTATGTATAAACCGTACAAGAAAAACACATGTAAGGTGAAAGGAACATGCATTTTAGAACTTGGACCAATTTTAGAAATTAGATCAACATCAGTGTTGATCCAGACACCTGTCAACATCCACATTAACCCTTTGAACATCAGTACTTACATTGGTACCATTACTACATGTACCAAACAAAGCAGATACACTCACTGTTCAAGCAGAGGTGGACCTTACAGACCCTGTAGACCAC
Source organism: Gymnapogon annona (assembly GCA_029814585.1). Classification (NCBI taxonomy): domain Eukaryota; kingdom Metazoa; phylum Chordata; class Actinopteri; order Kurtiformes; family Apogonidae; genus Gymnapogon; species Gymnapogon annona. The sequence goes on from JAPTHA010000014.1 coordinate 12,802,518, forward strand.
ATTGGACCCTTATAGACCCTGTAGACCACATTGGACCTTACAGACCCTGTAGATCACATTGGACATGACAGACCCTGTAGACCACATTGGACCTTACAGGCCCTATAGACCACATTGGACATGACAGACCCTGTAGACCACATTGGGACTTACAGACCCTGTAGACCACATTGGACCCTTACAGACCCTGTAGACCACATTGGACCAGAGTGTTGACTCACTGTCCTCAATGGAACTGTTATTGTCACTGTCTTGTAATGTGTGAAGAACAGAATAGAACAATAGTCTATAAAGAGTTAAGGCTTCAGGTGTGTGTAGTGAGGTGGGTGAGACAAATGCAGTACAAATGCTTTATTTTAAAAGATAATACCAAGTTTAAGTATAATTTCCACCGTTTAAGTTTGTTGTTTGTAGCTCTCGAGAATAAATTTTCATATCTTTCACACCGAGGCAAAATTTATCTTACTCACACACTTGATTACGAGAACATGAATTAAATTTGCACTCCTTGCCTGAAGCTTTAATTCCCATTTGACCTGTCCTCCAAGGCTGAGCTGATGAATTCCATCTGATACCAATCCTTTCCGTTAACTTTTTACCATATGTTTCATATACTGCACTTTAAATGAACACACACGTCTGCCTCCAAACTTTATGCCTCAATTATTCCTCTGTTAGACCACACACACAGCCCCCCATATTGTTTCCAAGACCTGTTAGCAATCAGTCCATCTTGTGTAGCAAGATTAGAAAATTGTCTTGTCATTTTAATAGATGGGAAAATAGATGTTATAATGTGATGCATTTTTAAATGAAGGGTTTTTCATACAACCCGACAAAAGCCACTTTGTAAAAAAAACAAAAACAAAAAAAACCTTAACACAACAAACAATGCATTTGGTGTTTGAAAGCCATTTCTCTCTCCAAAGCTGCATTCTGCTGTTGTCACTTCCAATGTGACCCTCTGTCTTCCTCAAAGTCTCAAATTTCTACCGACCATTTGTAAACACAATTATTTCTGCTGCTAGGAAAAACAATAGGCTCAGTGCAATTACTGTAGCTGTTTTTTTTTTTTCTTTCCTTCTTTTTAAGGCTGTGTAGGCGTGAATGCGGGGTTGGAATTTCAAGCTAGCAGGGTTCTGTTGACAGCCAAGGCAAACGCTTGGCACTTTGGTTCATCTCGTCTCTTTGCACTTATGTCTTTGGGACTTTTTGCTAACAAGAATTGTTTTTTTGGGGGGTTTTTTGGCGGGGGGGTAGAAAGGGGGTGTCAGAATGTGAAGCAAAGATAACAGAGGGGCTTAGAGTATTTAACGGGCTATTCATGAGGCTATTGTACATCAAATGGTTCGAGCATGGGGTATTATCGGATAAAGTGTGCGTGTTTGTAAAGATTATTACTGCTGTGATCATGCTTAGTAATGGAATACGGTCAGTCAATACATGTAGACCAGCTTCCTTTGACATCCTGAGTGATGCAGCTTTAAAAACACCCAGACAGCTGGCTCATAATGCATCCATAAAACCGACTCCCATTCTGAGGCCATCAATGCCACATGCCAGTGGTGATGGATGCTCCTTCCAGGCCCAGTATTAGGCTCCGTACGTCTATAAATCTGAATTTTCAGTGCTGACTCTAATCAATAAAGACTTTCAGCTTCTCTTAGTTGTTTTTTGTCTTGTTGTTGTTGTTTTTTTCAAGATATCAACTCAGTGATGTGCATCATTTACTACACAATGCCTCATAGTACAAATAAATAGCTGTTTTATGTATTTGTGTGTTTGTTTGTTTTTTTTTTTTTTTGCTAAAAGTGCTCAGAGGCTAAATATTAATTGAATTACACCCCGATTACGCACGCTTACCCTGCAGGTCTTGCAATAATATCTTGAAGTAAAAAGTGACATATCCTTTTTTCTGTCTTCCCAGCAGGACTCTATTTATCTGCCCCTCACAGATCATATAATAGCTTAACCCGTTTATGTCTTTAGGCAAATAAGCAAGAATGCACTCAGCAGAAAGCAGGGTTCAGTATTCACACCGCAGTGTATCCCTCATTTATTATTCTGGGTACTTGGGATGGATCAAAAATGGCCTGAAGGAAGGAAAAAAAAAGAGAATAAAGAAACCTTTGCGAGAGTGCAATTGTACAGTGGGCCTCCATTACCTGTGTTTGGATTTCATGGTGTTTAAACCCTTTATGAGTGTGAGGGATACTGTTTTGTTGCTATAGTGTTGCTATTCCCTTTAATTGCTAGTTAAAAGCCGAATTTAAAGATTGCATGCCATGCAACCATAATTCACCGCTTGGAGTTTTTATTATTACCAAATTGTACATTTGACTGATTGTTGTGGTGCATGGCCAAAGTACAAACGCTGTTGTATCACGAGTTGCAAACATTCACCAAATGAATTTCACCGGGGTAACTCATCACTTATTCAGTGTTCTGGATTCTACCTACTATCTGCTCAGGAGCTGCGCGGACAAATTAACCTTGCTACGGTGCCCGAAGCAACAGCGAGCCAGTGCGCTTCTATTAAAGACTAGTTGTGGTGTAAGTCTAAGTCTATTATAAAAGGCTGGGTTTCAAACCGCGTACTGCAGCAGGCGCGGTGATGTCGGTTAAAGCCGCTGGGGCAGAGAGCAAATGTGTTCATGGAATCTCACAGGTATTTAAATGTCTTTTAGGCAAAACAAAACGAAGAACTAATGTCTTCTGCGCTTTTCCACTGCAGTTAGAATATAGGCTGTAATTATGGTTTATTTATTCGCCTCTTCTCAGCAGGATTATGGACGCTGCTGTCCATAATATAAGGGAAACAATAAACTTTTCTACTGAAATGACTGAAATGGTGATAATAAGACTTATTCTAAATAGATCAAGGTAATTCAGACTCATTGTCTGTGTAAATATGATTCATTAAACAAAATAGGAAGGAACAAACAGTAAGTTCTCTTTTTAATTTTTTTTTGTTTTTTTAGTATTGAAGTTTCACTCAGACTGTCACCGGTCTCAATTCTTCCCATATCTCCCAGTGTGTCCATCAATTGTCATTGATTCAACTCACTGGTTTTACTGGTGAATCAATGTTGTCGAAGATGACAGTGTTTCCATGGTAACTACGGAGCCTCTGAATGTCCAAATGGGTCATATCTGATGACCATGGAAAGATGAATAACTGTAATTTACACCAATTATTGACATGTATTGATAGAATTAATGGATCAACAGGTATTGAACAGTTTAGATCAGTAGATTATTTATGATTTATTTACTGTTTATTATGATTCATTTATTTATGTACAAATTTATACTGGTCTTATTGCTGCTTGTTTGCTTTTATGCTAGGCATTAATAAAGTCTATTCTATTCTATTCTATTCTATTCTATTCTATTCTATTCTATTCTATTCTATTCTATTCTATTCTATGGTGGTATGTTTGAGTCTTTACAGGTTAAAAATTCAAGCTAAGAGGTGAGGGCACATTATTTTGTTCAGTTTACGATTCAAATCAAGCCGTTTTAGAGGCACTAACTCTTGACTAATGAGAACATGTGTGACAGTGCAGAAGGAGGCCCTAGCACAGACTGAATTAAGTCGTTATTATTTTGTAGCAGGTGCATAAACACTGGCGTCCACAATAGCGTACCCACAGACAGCAACACTGATGATCCCATACACTTTGATACTGGTGGTCTCATAGAAAAGCCCACACTATAGAAAGAAAAACAGTGTCACCTCTGGGTCGTGTGATGAGTACAGTGCGGGTTGTCAATCTCTCACAGAGGACGGCAGGTAAAAAAATAATGATGCGCTATCCTTGTTTACAGCTGTGGAGAGCGCTCTGTGATCCATATTGGTCAATGTCAACTGTCAGAACCTGTTGAGGAGGATTCAAGGTGACCATGTCGACGCGCATTTGACAAACATCAGTCTTAGTGACAAAACGAAGAAGCAGAACATGTTCAAGGCACCCAGTAAAAAAAAAAAAAAAAAGACAATGACATTAAAATCCACCGTAGTGAAATAAATAACCATTGTCTATGAAGGATTTGAATTAAAGGGCTTTTTAGTACCACTTCAATTACATGAATGAATGCCAAAACCGATTCCTAATCAGTATTCAATCACACATACGTTCTCTAGAATACAACTTTAATATTTTATCGGCACACACTTAGCTTTTTTAACTGCTGCCTTACAGTTAGCCTTGTCCTCATACTGTCATCAACAGATTAGACTGGATGTTGACTCTACATTGTAAATATAATTGACTCTGCATTGTAAATGTGCACTTATAAGTTGTGCACATTGCATGGCATTGTAAGGCTGTATGCCTTACAATGTCATATATGTATATGAGTAGAATTACAGGTACAAGAGCAAAACATGACTGGTAGAAGTTCAAGTCACCAACTGAAATGTATTTAAGGAAATGTTAATAACAACATAACACAGTCAGAGATGTGAGTATTATTAAGTTTATCTAGGATTTTAAAACAAAGTAGAAGACAAACAGTCCGGATATTGTAAATCTAATATCGATGTCTACCATCACGCATTTTAAAAGCAAGGTTAGAAATGAATAAGAATTCAATTAAATTTGAATTAAAAAAAAGAAAAAGCTATGAAGCTTATGTGTCACCTTAAAACACAGATCTCATATTATATTTTGAAACAACAAGAAATCCAAAGTGTAAACCACTGACTTAAAGCCAACCTCTTTTACGTCATAGCTTCATTCATCTCTCCCTCACATCAACAGATCGCCGAAAGGTTGATGAACAAACCATCTTCCACACTTTGTTATATTCACTGGTAAACTCAGATATGAAAACAACACATTTACTTTATTTGTATTTTTTTTTCCAATTATCAATGATCACATGCTTTAAAAATATACGGCAGTAGAAGTAAACTGTTGAGTTAGGGAATATAAAAGTAAAAGTAAAGAGAATAAATAATACTACAGTTAATAATACTCAGTTAAGTATAAATGCTCTGGAAAAAGTACTTTTATACAGTATTGACGTATTAGTACTTCATTACAATGCCTTATAATATATGGTATTTTACTCTATACAGTGAAATAATACCTAGAAAGCCCCGTGTTTAATTGATTTTAAGTTTAGGCAAAGTTTATTTGGACTCGTCCTTTTTGAGCTGCGTGTCATGAGCATGTTCGCCACTGGCGTTTATCAAAGAAATAAATAGCTGCCTTTCTCTCTCACAGGCAGAGAGTGTGGACGATCGAGTGAGATAGAGAAGGACTAAGAGATGCTCTGCCCGGCCGGGTTAGACGTACAGACAGATGCGCTGCAGGCGTCACATCAACTCTGCGCTGCCGCAATGTGCTGACATCAAACTTGGAGACGAGAGAACACACACTGACCTGGGGATGTTGTTCCCATAATTCACTCTCACGTCTTTTTTTGTTTTTGGGTCCTTTTCATGACCAGAATAGTTGTGATTCCTCCACCCATCAAAGTCGCTAACATTGACACGAGCTGTGGGCCCTTGTTAAAGATGTGAAGCTGCACCCCATCCTGGCATTGATAAAAGGAACAGAAGAGCTCAGAAGCATGTGATTCCAAATGTACCTCAGAACTGTTCTCCGTCTCCAACAACACTATCTGTTATGTTACGAGTTCAGTTGAACAATGTTCGTTGCAGCACAACTACTTTTATACCAGTCCAGTCAGGGACTTGAAACTACTGAACCTCCATCCAGAGGGAAGAGGCTGGAGATCGCTCCGCAAAGGGTGGGTGTCAAAAGTGATCTGGATATCTACAGTAACATTCTTTTTTTAAACTGAGCATTGCTGAATTTATTTATCCTTTTGGAGGCTGAATTTACAAGAATGCATCACAAACTGACATAAAATGTAACAGCTGTAAAAAAAAAAAAAATGAAAACAAAACAGTGACAGTGTACATAAAGTGAATTTAATTATAAAAATGCATCTCAGCAATAGTAAGATGTGCTGAGTACAATGTTCTCACCATCCCAGGAAATTAGGATCAGACTCACAAACAAACCAAGGGGAAATAAAAGTTCTGCCAACCCCCCCACGCCAGAGTTTTTACAGCTCTATGTGTATTTTCTCTTATTGTGGTATTACATTTTTAAAAATGCATTTGGCAAAAGAATACGTATGCGCTTTCAATGTCTGGGGAAAATGATTTCATATTGAAACCTCTCACACCGGTGCTGCATTTCTTATTTAATTACAATATGTGATAGAATACGTTCGACATGCAGTGTTCCTCTGGACAGCGAAGAACATTCAGTATACTAACTGGTAGATAGGGTTGAACATTTTAGGTTAAAACTGTGTGATTACATGTTGTTTCTGACATCATATGAAACCAAATATATAATAATTTAAATTTAATATTGCAACATTATTCAATTCTACCTTTGTGTTCTAATATTCACTACCTATTTGACTTTTTCCACACTGTTCATTAAGTATAACTGTGATTTTTGGTGCAAAACAATAGTATTTTTCAATTATAATTTGAAGAAGTTGAAGATTTTTGGTAGAGATAGATCAATATATGTCCTGGCCAGTACATTTATTTTTTCAATATCAATCATCACCTCAATTTATTTTTTTTGAAAGCTGATATTTGATCAGTAGTCAGATGTTATAAAACATGGGATCAGGCGCCTGTGTGGACAGCAATTTAAAATCCAATGAATGCTAAAAGAATACGATGTGCATGTGTACTAATAATTTATTTTATATTGCTACATAAAAATCGGAATTATATGAGTGTTTCAGTAGTATTTTACTGTCGATGTTGTTATGTGTGGCTATGAATACATTCAGAAGTGGATACAAGGGTAAGTGAACAACAGGTTTATTCTGATCTGTTCATTTCCAAAAAAAGCCCAAAATCTCTAAATAACTGAAAATGACACCTGAAGTCTTTATGAAGCTTCTATTAACTGAGGAACAAGCTCGAAATCCAAAGGCGACGTCTGATGCCTCAACAGAAATCCAAAAACACAGTCCGAGGTTTCTAAGTGGGTGGTGATGGCGAGGCAGAGGAGCGGGAGAGCACTAAAAAAATACAAAAAGATGAGTCTAGTAATATCCACAAGAATAAAACATATCCATAAGCGCACACCAAATCACTGATGAGCTGGCCAGGCGTTGTTACCCAGATGAAGGTGAAATGGCATTTCGGCACCGAGGTAAATCTTGCAGGTCCTTTTAACCCCCCTTCTTGATGACTTTACCTGCGACAGGTGTCCTCCATCACACAACTCACACACACCTCCTCACTCAGAGTCACCACCTAGTATACACAATAAACTCAAAATCATGGTGAACCACCATAGATTATATATATAATCCACTGTAGATATCAGCCTTAGAAAAGCCCCTCTAATTTTTAGACACAAGATGTTAATAGAAGGTTTACTGCCCCTCCAAAAAAAAAAGACAAAAATAAATATATAATCTCTAATAATGTTGTGTTATGGTGAACATTTTACTATGTGGTATGTAGATAGTAAACATAATAACTATGTAGTATGTACATAATCAGGAGTATTCAACAATCCCCAAGGGTTACAAAAGATGTATATATATATATATATATATAGATATATGTGTGTGTGTGTGTGTGTGTGTGTGTGTGTGTGTGTGTGTGTGTGTGAGAGTGCACCGCCCCCAACCCCCAACCCCCCTCTGCCCTCTCTCTCTCTCTCTCTCTTTTTGTTCGAGGGGGAAGTTTTGTGAACTGTGTGAACTCTGCCATGAGTTTCACTGTGAATCACTTTGTCATTGTCAGAAACACCAGACACAACATTTATAAAGCACTTGATTTTAGCTTTTATTCTTCGCGATTCCTATTTAGAATATGACTGATCCAAATGAGGACGCTGCCGATGCCTACTGTGTATTCTACAATGGCACAAAGGCGAGTTATTTGGTAAATCTGAGATTTGCGAGCAAGCTGCCTTACTTTTCTTCTTGACAGTCTGTGTTAAAACCAAAATGGAAAGAAATGAATAACAACAATTCAGCAACACACCGCAAAAGTTTGTTCATCTGTTGTGTTTTATGGCCATTGGCATTGAGAGCAATTGGCTTCATTCCAAAACACATAAGTTTTATTTTTAATAACTGCTGCAACTGCCCTTATGGAGTACTGTCGTTATGTACAGCATGCAGTCAATTTAGACGGCTTCGTCATAACACTGTAAATTGAACTTTGACTCTTGTAGTCAAACATGTGTCTCTGTGAGAAGCTCTCTTATCTTAAAGTACATGTTCTCCAGTTAAATTTATAGCTAGTATTGTGGTCAGCATGCATGTGTGCATACTGTAAAATGTTACCAGATGCAAGAGGATCCTGGTATTATTGGAAGATTGCATTTGACATACCATTTAGTGGGACATGCTAAATCTTTTTTTGGCGTACTAAATAGTACAGTAGTATGGGGAGTTGTTTTTCCCAGATCTTTTGATTTTTTTTTTTTATAGTTATAACATGAGTAGTTTAATTTAGCTGTTTATTTAAGTGAATGAGAGACCAATCAATAGTAATATTTTCATTTTTATACTCCATTCAAGACAAATTGAACTGCATGGTAAATTTGCATATTGTCAATATTTAAGAGACTTGCCTGCTTTTTATTAGGGTTTTTATTCCTCCTGAGGCTAAACAGGATCAAATATCAAACTGCGAGTTCTAACGCCAGAAAATTGCAAGTACAGTACAACACGTCAAAATACTCTACCAGCTTTCCCCGCTTTGACTCTCTTTCCTATGCGTTTGTTTGTATGTGCACGCTCAAGAGTGCTAAAAAAGTGTGTGTGTATAGAATTCTCATTGCCAAGAGCTGCAGTTTTCCATCCTGTCAGAGTAGCCCACCGCTAGTCCCCAAGCACAATCCAGGTTGAGTCTCTCTTTCTGGACGGCGTATTTAGAGCTTGACAACTCAAGCTGATTACCCCGGCCATTCAGAGTTTAAGCCTCAAGAATGTTTGTGCGCCGGGATCCGTTTTTGTGTATGTGCGCGCGTGTGTGCCAAGCGCCGGGGCACAGCAGGAAGACGGCGGATGACGGTGGTAATGAGCATTATGAGGTCATGGGCTTTTGTCGGACAGCAATGGGGAAATGGGCACGGCAACCCTCGCACAGCTCCACAAGCCGAGAATCCAGTCGGTACAATTAGGCTCCAGATTGAAGGCGTGTTCAAGGGGGTTATTTGATTTTTGCTAAATCAAACGGCCCTGGAACACTACGTGCTGTTCCGCCCTCTTGTTAGGAGCATCCATATTGGTGCCGCGGGTTTTGGCGAGATAAAACGTATGCCGCGAGTTCGCGTTGCGCCATGCGCGGCGTGTTTGCACACTCCAGTGGTGCGAAAGAAGCCATTCCTCATCATTGAGTTTATAGCGTTTGAGGAGGATTTCACCCCCAGTGGTTTTTGGAAACGCATGCCGTTATAATGTAACACACACTTCACTCAGTCTCGTTCTCCTCTCTCGCACTGACACAATTGCTCGCCAACTTACACAAACACACACACACGTACAATGGTGCTTGAAACACTCCCCGCACCCCCTCCTCCCCCCCATGCTCTCTTTCTCTCACATTCAATAATGCACTCCAACACAGGCATGCATTGTTAAAAGCGGCTCGTACTCCTGAATGCCACTAGTAAGGCCACGCTAACAAGCATTTCAGGCCCAGTGTCCCTTCTCGGCGTAGCCCTGAGAAGTCAACAGTGAGGAGAATGTATACAAGTCTGACCTGATCTCCTTAACATGGAAAGTACCGGATATGCGGGGAACAAGAGAGGCCATCCAGACTAGCTCGTCCGGTCCTCTGCCACCTCATTTGAATTGGAAATGATTTCATTTGCTGTGAAAATGCTGTAGCTTTGTTGCACTCCAGCCTGCAGGAGGGGTGGAACTGAGGCGATTGAGGTGCAAGTAAACACACCACCGACCTCTTTTTGCCTTCAGTTGTCTCACACTTTCAAAGTACTTTTTTTTTCATTATTTTTTGGGGTTTTTTTTTTTGCTGCGCTCATCTTTGTCCTTGAGGAAAAACTTGCTTCGCCAATCGTGTTCCTTTTAGGTCCTCTGACTATGCGTCTAGAAATCTAGAAATATATATAAGTGCGTGTGCGTGAGTGAGAAGAGGAGGCTCTCCTGATGCCGTCTGTCAATCAGTGCTGAGGTTTGATGCATGACCGGCTGCGAAACATTAATTGCTTTCACCTCACCTTGGTGCAAGTGCACGCGGCGTTTCCTCCGTGTATGTGTGCGGCCCTGACGTGCACACACACAGACAGATCCATCTTCATCAACGGCGCTGATTGAGGTTGATGTGCCCCTCCTCTTTGCGGGGCCGTGGGGGCCCCTCGCTAACAGGGCATTGCTGGATGTTTGATTGAGTTGTTCTGATGAGTCGGAGAAGAAGTGAATTTCAAACCCTGATACGCTGATTATGTGTTTGCATCCTCTGCCCCCCCCCACGTCTACCAAACTCCACTCC
>JAPTHA010000014.1:12820429-12832352 GCA_029814585.1 Gymnapogon annona
CTGGCTCTGTTGGACTAGAGTTGTCCATCCCTGATTTTTTTTTTTTTTTTTTTTTTTTTAGCAAGATAATCGAGTTTAGTTTAGATCAAGTCCTATATACGAACTGACAGCAGAAGGCTTTTTTTTTTTTTTTTTAGCTCCTTCGGCTAAATGTTTGAATGTTACAAGTCTGAGAAACACTTCATGGAAAAGCAACAGAGTGTGAAAACAATTTTAACACTAAAGGCCAAGGGCATTCAGGACGAGGCTACACCTCTTTAACAGCGCCTCCTTTCCCTCCGAGAGAGGGGATTATCAGGGTGTTATATCACAGCTAAAGGTAGAACGCGGTAATAGTGAGACAAACTGGGCGTCGTGCATCTGTGATCAGCTCTGCTTTTAACTCTATATACTATAACCCACTGTAACCCATGACGACCCAAAACAGCCACCGTCAAAGCAAAGCCATGTGCTGATAGGAACAGAGTAATATCTGTTGATGCATTAATCCCATAAACACACGTGAATAACTGGTGTAAACAGCAATTTATCATCCTTTCATGATCTTCAGGTATGACCTATTTTGACTCCGTAGTTACCATGGAAACACCATCATCTTCTATGACGTTGATTCACCAGTAAAACCCACGGAGTTGGATCAGTGACAGTGGATGGAAACACTGGGTTTATATTCAGTTAATGAAGCATTTGACTGAAAAAGTCTCTTTTTCTTCAGTTTTCTTTGTTTTTTTCAGATACAAGAACTCCCCCACTTTAATCAGAGTTTTCATGAACAGCTACGTAACCAGTAAATTAAATGTAGGAAAATATCTGATTTTCTGTGGAGAAATGCAAAGTACAGAGGAATATTTTATAATATATGGTGGTAAATGACTCAAGAAGCTAAATAGAGAATAAAGTTAATCAGGGAACTGCCATGGGTTAAAAAAAAAAAAAAAAAAAGACTGAGCCACATTTGCAAAGGTACGTCGCATTTGGAGGAATGTTAATTAGACGTTGAACGAGTCTGACAATCAACGACTCTATGTGGGTTTTTTTTTTTTACAGGAACACAATGTGACCAACAGAGCTCCAAAGAGGCAAAGGCTTCTATGGCCAAATGAGAAAAAAATGCAAAATTGTTCAATGTGTCAAGAGAAACTGTCTGGAAAATCATTAACACGGGTCTACAGAGAGGAGAACCAGCTGAAACTAAAGCAGCGGAGCCATGACAGACACAGAGGAAGTCGACAAAAATGACTGATTTATAGCTCACCGTTACGCCAGCACACAAAGACGGAGTGTGTGGTTGGGAAATTTCACCATTTATTGCTTTTTTTTTTCTTTTTTCTTTTTTTTGCTTTGATTATTGATGACTTCTCAAAACTCTCAAAGCACATTCAGTACTTGTAGTAAGAAAAATAAAACCCCGCAGATTCATTTTCTTTACTTGTGTCAAAGTGAGAAGGAACAGCTTCTGCTAAAGGTGCACTGGACGTCATGTGCAAATTGAAATTAAGAAAAAGAAAATAAGCACAAAGCTACAAAATCAGAGTACGAGTGTGTTTTTAACGCTGTTTTATTTTTTTTTAATAATTAAAAAAAAACAGCCACCAATAATTATCAATGTGGGTGTGGATCAAATCACTATTAAAACTTACATTCATATGCAATAAAACAATGGTCCCCAACCCCCGGGTTGCGGACCGGCAGCTGCCCATGGGTCACTTGGTACAGGGCCACACTTAAAGAATACACAACTTGCATTGTTTGTGTTTTATTTATCGCGGATTCTGAATAGTGTTTTATTTTGAAAAGCTACCTTATTCTCTCTGTTGCATCTCTCTATTGATGTACTATGTCCAGATGTTGCCTTGGTCACATGTGTTACCTTTTCTTTCTTTCTTTCTTTCTTTCTTTTGTTCTTTCGTTCTTTCTTTCTTTCTTTCGTTCTTTCGTTCTTTCTTTCTTTCTTAACTCATCCCAATAAAAAAAAAGAGACATCTAAAAAATGGAACTACACCTGCACTCATCTCGAACAAAACACCGAAAAAAATACTATAGTTATCTACTCCTGCCCCTTCTCTGCATTCAGTGTCAAATTCTTAACAAATTAACTAACAACAACAGAAAATAATTACTATGAGATGAATAATAATGATAGCGACTTTAAAAAACAACGAAAAATGAACAACTTACATCCACTACCTTCTTCAAACGGCTTTTTTAACACTGACACATAAAACATTAGAGCTAAATTGAAATCCCCAAACTGGAAAAATGAACTAAAAACAAATGTCTTTGTAAATTGTCTTTGGTTGTACAAGGGTCGTTACTCATGTTGTGCTGTTACTGTTAATAAAGGTACACACACAGTGGATTCATCCTGATTATTATATTTACTAAATATCAGTTTATATGTCAATTGTATCATTTTATTTTTGTTGTACTCATCCACCACGACTTAAAGGCCGGTCGGTGAAAATACTGTCAGTTAAAGGGGTGGGATTGAATAAGTTTGACTTCCTCCCACTCCTTTTTGAATATGCTGATATGTTTTGTTTCTTGTGCATATGTTTTGTTTCTTGTTTTGTTTTGTTTTTGTTGTTTCTTTGTTTTTTTGTGTTTCTGCTTCTTTTGCATTCATTACTTTGTAGCATATTTGAAATAAACTTTTTCAATTCAAGTTATTAAACCAATCCTTACCAAAAAAAAAAAAAAAAAAAAAAAGGTTGGCGTCCGCTGCACTAAAACACATATCTTCCAGAATGAGTAAAGGGAATTAAGGCAAAAAGTTATCAGTTATCAGTTTCCTTCAGACTCTTGTGCTTAACTTCCCATCTCTGCTGAATTCACTGTTCTGTCCTCCTGAGCCCCCCCCCCCTCTCTCTCTATATATATATATTATCTTCCATCCCCTCAGTGCTCCCTGGCTGTGCTAATGTTTACACCTCCTACCGTTTCACCTTCCCGTTGGCCCCCCCCCACCGACGCCCCGTTTACCACACACACAGTGCCAGCTTTACAAAACACACACGGTACATACAAAGCATCGCATGTGCCTCTCCGTCCCGGTTATCGGGTGGGAGGGGGGAGAGGTCAGTGGCGCTATCAGGAGAGCTTATCCAGCAGGAGACCAGCACGCTCACAATCCCATTACCCACCCGTGCAGCAGTTTAGACCCACATTATCATCTGCCTTGGAGGGCCTCGCTTGGACAGATGATTGGAACTTCTCATCTCCTAAACCCCCCCACACACACCCCCACCCCATACCCACCCCCTGTCTCCCCGGGCACATTAACCGACACCCAGGGCTATGATTATAAACATCATTTATTCAGCAGACTCACTTATCCAGGCTTGTATTCATCCTCACTAAAGACAATATATTACCCAGCCTGCACACACATCAGTATAAGTACCGCCAATCTACAGTAGCGGTGCGGAGAACGCCAATACTAACACCTTCGGTCCGTGAATCCAAACCTGATGTGCACATCTGCTTGAAATCAACGCTTTATTTGCGATGTATTTTTAGGATCCCTGCAATGAAGCTGTGATGCAGTTAAAGAAAAAAATTTCCCCTCGCCATATGGGACACTGTGACTCAGGGATGACGTAAAGAGTCTTTAACAAGTTGGAGATCATAATGGGTGACATTTGCACTGATTGCTGTAACTGTTCACACTTCAGCTTTAGATGCAATCAACAGAATGTTGGCAAGGAAGGTACCTTTCCACTCACACCCACTGCTGCACCATAGACTGGATACATTATAGATTAAAATTAGGTCATTATGTAGATACACATACACCAAATTACCAGGTCCTTTTTTTTTTTTTTTTTTTTGCACAATTAGAACACCTACGTCTCACCTAACCACCTTTGCTCATGTCTCAAAAGTACAGCACATGGAGAACACCGTTTCATATGCTACACATCCTATTAAATCCTATTGGACATACAGTACGCGGCCACTGCTCAGACACACACACACAAACACACACATACTCGACAAAAGGTGTCCATGCAAATCAGTCTTCTTCAGCCGTTTCTATGCAGATGAAAGATTTAATCAGCAATTTTTGTACAAGTAGCAACAGGAAATGGATTGCATTTGTTAATTGGATTGCATTTATGTAGCACTTTTCTACACATTTAAGGCACTCAAAGCGCTTTGCATTGGCCTCACATTCATCCATTCACAAACCTGTGGGTGGCCGCTGCCATGCAAGGCGCTGCCAGGCTCACTGGGAGCAATTTAAGGTTGAGTATCTTGCTCAGGGACACTTTGACATGTGGAGAGTCGATTCAAACCTCCGATTCAAACCTCCCTTCAGCCCTTCGGCCTTTGGACAACCCGCTTTCTGAGCCACAGCCACAAGAAAGCAACGACAAGAAAGCAATGGAAATCAGGTATGGTTTTCAGCTTGATTGAAGATAAGAAATTCTCATGACTGACTTTTTGCATTTAGTTTCTATTATAAACACAGACCAGAGCATACCTCACTAATTTACAATGTCTGTCCCTAATGCGTTTTTGTACTTGCAATGACAATGGAGACATTCTATTCTATTCTATTCTATTCTATTCTATTCTATTCTATTCTATTCTATTCTATTCTATTCTATTCTATTGATATACTACATACTATTCTATGTATTTACTATATACTGTAAATAGTACTTCCATTTACATTTCTATTTTTGCTCTTGTCTGCTATGTAAATCTATTCTTGCTGCTGTATATCTGAAATTTCCCTGAGTGGGACTAGTGTAGGAATATCTAACCTATCTAATCTAATCTATATTCTAATCTATTCTATTCTATTTTATTCTATTCTATTCTATTCTGTTCTATTGTATTTTATTCTACATTTGGTTTTGCAACATGCTTGATTTTAACCACAGACACGTGTGTGTTTAGAGTCAACACTTCTTGTGTCGATGTGTGTTCTTGTGTCGATACATTGACATTATGGATGTGTTGGTCTGCGGCAGGGTTCTTATTTATTAAATTCCTACACATCGACATCCTGCCTGATTTCCTTCAAACCGAGGTTTCAGGTCCTCCATTATGGTTTTGTCTTCATCTCCTTTGTGTTGAAGCTGCTGCTGCAAAAAAAACAACAACAACAAAAAAACAAACCTGCGCCATCGTCACCATTAAAAAATATCTGGCCTCAGTGACTGCAGACCCCGACATCAGTGGGTCTAAAGGCTTTTCAGTGCAGAGTCCTGGCACGCATTAAATCGGCCCCAACCCCCCGATGGACCCACCACAATTTGCATATCATCCAAAGCAGATGATGCAGTCAACCTGGCACCGCACTCCATCTCCAACACCTGGAGTCCAAAGATACCTACATGCAAGAATCCTGGTTCATCAATTTCACTTCTGCTTTTAACACTGTCAACCCTCTGGAGCCGTCCGGGAAACATTAATGGCTCACTGTGTCACTTGGATCTTTTTTTTTTTTTCTTTTTTTTTTCTTTTTGGAAGGGCAGGAAAGCCAAGTTAAAAAATTTAAGAACATCACACTTCCCACCCCCTCGCCATCACACCACCTCAGATCAACCTCAAACTCCTCCAGGACCCTGAAATATGCGAGTGACACCACAGTGGGCGGCTGATCTCACAGAGCGGATGGTGTATTTACACTGACTGGAGTATTCTGAGTCTTA
Source organism: Gymnapogon annona (assembly GCA_029814585.1). Taxonomy (NCBI): domain Eukaryota; kingdom Metazoa; phylum Chordata; class Actinopteri; order Kurtiformes; family Apogonidae; genus Gymnapogon; species Gymnapogon annona. Next base: position 12,826,096 of record JAPTHA010000014.1, read on the forward strand.
CCGGGGGTTTGGAAGCGTCACATTCATGTGTTTGTCTGTGTAAACACCCATACGAGAACAAAACCACATTTTAGAGCAAGGATGGCAAAGTAATTTCAGTTCACATTCAGCGCAATGTCATCTCAAAGCAGAGTTTGTACATGTAAACATTATAAAGAAAGGACTTTCCTTTTGGGGACGGCCATGGCTCAGGTGATAACCGAAGGGTTGGTGGTTCAATTCCCGCTCTCTCCTGAGTCCTTGGGCAAGACAGATCACCCACCTTGCCTCCCTTGTCTCTGTTTGAATGATCCCTGCGATGAACTGTCAACTTGTTCCCCCCCCCCCCCATCTTCACCCTTGAGTATCTGGGATAGGCTCCTGTGAACCAGAAAAGGATAAAGCGGGTTCAGGAAATGAATAGGTGAGTGAATTTTTCTTTTTTGGCACTAAAATAGAAAGTTGTCATCATTTTTCAATGATTATGCTTTTATTTTACGGTCTGATGCACTTGAGATCAGATTAGGTTTTTCACCTTTGAATGTTAATATATTCAGTGTCATTTTTGCACTTTGTAAATTCATACCAGTGGGCCGAAAGTGGACAAGAAGGTACAGAGGTGGTTTTTTTTCTTCTTCTTTTTTTTTTAGCAATTAAAGAATGACTTACACGGAAATTTTCTCTTGAATCGGGGTCGCTCAACTCAACCGTGACAATCCCATCAGCGACAGGGAAAACAATAACTCGATTAATTATGCATATAGAAACGATAAAACCCAGTATCTCTGTGTACCCTCATCAAAACTAGTGTAGAAAACAGGCCGCCAACACACATGTGAAAACAATCAGTGGAGACAGGATGGAAGGTGAGGAGTCAGTCAGCAGGTGCAGGGAAAGTGACCGCACCATGAATGAAAGAAGACAGGTGAAATCATCATTGATTTCAGGAGAAAAACAATCGATAAAACACCTATCCTCATCAACGGACAATTACAATGTCCTCCCTCGGTAGCACCCTGAAATGCGACTGATAACACCAGTGGACCGATACAAAGGCACCTCGAAAATAGTCTACGGGTACCAAACTGTCAGCGCTATTAAATAAAGCATTCTATCACCGTTTGGATGGAGTACTGCTACGAACACAGTAAAAATAGTTACGTTAGCAGATTATCGCCTGAACATGAGACGCAAAGTGCCCGTCTCATCTGCGTCATGTGGCTATTTTTTTTTTTTTTTTTTACCCTTCCGTCCTTAACCTTATGAGCTGTGTACATAGCTACCATACTGTGTAAAAGCCTTAGCCCACCTATAACTGTGTTGCTTTTATAGGGCTGAACGGAGCATCCGTGTTTATTTCTCATTGTCCGTTCTTTAGACACAGTAGTAAAACAGAGGCAATATGTGCACAGCCGTAAAAGACGCACGAAAATATACAGAGAATATTTATAGGAGGAAATATATGTGTTCTGAGGATCAAAAAGTCATCGCTATTTAATGTGAACCCTGACCCCATGACAAGAAGCAGCTGAAGTGTGTTGCGTAAAACTTGGCATAAAGCAACAGAAAAATTATGCAATCAATGTCTTATTGTCTGACTAAAGTAAGGACATGTTAAATGGAAAGGGAGGTCACACTACGCACATGCACACAGACACATACATACACACACATACTACACATTCTGGTTTTTTTTCCTCTGTTTGTTGCCATACATTCTTTACATATTTCCACACTGCGTCTAAATAGAGACTGAGAAATGCATCTTCGTGTATTGAATATTTGGTTAGTGTAATTAATAAATTCATAACTGCCTGGCTGAACTATGTGCAGTTCTATTTCTATATTCACAGGTGAAATGCTGATGTTAGAATCACTTTGAGCGCAAGTGTTGAATACCCATGTGTGTGTCAAATGCGTTTCGCCTCAGTGTGGTTTCCTGCATTCTGATTGGCTGTACGGTTCATCCAGACTTTGCTGTTCTGTCATGTGAATTTGGGCAACTTCACATGCTGATTCGTCTCCTTTCTGACAATTATTATTATTATTATTATTATTTTTATCAATGGTAAGTCACCCAACCTACCAGACCCCCACATTACACATCTCTAACCAGAGGACCTTGTGGAAAATCCCCCGTCCCCCCCGTAGCATTAAGCCCATTGCTTGCCCTTCACCCGTCCTCCGCAGCTAGCGTACCCTGATGACATGCTTAGTTTCCTCGCTCTCCAGAGCACGGAGAGGACGGAATAACTGACACGAACCTGGACCCACACGGCGGGGTCCTTAACACACTTGGCGCTATATTTACTCCTCCGTGACCTCAAATGGCATGTCTACTATGCCTGTGAAAAGCAGTGCTAAAATTCTTGGTACTTTTCACATTTGCCCGGGAGGCAGCTGCGGAACTGCAGCCCGGTTCACTCTGGAGGCATCCATCACTTAGTGACACTTCACTGGACAAAACAGTCAAACATTTACCCTGACGACTGTCCAGACTCAGTGACTGACATCCCGTTATAAGTGATAACAAGGTGGAAAGTTTCGCTCAGGATTCGTCCGTCATCGCAAAAGCTGATTTCCGCAGAAATACGTGTTATTGATTAGCATTTAAACCAAGTGTTCCCATATCGGACACTTTCCATCTGATTCTCATGTATCCCACCCTGTAGGCAACATGAGTGGAAGCAGAACTGATGTATTTCCAATGGAGAAGAGTCGAAAGGAACAATGGGAAACCATGTATCCTTCCTTGTTTTTCTACAGTGTGCATTTGTCTTTGGAACAATAGTACCCCTCTGACAAGTACAAAACGGATGAAAAGTTGATTACAGCTATTGAAAGATTTCCAGCGCTCTACATCCTTGATTTGAAACACTACAGGAGTAAACACCCCCAGAAACAAAGCATGAATAAGAGCCAGACACTCGCAGCTCTGTTTGGGGTCAATAATAAGCTCTGAGGCAATTTAACCGAGTAACTCTGTTGAGTTTGATCAATACTCCAGATGTATTTTCCTCAAATCCGCAAAGAAGTGAAGGATGATATAAAAAAAAAAACCCAAAAAACAATGAAGATTTACTGGTGGGTGATCGCAGTCATTTTCAGGTTAATAACAGATCAAAAGCTTCTGTGGAATTCAGGTGGTCTCTATCAAACTCTGAATGGTAACAAATGCTTGGCCGGGCACCAACGCTCGCCACTGTCTGAGTGTTTGTCTCGTCTTGGAAAGAAAGTGCACGATGATATTTTGAAGGAAAAAAAAAAAGACAAAAATCTCCATTCAGAAGCTGTCTTTTCCATCTGTTAGGGTCAGACCTGCAGCTTTTATGCTCAGCCTGTTTTCCCTCCAACCTCTCATCTGCCCACCAGCCAGTCTGACACGGCGTGGATCATGGAATGCTCCGCAGATGTGAACTCGCATGTAGCGCACGCTCGCGCCGGGCCTTTCTTGCCTACCACGCTGACAGAGACTTCAAACAGCTCTGTTAGTGCACCACAAAGGGATTCGCCAGCTGTCAAAGCAGCCAACAAGGAACGACAGACAATTATTTCCACAGTTTCCCTAGTCAGCTGCTGCTGAACAGAGATTGTGGCTTGCATGTGCAAGCAGCGCACTCAGGAGAAACTGCATAATAAGCAATCCAAAGCTGTCGTTCAAATGCTGAGACATGATGCGCGCAGGCCTAGAGAAGACTGGACAGCAATTTGTTGAGTAGTTATGGTAACTGACTGCCAAGTTTTTGCCTTCTGCATGTGTGTGTGTGTGTGTGTGTTTTAAAAAGAGGAATGGTGTTTGTCTGTGTGTGTGTGTGTGTGTGTGTGTGTGTGTGTGTGTGTATGCATCCACATGTTGAGACAAAACATGACCTCTGTGTTTCTCTGCCGGCAGCCCACTCATTCATTTCTCGCTTTCCTTTGGGTTTTAAAGAAGGAAATAAAAAAAGAGAAAAATCCTGCAAAATTAAATAAGTGTTTTCATTTAATAGCGGCTCCTGTTTAACTCCATGATACGACTTTATTTTGCACTTCATTGTTACTCCTGGTTCCATTTATCTCCGAGACTGAAGGATGAACGGTGAATTCTCGTATTTGCAAAGTCCCTGTCAAATAGAATAACGGCGCTGAAGAGGAATAGGCTGATGGTGAGAGACTCATTTGGTATCAACTGGGTCTGGACGAATGAGTTTTTTTTTTAGATGTTTTTGGCTGAAAAGGCAGAAAAGATACTGAATGTAAGGAATGGCAGAATTCCAGGAGTTGAATAGTAACTGTACAGCAGCCACAGTCAATGCATTGTGTGATTACATGCAGCATTATGGTTCTCGTTGGGTCCATTCTATGCACTGAACCCAGAGCAGCTTTCAAAATCGACTTTACAAGTACAGCCGTGGTGTTCAACCTTCACACATAGGTCTCTTAAAAGGAAGAAAATTCCATCCGCCCTCACACGGTTTGATAGATTTAATGATCTCTGCGCTCACCTGCGGCAAAATGTCCAACATGTGAGATGAAAAAATAGGACGGAGAGGAGAAGAGGAAGAAGAAATGTAATGGATTCAGACTTATGGAGAGAGAAAAAAAAGAAATTAGATTTTTAAAACCTGTTTTGATCTCCCACGCTGCATCGCTAACGTTGTTTCACGTCACATGACAGCGCTAACGCATTCCTTTACAGTTCAGCAGGAACAGGGGGAAGGCCTGTACAGTTACAGTGCAGGGTATGTAATAGAAACGTAATAAACAGAACTGAAAAAGCTCCTGTTTAACTGGCGATGAAAGGTCACAGAAAAAAATAAATAAAATAAAACCCCTGTGGAGTGAGGAAGGAGAACGGCTATTTTTATTCGCACATAGCAGAACAAATAGAGATGAAGGATGTACAGTAGGAGGGTGGATAATTTTTTGAGAAGATTATGTGCTGAAGGTGGGTGTAAAGAGGATTAGGTTGTAGGTTGGTTTTAAGTTGACAAATATCAGTTACTGTACTGGCGGTGTCAAATATTTAATCTCTAGGTCACAGGAATCCAATATATTTCCGTGGTTTTAAAGCAAACTGCGTATACTATAATTATTCACATTACTTTCGAATGTTAAATAGCCACGTGTTGCAGTGAGATACCTTATATTCTGATTTTTTTTTTTTGCCAACATAAATTAATGCCATATATTAGCAGAGCTGTCTAATATGTGGTTTTATTGTCTCCATATGGCCGCGTAGTAGATATACATGTATAATGCATGGAGAGGGCGTTATTTATTTATTAATGCAGATACTGGGTTAGTTGTTGTGGGTTTTCAAATGGCTCCGGGGACTTTCACCAATTGAATTCTGTATGTGTGTCTGAGATATGTGTGTACGTGTATGTGTGTGTGTGTGTGTGAGAGAGATGGGAATAAATACGGCCTGTTCTCTTTGTAGTATCATTAAAAAAACATTAAAAAAACATTAAACCTGAAAGCCACCGCGATTTGAATCTCCATCAGAGATATGAAACCCCCGTCAGGTCGCTGTAGCCAAAGCACAAAGCCAAAATATTTCCATAGCTCATCCTCCAAGTTATCCTTTGATGAGGAGACATAAAAATGTCAACAGTGATGCATCACACTGTATTAACTCCTATATTGGACTGATCAATCAATTGACTCTGGTTATTGTAGCGTGGCATATTGGTTTGGACATGATGTCTGGAGTTTGCAGGGATCAGCGCTGAAAAAGAAAACAAAAAAAAAAATCCCACGCTGCTATTGAATGGAATGGAATAGAATGTCTTTATTGTCAGTCTGGTGGGAGCAGATCCTCAGTCAGTCCCACAGAGTTAATGAGGTTTAAAATCTACTGGAGATTTGATAGAGATGCCGGAATCCAATGGCTGACAAACAACGGGGCATAAAGAGTAAATATTGGAGGCAGTGTAATCATTTCTGGTGAACTAATCTGTTGTACTTTGGAAGGAAATCTGTACCCTTTTTTGACCCCGGTGGGAAATTCAGATTCAGTGCACATCCAGTGCGGCAATTGTTCAGGGAAACGAGGGGTATCATCAGGAAAACACTTGGTCGAGATGAAATCTAATGCCGAAATAAAGCAGCACAAAGGATTAGATGGGGCAAGGTACTCAGAGATCACAGAAACAAAAGGATTAGCCAGAGAGAGGGATGTGGGTCACACCCAGCAGATAGTGAAACCAGCCATTCTGCCCGCCCCTAGGCCTACCCATAATCCATCATGGATGGTGAGGGTTTGCGCGGACGGGAACAGAGGAAGGTTAGGAAAA
>JAPTHA010000014.1:12933695-12946392 GCA_029814585.1 Gymnapogon annona
TGTAGGGGGGGGTGGGGCTGCTGTTTTAAAGTTAAATCGAAGCATATTTTTGGATATCAACATTGTATCGTACATCTCCTTGTAACATGCCAGTGCTGCGTTTTCATCTGACGCCACTGATAATCCCCAACGACTCCCTTGCCGCCACCTCCCCCCCCAACACACACACACACACTTTTGAGGAGATTGTAATCGCGTCGGTATTGAGAAGATCACAGTCGCATTCAATTACGCGTCATATCCACGATTACACTCTCGGCAGAGCGATACTTGACAACAATTCAAGGTGTGACACACTCACAGAGGAACCCTGTCACATGCTCCGGTCCACGGATGGATGACTACACGTTACCTGTGACATTATTCTAGAAAAGAACATGTATGAACCTGTACGGCAGAGTTCCATCTCCATTATCACTGCTGACCCGCTGTCAGCGCGTGGCGGTGACTGATTCAGTTTTCCTCTTGTACCTTTGTGTTCCATTAGTGATGCTATAACGCCCTCGCCGCTGGACTCAAGGTGACCCCTGCATGTTGGCGCAGACCTGTTGTAAATATAGCGATGCTCCAATCACTGTTCCTAAACATAGATCGTATTAAAGAGAGGGAGGAATAAAGAAAAAAAAAAAAAAGGATGTGGCCGTTTCCTAGCACCGTGTAAAAATTACACCACAACTGGGCTGTTAGAGAAGCAGCCATTTTTGGTAATTGTGTAAGGGTTGATTACATGTTGGCGTTTTTGGATCCAGATGTGAACATGTTTGGATTAAAGGGGTGGAGCTACAGGAGTGTGAAGGGTCGTAGTTGAGATAATAGGCACTTTAGACTTAGACTTAGACTTCCTTTATTGTCATTACACACACACACAATGAATCTGGTAACGAAATGTCATAGAATTGTCAGCTGATAATACAAATAAATATGGAAAATCGAAAAGTGCACAGTTGATGTAGCTGAGTGTAACTGCAGTGTAAATATGACAACACTTTACCACTGTAGGAACCTTTTGTAGTTCTTAAGAAACTTTTATTTTCCAGTATTCCTACAGCATAGGAACTACAAACTACAACCACTGTTCATAGAACCTTTTTAGCTCCCACTCGTCTTTTCTGAGCTCTATAGAAACCATATGACATGAGTGTTTGCTGATTGGTAGACCTCATGCCATGCTTATTTCCGTGTTTTGCAGAAGAGAGAATGCGGTAGGCTGAATATATCGCGGCTGTGATCAGGTGGTAGACATATGTTTTGTTGCTTTAATACAACAGTATATATCAGTTGATACAACACATTTACAAACGACACATATTAGTTACTGATAATAGACACTACTGTCATCTGTAGCCTTTCAGGTTCTCGTATCTGCACCTGTGAGAACTTGTGAGGAGGGAAGGAACACGTCTGGTCCATGAACAGGCGAAGAGAAGACAGTACAGTGTGAACACATTGATGATGTAATCAGTGATTACGGGATGTATGACGCTAAATCCATCTTAGCTTTGTTGTTGACACGGGCAGCGTGGAGATGCCACTGAACACACGGAGATTGTCTTGGACTCATTTGTAGTATTTTTAAAAATTATTCTGTGCCAAAGTTGCGCTTTGATTTTGAACATAAATAAAGCTTATTTTCCATCCGTGTGTGTGTGTGAAATTTGCATTGTGCACTTCAGAGGATGCAGAATAAGATGACATCACACTGCTCTGTACCATGTTTCTACTGCCAGTGGGTACGTGTAACCAAAAAGTTCCCCTGGGGAGAATAGTTCATATAACAAAATTCAAGGTGCATAGTTCTTAGAACTACTCAGCGTGAAAGACCCTCATGAGGAGCACAAGATTATTTAATCATTATCGGGCGCTGCGTGAAGTGATTTACAGTGGTGTTAATGGAGTCTGTTCACCACATGAACCGGATGTAGTGTAATAGTGTGTAAGTCTGACTCGCTCTGTCAGGGACCAAACAGACCTTTCAGTCACAGTCTGACGAGACAAAGAGAATTTTATTTTACTCAAGATCTTATGTTTATTAGAAGTTCCATATTAGACAAAGGAGACAAGAAAAAAAAATATTGACTTAGCATTTTTATGGATTTATTCCACCTTATGTCAATGGGAGATTTTCAGTCCCAGTCAGTGATGTTATATACTTATATATTGATATTCCATTTTAGGAGCTGAGGCCCTAGTCACATTGTGCAGTTTTCTTTTCAACATATCATTATTAAGAAGTCCCATAAAGATTCCTTGGCTTCAAATCAAGTTGGACATGCTAATTCATCAGTTTTGTGGGTTTTTTTTTTACTCCCAGTGACATTGTATGAACTCTGTCAATACTAACTCATTGTTGCAGCCGTTGAATAATTGCCCCGTCACGACTATATATATATATATATATATATATATATATATATGCGTTTTACTTTTTTCTCTCTGCTGTTCATCTCTAGTGGGCAGTGTGTGTTGACGCACAAGTGTGTATTGTCATTGCTGTGTTCTGTCAAGGACTGACTGAGTTAGCTTGACTAAGAATACAGTTCACACGCTCAGCTGAACCCTAAATGCACTTAAAGCCATGATGAGCAATGTCATGGGCCATTTACTTCATATGCAGAAAATGAAATCTACATTTAAATCCGTCAAGTTTAAAAGGTGGCAGTAATCCGACTCACTCCGTCTATGCAATTGAACAACAGACGTGCCACATCTGCTTGCACAGATATCAGACGATTCTTATATTTACATTTGTCATCCCTCGCCCTAGTACTATAGAATTAATAGAGAAAATTAGGCTCCAGCCCCGAGGCAGTAAACAAAGAATTAGATATCAGCGCAGTCCAGAGCGTCAGTAAAACGCTGTCGAGCCTCTTTTGAGAACGGCAATGACACAAATTCAACTGCTTCATCTTAACACCCATGGGAGACTGCGCGATGCCAAGGTACTATCAGCAAGAATATCATCATCTAGAACCCACAGAAGGAGGATTTGTGTGTATTTTTAGGGGGAAATCTCACATTCTGATACATATGAAAATCTAGGCCAAAACACCATGACCCGGTACTGTATTTTAGATCCGCGGCACATTTTTAAGGAAGTCGGTGGAAAAAAAAAAAAGAAAACCCATAACAATCAGGTCATTAGGTTTAAAACTAGCTTCAACCGGAGCCCTTGGATACGGGTCAGGAGTGATTAGCCCGGGGTGAATTCCACCTCAGCCGTCTCTCCTGTGTCTCTTCCTATCACCGTCAGTTGGCTAATGTCACCAGAGGTTGTTGAATTTCTTATGGGAGTGAACGACCGGGTGAACTCGGGCATATTTAACAAGTTGGAAAAAGAAACAAAAAAAAAGTTGTCCGTGTCTCAACTTAGAGATTTGCTTGCGTCTTAAAACCCTGTTGTCTTAGATCTGCAGCACCGGTGAATAATTAAGAATCAATCATTTCAAGTGTCTCCCGATTTCTGTTTCTTTAATATCCATCACACCGTTACCTAATATCGATTTCAAATCAGCATGGGATATTAAAAAAAAAAGACAAGAAAAAAGAGCAGCTGCTGGATAGACACTGACATGCATTAGATCCATTGTACGAAATGCTTGATAAACATTTTCAGGCGGTAAACAAACATCTCTTCACAATGATGTCGGGAGTTTTTCTAATTACCTAGTCTATGATCAGTAATAGGACATTGCTAATTGCCGTATAAGCCATTAATTTCATGCATGTGTGTAATGACGCGAAATGATTTAAGTTAAAAGGGAATGGTATTTAACACACTCCCAGCTTGTTTACTCCCCGGTGCATTTGGCAACCCAAAAGCTCTCTCTCTTTCTTTTTTTTTTTTTTTTTTTTTTTTTTAATTGTAATTTTGACGAAAATTGTATGAAACAAAAGGTCCTAAACAAATTTCCCAGCGCTTCGTTTCAGCTCTGACTGTGAATGAGTTCATTGGGAAAGAGCTGGATTCGGCCTCAATGTTCCCAGGCTTTCATGTCTGAAAAATGAGACTTCAGGCATTCATTTTATCCACAGACCTCGGCATTTCCTTTATCTGTATTCCCAAACGAATGAGGTATCTTTTTCTTTTCATTTTTTTTTTTTTTTTTTTTCCGTCCCGGCTTGGCATGAGCGTGCTGGTGTGGCAGTGGCCAGAGGGCTTCCTGATTGATTAGGATTCTTCAGAGAGGAAAAGAGCAGAGTGGTTTTTTTCGCCGCTCCGGAGTCTGGAGTGTGAAACCCAGGGTGACACGGGCCATATAGGTTGGCGCTGAAAATGCACACCTTGTTTACTGAAACAAGCACAGAGAGTGCTGATTTAGGTTGTGTTGAGGGAAGCATTTCGCAGTAATGCACATGGGACCACTGCAGGTGTCTGTGCAGGTGCGTTGGCATCCGGTGGACGGTGCAGTAAAGCCTGGGGGCACTCTGACACTAAACCTTACACTCAGAAAAGCCCAATATAAACATTGCTGACCTGTTATTTTCATTGGTATAAAAGGAATGGTGGACGGGATGGGAAATTAATTGTTTTCTAGGCCATGTAGGGATCTTTACATTGCACTTTTTATTTTATTTTTTTATGTCGGAGGACAAATAACTCTTGCACAAAGCAAAACACGGTGTAACTCAAATAGGGACAAAGGGAATAAATCTGGGACACTTCAGAGCACACACGTTCCAAACAGCAGCTCCGCCGTGAATGCACAAAAGCAAAGCAAGTTTAACGATGTGGACGCGTCTATATTTATACAAACAACATGGCGCATTCAAATCAGCCCACAGGCCCAGATTCAATGTGCTACTTAAGGAGCCCGAGCCGGCTGGAGGAGGCGTGCACAAAATATCATTTACTGTTCTTGTGTCAGACCTCGGAGACGTCTTTTTACTCTGGGTCGGGGATATAATGCACACAAAAGATTCCATGGTCGTGTTGTAGAGGAATCGGCAAAGCAGCTCATCGCTATAGAAACGTCAGGTGTGTTTTTTGTGGGTTTTCTACAGACTAGTGTTTGGTGTTTGATATTAAAACCCGCTGTCATTGTGCTGCTGAATGGTAGATGTCGTCATTGGCCTCTATTGGTTCCGCTCAGGAGGTTTTATTATTACCAGGCTGTACAAGTGTAGCATTTAAAATACAATGAAAGGCTAAACTTAGACCCAATTCACGCTACATTTTGACGCAAACACTTGTATGAATTCTTCATGTGCTGCGATTAATTTATACTGTATGTAACAATTAATTAATCACCTAAAATCGTCTTGAAGTACATTTTGTTCTGTTTTTTAAAGCTGCGGTGCTTGATTAGTGACACCGGGGGGAAAAAATCCATAAATCCCTTTAAGCAAATTATAATTCAAGTGGTCGGGGAGAACGTGACACTTATGCATCTATCACTTCTCTGGGTCTTCAGGCTGAAGAAAATCTACCCTGTGATATAGACTAGGTCCAATCACAGACAGACGGTGGTTGCATTGTTTCAGACACGACCTCAATGCAGTTGTAAAGCCACTGTTTATCCATGATCTGCTAAAAATAATGCAGAAATAAAAGAAAAGATGTTTCATTTCTAGGGGTTTTGAAAATACCATATAATATACATGTATATCATATTTTTCATGTCACAACACTGCATCGATATTTAAATAATGCATCTTTTTATGTATTACAATAAATACATTCAAAAAAAGATGTGTTATTTTTGGGTGGGGATGCATTTACTCAGAGGTATTTTGCTCTGTCATTCGTAGGCTAAAAAAGAGTATTGTGATTTTGCAGGTTATTCCATGTATTTTTGGGTGCATGTCAAGAAATAATCTAAAAAGAAAAGAAGAAACAAAAAAAATACTGTCTGGTTAACAGCATCGTGATATATTTCAGTATATTCTATTGTGATCCTGTTGTGATTTGTCTCTTATTGGCTCCTGCTGATACACAGCCTCATTCATTTCATTCCACTCCCACAGACTGGTGTATCTCTCGGCCAATAACCTCTCACCAACGGTATTAATCCAAAGTGGACACTGATCCCAGGCCAGAAAATGAAAATCCTTGACTACATAAACTGTGACTGTGTTTACAGACGCTCCAACCCACCATCTTTTAGACGCTCACTTAGGGCCGTAGCAGCTGCTCAAACACTCACAGTCGGTGGTTGGACAAATGACATCATGTCAAATAATGAGGAAGAGCCACTGCGCAGGAGAATCCATAGCTAATTAGAGTAGTTGGCTTTTAAGCCAGACAGTTTGACGAGAACATCAAGAAAGCATGTACACTGTGTGTCGATACTGTTTATGTTGCTCCCTCTTGCACCCTCGCAGTGTGCTCAGCAATATTGGACGGGTTTCATTAACTATAAAACCCACTGAGTGGACAATGAATGAATGTCTCGTTGTGGTTAGGGTTGGAGGCTTGGCATAATGTGCCAGGATGATTAAAGTAAAAGCAACTTCCGGCAAAGTACATCTTAGACTTAGCGGCGGCGTCTGTTGCTGCCATCTAACCAGCTTAAAAGAGATTTCTATGTCGGAATACACAACTGCAATTAGGATTTTTTATCCTCCCTTAAGTTAACATAAGGATTTCATTAACTAGTGCTAGTCATTTTAATCACACAGTGCCTTATTTATTGGCAACCGCTGCAATGATGGATGATAGCGCCCCGGGGAGCTTCATTATTTTAAAGAATCGGCTGATTGAATTTAGCTTATCAATAGAAATGTAATGAGCCGTTAATGTTCATTCTGTAAAATTGCCCTAATCAATGATGACTTTTTTCCCTCTACTTTGCCGTGATTATCCAGCGGAAGCCAACTCATCACGAACATACCTGTGCATATATTCACCTCATGTCAGACATTAATGTGCTTTTAATTTAATCTCCGTAATATGTTTCTGCTGCCACTAGCTCTCAGAATTGCTTTACCGCCTTGTTGCCCGGAGTAGAATTCCGAGGCTGTAAAAACCCTTCAGTCTGTTTAATAAAAAATGTACATTTTCTCACCAGGTTCCACGCTGTCTTTTTTTTTTTTTTTTTCCTTCTCCGGCAGCATCTCCCTCATTAAAGTCTAATTTGACTCGGCTGTAACTTGCCGTCCGCGAGCAGAAGGAAGATGTTCATTATGAGACATGAATTCTATCTTTAATTAATCAGTTTTACGTTTCGGTTAAATTGAACCGAACACGTATGGACATATTCAAAAATAATTTACCATTTGAGAATCACCAACCGATGAGATGTGCTGCTTATTTTCTGTGTTCTATTAAGACTTTTTTGGGGTTTTTTGTGGGCAGAAATAGGTCTACTTTAATATAACAAAAAGCCATTCAAGTTAGTATTCAGCCACCAAGCCTGTATCTTTCATAAATTTTGTGTGTTTTTAACACAGAATGGACCCTAACAATTTGTCATATTCTTATCGCGCCAATGTTGCACGAAGCTGACGTTCAGATTATGTAAAGTACCAATTTAATGCTTCGAAAAGAAACTGTTTTTTGTGTGGAGTGCAAGTGCCATTTTAGAAATAACACCCAAAGAATATAGGGCTGATATTAAAGTGATGTTAGTGTGATGTAAATAGGCCAAAAACAGGCCAACGAGACTGGAAATGAGCATCTCTCAACACGAATCTGTTTGTATTATGAACGACGCAGTATTAATAATGGGCCGATGAAATAATGGAAAATGCAAAAAGACCCTTGATTTGAATTTTAAAATAGACCAACAGTGTGCTCCTCGGGTACAAGGACTTCAAGTTAAGGAGGCGAGAGTCAACCTTATGCCAGTTGCACATCTGCTACACAAATACACACAATAGTGAAGGGCATCCAGGGGTGCATCAAGGTTAATGTAGCGCACAAGAACGAGAAGTGCCAAAAGAAGGGCGGGGGGGCAGACAACACCACCTTCGGCTGTTAGTGTCTCAGAAGAGGACGCTGAGAAATACAATCAGTTTGGCAAACACTGAACCCACAGCACAAAAATAATTGTAGTAATAATAATAGAAATGCAGCTAAAATCACAATCACAGCTCAAGGTCAAAACTGAGCGAAACATAAGAAATGTTTTATTTATTTTTTTCTTCTCAGGCACCAAAAACAAACTTTCCCATATGAAATTAACACGGAAGCCAGAAGCAAACTATGTCTGTGTTATGAACAAAACTATAGAATTAATCCTCCATTCTGCACCTCCAGACTCGTCACAATGGCTCAGACTACAGAAGAGACCAGAGTTATAGTTATGAGCAGCACAAGCTCATCAATCACCCACATACTGGGGGAGCGTCCAGTGGGTTGTGTCAGGAAGGGCATCCGATGCAGAAACTCCTGCCAAATCAAATAGGCGAATCGGATTCGCTGTGGCGACACCGGATAGGAAAAAGGCAAAAGAAATCATCATATTATAAAGAGAACTCGCTGTAGGTACAATAGAAAGTCCTGTACAGTCGAAGGAAATACAGTAAATAGTGTGTGTGTGTGTGTGTATATATATATATGACTCCTAGTATAATGTCATGCGTATGGCTGACCATTGCCGTGAGAGGCAGGAATAATGACACACAGATGCAGGTGCAAATGGCACCATGGGAAGCCAAACAATACCAGTGGCATCAGAATGCATGCTTATTTTTCCAGGTAAATCAAATGAGAACCAGTTCTCATTTCCAATGAGGACGGCAGCACTGACACATACACAGTAGTAGAACCACAAAAACTGATGCATAAAAATTGATGTGGAATTAAACGTGGTGAATAATATTCATCATCACAATCATAATCACCTTACATTCCTTTGACATGAGCCAAAGGAACAGCTAAAACAATGGAAAAACATAAAAAAGTAGCACAATATTACATAAACAAACACAAAAAAAATAATCTGCAAAGACATAAATCCAGAGCAGATCTCCTAGAGAAGTGTTTTTAAACCTTTTTGAAGCCACGGTACATTTTTTGAATTGAAAAAAATCCTGAGGCACACCACCAACCAAAAATGTTAAAAAATGATACTCTATAGCCACCTATATTAACATATAGTCATTCTTATCAAAGTGTCTGGAATAGGAATCAAATAAACACAAAAAAACTATTTAATTATCTTTTATTATTGTAAAATTATTATATAATATAACAATATGACAGATGCCCTTCTTGACACAACCCACTGGAAGCTCATCCCTGGAATCGAACCTGGGTCTCCTGTGCACCAGCCCGGTGCCTCACCGACTGAGCTATCCAGCTGGTTCACTTAATAGCCTGTCATTTTCAATAATAGACGGTGTGTCTTTTAATCTGGTGTCTTATGTGTCTCTGAGTTCTAAAATCTGTAAAAATGTTGTTTGATTTTTTTGTGACAGTCGGACCATTACCCGCCAACATAGCGACGTAAGAATATTTGTTTTTCCGCGAAACGCCAACAGAGAATCAAAAGGAAATGACAACAATCAGACAAAGGTTTATAAGTGAAATCCACCAGACCCACATGGACCAGACTCAGGCAGAGACCCAGGTCCAACCAGCACAGTCGGGTCAGCATGCATCAGCGTCCGGTCCTGGGTCTGCGTCCAGGTCTGGTCTGCACCGGTCAACTCACTAGCTTGCTATAACATGCGGTTATGCGAGCATGCTCACTGGCTCCTATGACTGGTCAGAGTGACTGTCAATCAAAAGACAAATTTCATTCACTTCAGGATGATAGGCTGATACCTACATTTTAATGTCATGTGATCTACCCACAATACCTTTGCAATCGACTGGTAGATCACAATCGACATATAGGACTTCCCTGAATATTAGGTGAAATTGGATCATTTCTCACGGCACAGTGGTTGAAAAACGCTGTCCTAGAGCATTACAATCCCAATCAGAATGATTTTTATTGTCATTCTACGACAAAACGAGTCATATAAGTAACGATGATAGAAAACATACCGATATATAATAGAGGCGGAAGTCAGAATATGCAACATCAGAGGAGCCTGTTTATGATTGGCTATTGAGGGCTTTGTAATTATACAGACGTGTCGCAGTTAATGCCACGAGTCAAATCCACTCATTTGGTCACGGTTTTTCTTCACGAGTGTCTGCTCCGAGTGCTTCCATTGAAAGAGTGCTCATAGAAATGTGTCAAAGGATGGAATTTATTTTTTATCTTATATTTAAATAACTTCCATTTTAATCTCATCTCAGATAGATTTTGTTAAAGCCATTGGCCGGGTGCGCGTGAGGAGCAGAGCTTTAATCCTTTCACCAACTGGAGAACGTCGGTCAAAAACAACATTCCATACAATGGAAATACGACAGTACGAAGCGTGTGTGAAGTGACCTTGAAGTAATGACGCTTTTATGTGAGAAGTAGGAAAATAACAAGTGGAGATGTCCAGCCTTCTACATCAGGGCCACATTTCGGGCTGTTTTTTTTTTTTTTCTTTTTTTCACAAGGCCGTCACAGGACAAAGTGCGTCTTTGAAGGACACTGTTGTGAATTTGGGCCCCAGTGCAAAAAACTCCAGACCATCTGCTTCATTTTTATTTATTTATTTATTCCACCCCCCTCCCCCAACACTACGCGTCGGTGTGAGATCCGTAACTATCGATTCTGGCAGCTCTCGTAATTAAAAAAATTCTATGTGGAAGATGGTAAACACTGCCCAAAGCCAACTGTGGCAGCCTCTTCATCCTTAATGAGATTTCACAGGAAAAGCTAAGCAACCAAACCCGGACAATCGATAGTTTCTCTCTCTTTCTCTCTCAAATGCTTTTGATAATCTTCTCTAAGGCTCTGATCAATTTGAACTGATGCAACTCATTAATAATACTAGTCCGGGCCTACTTAAACTGTGTTTAAGTCTTAGGCCGGGATCAAAAAGTAACTTGATGCTCACGAGAGCAAATGTAATAACAGTCCCTTTATCTATGGCAGCCCGGGAAACTCATCTGTCCAAAGAAGGATCGTTCACTTCAAGTAACTTCACTGTCCAGAAAAGCCAGACTGGATAAAGGAATAGAAATACTGTACTGCCAACAAAAAAATTAAAAATAAAAGAAATTAGAAAGATCCCCACAAAGCAGGTTGCATTAGCTTGCAGGTGCTAGACCGTGCGTGGGTGTCATCTCATTAAAGCTACGGTCTTTATTAAGATCTCGTCACATTCTATAATGTTCCTGTAATGAAAGAGGAGGTGGGGGTGGTGGTTTGTGGTGGGGGGGGGGAATCAATAAACCATTTACTTCATTTTCCCCTTTGCAACAGCTAATCTGTACATGGCTCTACGGGCTCTGACCTTAAAAAAAAAAAAAAATTAAGTACGCTCTTAAAGACGAGGTTGGGATTTTTTTTTTTTTTCCGACGGGCGATGTATCTCGGCACCTCGCCTCTATTCCAGGCGTCTGGAGAAACACCAGGAAGGAGGCATCGGGCGCGAGCACGGAGGGAAAAAAAGGTGACAACACCGTGTTATTTCTTCAGCGTTATTAATGAGCTGATCACACTTTAAAGCATTTGCTCGTGACTCGCATCAGCTCCGCAGAAGAGCTCCTTATCATGATAAAGAGGCAGGTAAAGGTGGGAGGAAAAAAAAAACAAAAAAAACTCCCAGATAAAAATACATCCATCATCTCTCTGGACCATTACCTCTCTCCAACTTAGTTTAAAACAACCACTGTGACAACTGGGATTGCTTTTCATTACTTCTTCCTCCTTCCCTGCGCTTGGGTGTGTTTTACAATAAGACCAACCTTTTAATATCTCCAGTGCCGGTAATTGACGAGGAGCGCTCAGTTTTCGTTAACAGCAATAACAAAAAAAAATAAAAAATCACTCAGGATCATGTGGGCACGGCGTGATTTCCCCCAGGTTAAAATGCAGCATGTGCTGGTGGAGGGGAGAATGGGGGGCGAGGGGGGAAGAGGGACGACACATTGATTAACCAAACAGAAGTTCATGTGATTTACAAACCTCCAAATCATTTTCAGCATGACGACGTGCACTTATTACAACAGAGGCAGCTAGGGACTGTTTACCGGGAGCATAATTCCCCCCCCCAAAAAATATATAAATAATTTAAAAAAAAAACCATTGTGTGTGTGTGACGTTGTGTATTCCTGCGCGCTATATTTAAGCCTAAGCATGTATAATGCATCACGACGAATTTGCATAGTGTTTTGTACGAGAGCAACTGTGCAATAAATTGAAAAAGGTAACGCGGGAACAACAGAAGGAAAGTCCCGACGGACCTTCAGGAGCTCGGAGGCGAAACGCGGTAAAAAAAAAAAAAAAAAAAAAAAAGTACAGCAGCCCACAGCTGGAGATAATATTGTCAGTAATTACTCCCATCCCTACTGGGCAGAAGACCTCAGCATTGTCTGTTCCCTCTGTCATATCTGGGCCAGTCGCTCATCTCGTTCCAAGACCTCCATCGGCTCCGTCAAGCATCGGCGAGGAAAAAAGGGGGGGTGGCATTAGTGGACCCCGGAGAGGAGCGGGATGAGGTGATAAGAACATCACAGGGAACGCGCCTCATTTAATGTTACACGTCGCTGAAAGTTTAGCTTCTCATCTGCGTGTATATATACACTACAGGCCAAAAGTTTGGACACACCTTCTCATTCAGTGCCCTTTCTTTATTTTCACGACTATTTCCATTGTAGATTCTCACTGTGAAGGCCTCAAAATAATAAATCTATAATAATAAT
>JAPTHA010000014.1:13158006-13168179 GCA_029814585.1 Gymnapogon annona
GGGGGGTGGTGGGGGGTAATTGCGCGAGCGTTAACCTCTTGGAACGACGCTGATGGGGGGGGGGAGAACAAAAAAACCCTGGACGTTATAAAGCCGCTAAGCGCTCGTAGACTCGACTCGCTCTGCAAATCCTGGGGTCCCTGCTAAGAGCTCAGCGAGGTCTATGACTACCTATTGTTTTTTATTACGTGTAAAGCATTTTTCCACCTTCTAATTCGAAGCGGGAATGTGAACTTTTTCTTTATTTCTTTTTTTTTTTTTTGGTCCACAGTTCTCCCAGTTTTCAGAGTTAGTCGCTGTGTACTTTCTCCACCCAGTCCAGTCCATTGCTGGGTCTGGATTTCATTACTATGGAGGTTTTGCGTGCACGTAATGCACGCATATAACCCTAACACCAGCCAGTACGGAGCTTTAGAGTTTAACACCAGCTGAACAGGTGTTCCAAATGCACCACTTTGGTCTTTGTCATGAAGCCCAGTGTGTCCAGGTTAAGGGTATGTATTTGGAAATGAATATTTGAACGCACATGGAGAAATGCTGTTTGCGCCACGAGAAGACCTGGTCTGGTGTAGCTTCCCGGCTGCGTTTGAGTGTCACACTGTTACAAACTGTGGAGAAGAGGCCTTGGCCTCATGTCTGGACATGGATCCGGAGAATGTGGACGAGGCGGCATGTGGCAGCGGAGGTATGGATGGCCACGGGAAGGCGTGGTCAGCGGATAAAGAGACCGATTCCTGTTACTGGGCTGTGGAACGAAGGGCGGAAAAAGGGGTTGGTGAAGGGGGTTTGCTGGAGGCGGTCCACATCGCCCCTTTATTTACTTTGACCCCAGGTCCACGGGAGGCCCAGGGAGGGCACATGCCAAACTCCCCAGGCGGGCAGAGCTGCCCTGCCCTCTCCCTCACCTCTCTGCCCGCCCCTCTGTCTCCACTGAGATATATGTCAGTTTGGAGCCATGGGCTGCATGAGACGCTCCCACTCTTTTCTTAGAAACCGGGCTGAGACGGTCGGTCTCTGCTGAAATACACTTCACAGTTTAATGTTTATTGTCATCACACGTATACACGGAACGATATAAGCACCCAGGGACCGTCAACGTACACTTGAAGAATGCATCAAATAAATAGTCACACATTCAAAATAGTACATAATTAATCCACAAATAAGAAAAGGAACCGGTAAAAGCTAATGATAGTATACAATTTATGCATAATAGTACAAATGTGTGCAAGTTAAAACGAGCAACATGTTAAAACTGGATAAAGACTGAAACAACATTTTTAGATTTTAGATTCAACCTTATTGTCATTACCCAGTACAGGTACAGGGCAACGAAATGCAGTTTAGTATCTAATCAGAAGTGCAAATAGCAGAAGTGCAATATATAACAGATACATAAATACAATATGTACAGATGGATATTATTACAGATGCAAACAGTTACAGCCACTGCAAACGAGGTGGATATAAGTTAGGTATGGAATATGTACAGATACGTGGGATGAGTTAAAGAGGCATATAGACAGCATGATATCTGCATGTGCATTAGTGCTCTGTGTAGTTGACCAGCCTCTGGAAAGAAGCTGCGTTGGAGTTCAAATATCCAAATAAGGTTTGGATATTGAGCGTTTGTTTATCTTTGAAACTGACTCTTCAACAATATATTTTATCATCCACATCGCTGAGAATCTCACTCTACCGCCGTTCTTCTCGTGTTTTAAAATTCGCTCTGTGTAAAAAAAAATAAAAAAAAATAAATACACACGAAAATCGAAATTATGTGAAGTTTGTTGTATTTAAAAGTTTCTCGCTGCGCTTCGGAGAAAACGTTTAATCACCACTTCGTCTGTTGAGGCGCTTTCAAAATTCTATCCTCCATAAATATGTGAATTTGTCAAGTTTTGCCACGCGACGTCTTCCTCGTCTGCGTTTCGCCATAAAGGAGTGATTTATACTGAAGTTGTGCACGAATGGCTGGGGGGATTATCCTTAGACAAATTAATTTCTCAGTCACAAACAACAAGACGCATTAAACTTTAATCTTAAATAAATGTGACACGTGTTATTTGAGGATGCGGGTTTTATAAACGTGTAGAACTAATTGGTAAATTATGCACGGGGGCTCATCAATCCCTTCATTAATAAACTCACAATTAGGAGGAGGAATGGAAGATGAAAACTGGGAGAAGGAGAAAGAGCAGTGGCTCTTAAGATGTTAATTATTCAAATGAAGCAAAGGGTACCTGCCTGATGTCAGTGTCATCACAGTAGTAATTATTACCATGGTAATGCTATTGCCATGGTGAATCAGAGTGTGATTTATTTAGTCAAAGCAATTAGCCGGTGTGATTAGAAATACAAACATAATTGCACATTTAAGCTGATTTTTCACATTCACAGCCCCTTTAGATTTTTTTTTTTTTTTTTTAAACTAGGCATTCCTCTGTTGGTAACCTTCGACATCGCGTGAACTGGATCATGGCGTTCCCTGGCCGCGTTAAAAAAAAAAAAAAAGAAAAACACCCAACAACAAGGCTTCAGGTGTTAATGTTTGGACTAGTGAGCGGAAAAGGTCTGTTTTGGCGCCGGACGGTTAATTGATTGTCAACTCGTGTCACGGTGGAGCAGGTAAACCCAGATGACTCCGGGGCAAATGTGTCCCGGTGAACACGGTGCCCTCCTGCCCACTCGGCTCAGCGGAGACAGTCACAGCACAGTGGCGGCGCTGGAAAATGTCACCCCAAGATGACAGTCGTGTTCCATTACAGCTATCACTCAATATCTTCACGCGGGGGCAAATTGCAGCGTTTCAGCAGAGCATAAAGTAACAAAGGCAAAAAAAAAAAAAAAAGGGTGTTAAATAAACAAGGATTGTATTTGGGGGAAAGAATGTATAAAGCCCATATTAGATTCCTTTTGGATGGCGTTGAATTCAGATTTGTGTTTAAAGAGCTTAGGCGGAATATTATGATGGGGGAGAAAAAAAAGTGAAAAATGGCCAAAAAAAGAAACCAAAATACTTGGAAATAGACTTGTTTTGTGTGGGGAGTAACACGCTGTGACATATTGAAAGACCAATTACCGTACTGTAAACCGCTTTGCCGTTGAAAGCTGAATCTAGTGACAAAATCCATCCAATTCCAGCGGTCGTAAGTACCAAGAATGTATTGGACTTCTTCAATGGGGGGACGCGAAACGAAGCCGCTGGGCATCTAGCGAATTTGAGCTCCATCTTGTTCCTCGCCGAAAGGCTCTGGCGTGGGCCCGTGGTTGCCAGGCGCCTCCTGAGGTGACTCTATCAGAGTCAGTCAAGCCTGAAATCAATCACTCACACCCATCAAAGGCTGCCCTGCACCGCCATTGTGACTGAGCCATCTGGGCCTCAACACACTGTCTACATTTATCTCTATGAACTATACGTGGCTGTGTGTGCGCGCGTCCATGCATATGTGTGTGTGTGTGTGTGTGTGTGTGTTTGCATGCACGTACAGTACATTCGTCTGCATCTAAAGTGACTTTAATTAGAGTTTAAACCTCCAAGTGCAATATAACTGTTTCTGAGGAGGCGGCGGTGCATCCATCACTCTCACACACACACGCACACACACACACACACATTCTGCTTTTACACCTGTTCACAGATTTCCACTACACGCCTCTCCTGCACGGCATCATCTGCTCCCACTACTTTTCCCCATGTGGAGGCCTTTCTGCTTTGGCCCCGGCTTCGGTCACTCTCCCCAGTCTCGGGTCCGTCCTCTCAGCGCCGAGTGTTAACTGCCCCACATTGGCAGCAGATTGGAGTGGAGTAGTGTGTGTGCATGTGTGTGTGTCTGTGTGTGTGTTTGTGGGGCGGCTGCCATTGGAGGGCAGTAGAGCACCAGCGCATCCATCTCTATCAAAGTGGCCCCTGTAGCCCCAGAGGGTGTCCGAGTGTAAAGCAGTACTTAGAGGGATGTTGGGAGCACAGAGACAGACTGGGGGAAATGTGGACAGGTCAGGCCAACAGTGGACTCCAGTGGTTCTATGGACTGTGCAGTATGTGCTCGCACAGCGTCAGAGGAAAAGACAGATGGACTTGACAAGTATGTGTGCGGGGGGAAGAATAATTGCCGCTCGCGTATAAATAAAGTAAATCAGAGCGGCCTAAAATGAAACGAAAAGGAATTAAAAAAAAAAAAAGAGTAGAAATTAAATATTACGTATTATCATAGCAAATAATTCATCTCGGTCTCCTTTATTTTAATATAATTATATTTCTCTACTGCTTAATCTGGTTATTATGGTCCTTATGGTTAATGTAGAATGTAACACGTCAAAGTGTAAATATCTTGCGTTAAAATGTTGTTTGTTTTTTTGTTTTTTTCACTTTTTCCTCAGTGATCACCAACTTACTCATCCTGGTCTCAAACTAGAACTCAGTCATTTTTACAAGATATTGATACTGGATACATTTTTAATAAATGCTGTAACAATTTGGTATTAATATCCCCCTGTATCACTTCTGTGCATTTGACCCTTCATATTAATTTACAATAAGGTTCTTTTTTTTTTGTCATATTATTCAGATTGAAAGCAGTTTTCGACATCACACCCCAATGGAAAAACGCAAAGAAATCAAATTAATTTCTCAATGTTATTTTAAAGTTTATCTTGATCACCTTTTTTGCCAAGATTATTTCCGTCTAGTTTGTACATGTTAGAATTGATTTAACAATACAGATATGGTCTAAAAGTGTCAAGAACAATACTTTCTAAATAACACTGAGTGAAAAGTTCATGATCTTTAATTTTTGTAGGATTTTCTACATACTAACCCTCTATTGTAGTAGTGATTTTGTATAAAATTCAATAGTGTTTTCAGTAACGAAGATTTGAATTGTTATATCTACGTGACACAAATATGATATATTTCTATGTATTTCTATGTAGTTTTCAAGTATTTCTCAGGTGATTACATTATTTTAACAGATTTGCTGTTTGACTTTATAAATGTCAACTAGTGCATTTGTCATTAAATTGATTCACGGCTTACTCAATGCAAAATAAAAAATGACAATCAATACAATTCAATACAAAATACAAATAACGTTATGGACGACAAGTTAAAAAAATAAGCACCTAAGTACGTGATAGTATGAAATATGTGAAATGTGTGGAAAATCCTCCGCTCCGGCACGTTGTCCTACATTTAAAACTCAAAACAAACCGACCCTGGAAACTTTCATCTCAGGAAGAAAACACATGTTCCTTGTTTTGTGCTTGAACATGAATGTCCATGTTTTCTCCATTCCATTTAGGCAGAGAGGACTGGGATGTCCCGGTCCCGGGTGCAATGTCCCAGACCTTGGCCCAGCTCTTTTATGTAAACACAAACTCCTCGCTGTGAAGGGGTCCCATAGTTAAGAATTCCACTTAGAGAGCCCGCTGAACTCTGCAGCGATATGGAGAACGCTCATGTTCACTTTAAAGCGCCTTCATGTCGCTCTAAATGTAGCTCCAATACCCAAGTGGACTGAGCCTAAGAACCAGCCTCAGCTGAGCTCCGGTCATTTCCGGATTATAGTTTAATCCATTTATCATTTGTTATCGTTTTGAGAACCTTCACATATTCCATATAAATAAATGCATGTGCACAGACTGTAGGTGTGGTGGTGCCATAGGAGAAGCCTACAAGAGACTGTAGAGATGATTATTATTATTATTATTATAGTGTAACAGGAGGTCAAAAGTAACAGTGAGGATTGGTGGATTTTTAATTCAATTTTTAATTTGGACGGAACCCGACATATATTCATCCAGTCTTTTTTTAATCCAGTCCATAAACTTTGTACATATGTTTAGTTTACTTTTGATACTTTTCTATGTTTTAATATATTTGGTTTCTTTTATCCCGATATATTTATTATCCCGTTTACTGTTACGTCGAGAGAAATGCAATTTCAATTCTGAGTATGTCCTGTACCTACTGCAGCATTGACAATAAAGTTAAGTTGAAATGAATTTAGTTCAAATATGTAAATGTTGTGTGTAAATACTTTCAGTGAGTTAGCAGAATTATAAATTTGCACAAAAAGTGATGTTTCTCTATCCCTCAAAATCCACCAGTGATATTATTAGGACGCAACGCCCATACACATACACATATATACATTCACATATACACACACATACACAGACGTGTGTGAATAGAATACAATAGAAATGATTTATTAATCCCAAAGTGGGAAATTGGCATTGAATATTGTTGCGTGCAAGATTATATGCCTGAAGTCATTTAAATGTAGAAGTGTTTTTGTTTGTCAGGATGTGGCGGTTGATATCGCTGCCAGCTACTGCAGGAAAAAAACAAAACAAAATCGAATTTTGTAGGATGACGGCAGCATTTTCCAAACACTGTTACCATGTTTACAAGTGCCAGAGGGCATAAAAGGACCTTTTTATTTCCCTCCCGCTAATTGTTTGATTTCCTTGTTGCCGCTGGAGAGCCCAGCGTTCTGCAGGGGAAGAGAGAGAAGGCCCAGGTTGACACAGGAGCCCGACACACTCGCTCGTCATTTGTCTCCAAACGCAGCGATGGCTCGGGGCTAGTCTCTCTCTGGAGCTTTGTACAAATACCAAACAGTGACATCTGACGTTGTCTGTCTGCACTTCCTTTTTTATCATCTCCTTTTTTTGTGTTTTTTTTTTCCTCCCTCTCTCTCTCTTTCTCTCTCTCTCCCCCCTCCGCCACATCAAGCTGTTCCCGACACCCTGGCAGTGCTGACATTGTTTGTTTTGCAGCCCTAACCTCTCTAATAAGCCTGGGCCATAACACTGATGTGTGTATGTTTATCATGCAAAGGATTCACTGAGACCACGAGACGCTGTGCCATAAATCTTTTTAAAGTGCACGGATCTGGAGGGACGGGTTTCTACACTGCTTGATTTTTTTTTTTTTTTTTGGGGGGGGTTGGATGTTGTTTCATACTTTGGCTTGTGCTTTATCTATAACTTGTCATCGGTTAGTTTGCATAGAGATCCGATTCCCCTCATCCCATAATGATCCCGGTTCTTATTTCAGCAGGTGGCGGGTTTTAAAAGTTCTTGTTTGTAAGCTGCCGTGGGAGAGATGACACATTTATGAGCAGCGAAGGCCAAACGGGCTCCGTTCAGACAGGCGGAGATGATTCCCTGCTCGTGGCGTGCAGCTCGGTACAGTGCATTGTGGGTCTTTTCCTTCTGAGTGGCCGTAACGCCACATAGAGCGCCGGACTCACCTACCACTGTTTAATCACAACAGGGCTATTGTCATGGAAATGTGTGGAAAGCAGGACACAAGGAGATTGTTTTAATCGGATTGCCGGGGTATTTTTTTTTTTGTTTTGTTGTTGTTTGCTTTCTTTTCTTTTGCCATCAGAACTTGGGAATGCATCAGGAACAAAAGAAAAACAGTGTAGTTGTCAGGTGGCATTAAGCCAGTAATTCCTCTCACAGCTTTTTGACGTTAGCACAATCCCACCGACAGACAGAGCCGCCGTGGGGACCCTGCGTGTGGGTCGGGGCTTGTGTGCGATCTCACCCCTGAACTTTAGGCGTGTCTTTTCAAACGGAGTGGGAGAGGAGGCTGCGTAGTGGAGCGCCGGCGTCTGAAGTGGAACGATGGAGAAGGAGCGGACAAACCAAATCAAACTTTATTTATACAGTTAAAAACAGTGCAACTCAAAGTGCTTTACAACATTAAAATCACAAAGAGAAGAAAAGCCATCCTTTATTCACACACACTCACACACACACACCCTCACCGCCAACTGTAGAGAGACATGGCATGACAAGTTCAGTAATAGTGGAAATGAAACAAACGGTGTCACATAACTATTGCAACTTTTAATTTCTTACTTTAAATAATTAACCCAGAGTTCTATTGTTTTAGCATAAGACTTAGACTTATACTGATAACACAAAATAAATATGGAAAGTACAAGTGCAAAATTGCTGAAGTGACCAAAGCCATGAGTGGCTGCAGTGCAAAGGTGAATAATACAACACACACAGTCAATATATATGAGGAATAAATAAGATGGACGGTGCAATATTGTACCTCAATGTAAACAGTACTGAAAACAGTGTAAATAATACACATCAATGTAAACAGTACTATAAACAGTGTAAATAATACACATCAGTGTAAACAGTACTATAAACAGTGTAAATAATACACATCAGTGTAAACAGTACTATAAACAGTGTAAATAATACACATCAGTGTAAACAGTACTATAAACAATCTAAACATTACACATCAATGTAAACAGTACTATAAATAATGTAAACAATACACATCAATGTAAACAGCACTATAAATAGTGTAAACATTACACATCAATGTAAACAGTACTATAAATAATGTAACCACTACATCAATGTAAACAGTACTATAAACAGTGCAAACAGGTACAGTGCAGTATAAACAGGTACATCCACTTTTCCACTCTCAGTCCGACTGCTACTATAACTATATAATTTTAATATCGGCGTGAAAAAACACCTTTAACAATGATGTTCCATCTTGAGCGTTTCCTGACAGTCCTCTACACGCGGAGGAAAACAACAGCGGCTGCCTAGTGACTGACTTGTGCCACGTCGCCTTGGGTTTTTTGTGACGGATGCCCCTGCCAGTGCCAGTGCATTTCTGCCTGCCAGCAGGCCTTTAATCCCTCCTAATGGGGGTTGTCATCTCACCGCTAATTTAAATGCTCCAACCACGAAGCTCCCCCACCTGGCTAAGCTAATCCCAGTGCGAAGGGCCCCCTTCCCCACAGCTAGCCGCCTCGTTCCGGAGCCCAGGGGCCCAGGGGCCTCGCCACCCTCCTACACAACAACAGCATCTTTCAATCATCTCTCCCTGATTGTATTAATCTTATCTGTGTTTAATTACATTTTTTAAGATTATTGCTGTATGCCATCTTTGCACACTGTGGGGGCCACAGAGGGCTGCTCATTTCACATGCATTTTCATTTGGGCACAAATCCCCATCAAAGACTGCCAGAAATTATGGGGGAGCCATTTTGTCATGGTTGGGGGAATTTGTAAACTTCTTCCTATAGCCTCAAGTTCTATAGGCTGGAGCTGCGCAAACCCTCGCGTTGAACAATAGAAATATTTGTTACCAGTGCTAAATAAGCCTGCACAATTTCAATTACAACTGAGCAATAT
The DNA here is from genome assembly GCA_029814585.1 of Gymnapogon annona. Lineage (NCBI taxonomy): Eukaryota > Metazoa > Chordata > Actinopteri > Kurtiformes > Apogonidae > Gymnapogon > Gymnapogon annona. The sequence goes on from JAPTHA010000014.1 coordinate 13,167,203, forward strand.
AAGAAAAAAAATCAATTCTGATGTCAGAGGGTTATTTCTTTCACTTTACTATTTTATTTGTTTTTTTTAATTTTTTTAATGAGACTTAATGGTCCAAACATAATACATATTCATTCATATATTTCATATTTTCCACTTTCGAAATACACACCAGTAAGTGACGTTAAATGTATCGCGTGCAAATATTTGACCTCCCATTATGTAAAATTTTCTGCAATATCTATTTATATCCCTAATATCGTCATTTTATTTCCCGGCCTCTGTCTCAATACACATATATACATACAATACAATATACGCTGTTGGGGTACAAGCTTTTGGATTTCAACTTCATGAAATGTCAGATTTCAGTCGCTGTGTTATCTGTTTTTTTTTTCCTGTTTAATCTGTTTTTCTAAACTGAACATAGGTATTTTTAATTATAATGCATTCTGCCTTGTTTTCTTGTTTACATAGAGTCATCGTGAGAACAGACACTTGAAATAAAGCACTTTTGTCAATGTTGTTCCCTCTCACTCAGGATGGGGGAGGGGGGCACTGATGATGGGGGAATACCTGTGCAGGTCTGTGACATTGTTCAGGAGTGGATTCCTGGACATCCGTGACGCGTGTACAGACGTCACCGTGACAGGCTCCGGGGGTTGAGATTTAACATTAACATGGTAACTAACAGGTGTTTCCACGACTCCATCCTCCTGATTTCTCAGTCTGGCTAATGAAGCGGCAACCGTTCAGAGTGATTGCAATCAAAGATATGATTTTCTCACACAAGTAAACAATCAGCCATCTGGTCAGATGAGGAGTTTTTTTTTTTTGTTTGTTTGTTTGATTGCAAACTCTTTTCTCTTGGCATTGACCTATAGAGCGACCAAACATCACCCTGCAATTACAGACAGATACGCGAAACCCCAACCACAGCTACAAGTCTTTTAAAAAAGAAACGGGTGCATTTTGTCTATGCATGTGTGTGTATGTAT
>JAPTHA010000014.1:13239476-13249844 GCA_029814585.1 Gymnapogon annona
CACACACACACACACACACACACACACACCTGTTCTTGATTGTTGACCTCGTGGCTGATCAGATCAGAGGTTGTCACTCAGCTGAAGGTGGGAAGCAGCGATTAGTGAACCCGAGGGGATCAGTTGTTAAGGATCCTCTCTCTCCCAGTATAACCAAATCCCTCTCTCCCAGTATAACCAAATCCCTCTCTCCCAGTATAGCCAGTACTGGAACCGCCTGGAGGATCCAAAACGTCTCGCACGCGTGGAATTCGACTTTTGCAATTAATGTAAACAATCTCCCTCTCTCCGTGCTCTGGTTTTGCACTCAGATCAAACCTCCTGAAACTGTTTTTTTTTTTTTTTGGACTGGAGACTTTTTTTTTTTTTATTTGTCCAGGGTCATGAATTTCTCAGTCATAAAGTAAAGCTCCTCTTAAACTGTTGCAGAAGTTGCACAGATATTGGCATGCAGACTTGGTTTATTTTGCTATAAGTACCCCCCCCCCCCAAAAAAAAATGCATATAAACCACTTTGTTTGAATGCATCCTGCAGAGATCAACACCAAATTAAAAGAAAAAAAAAAACGAAAGACAGAAAGAAAAATCTCTAAATAAAGCCTGACCTGATGTTTTAACTCTTCTCTGTAACAACTCTGTAAATGTAGCTGATCCTTCACCATCAGCTCTGAATGGAAAATGTCTTTTTTTGTTTTGTTTTGGGTTTTTTTACGCGAGTCTGTTCTTGTCCATTTTTGACGGCTGGAACTAAAAGCTTTGGACGGCCCAATAGAGAGGAGCCCGACAAATCGGTGACAAAAGGCTTTCCGTGTCATCAACGTCGTTCAGACGACCTCGAAGAATCCCTCTGATATTAACTTCCACTTCAAAGACCCCCACTCTGAATTGAGATCCAACTATCTTGTTTTTTTTTTCCCCCCCTTTCTTTTCACTCCACACACACACAAGAGCTGGTGCCAAAAGAGGCATCACCATCATCCTTATCATCTTGTTTTGTTTGGTTTGGTTTGGTCTTAGTTTTACCGCTAATTCTCTCCTTTCTGTTCCACGGAGCAAACTGTCACGCACTTAACCAAACTCTATAAACGTACCACGGCCGTGTACTTCACGTCGTTTCCACCCACTTCTGCTTTTCCTCAAGGCTATAGAGTCTGAAAAAAAAAAACAAAAAAAACCTACCCCTCACCCAAAAGTTTTCCCCGAACATACGTCGTCCACCACCTTATACAGCCTTTTTTTCTTTTCGACAGAAAATATACTATTTTCTTTTCTTTTTATTTTTTTTTATTATATAAAGCCAAGTACTGGTGCAAAAACCGTATAGCCTCTGGAGTGGAAATATCACCACGAGGCTCTAATAGGCAGCTATCATTTCGTACAGTGGAGTTCACACATATTTCATTTATTGAGGCTAAAATATTTTTTATAGATACATTTATCCACGAGCCCTTTATCCCTAATGCAAGTCTATTATGTGTGGGACAACTGCGTTTTTAGCCGCTCCTCTTTGATTGTCGTAAAGTAGGCCCGGAGCAAAAGAATATATTTTTCTTCTTTATCCTGCCCTGGTCTCCAATATAAAGGACATAGATTACCGTTTCCTACCCCATGGGAAGCAAATATTACATTCTTTAGAGCGCGCTTTTGAGTCCGCGGACTTGGCCCCATATCATTTGAGTTTGACTCGGCTATTGCTATAGAAATCTTAATTTACCATGAGGATTCACCGTCGTGAAAAAAAAATGGGTCTTTGTACCAAATTCCCTTTGAAGTCTGGATCAGAATATTGTAGTCTTTCATCAAACTCTGCCCACGTCTGCATCCACACAGCTCAGCGCAAAAAAAGTAAGACCTAAAAAGAAAAAAAAAAAGTACTTGCCTTAATTTAAGCCGCGAGGAACTCTTTAGAGGAGAAAATAAGTTTAAAGTTGTATAGCGATACTTTTTTTGGGGGGCATATTTATCTGAGGAACTCTATGCAAAAACGCCAGTGTATGAATATTAAAAATTAACGTTATAATATGATATTTGTTTTTGCTCACGTGTTGTTTTTTGACACTTTCACTGAAACAAGAAACGTTTTTTTATTGTCAGGTTATACGATGACTCGTGTTCACATATAGACCTGAGTGGAGTTTTCACTTTTCTCATACAAGATTTATTCAAAATACTCACAAATTACAAGGCAGTTCGGTACGCATTGTGAATTCCGCTCGACTCCAGATACTCAAGAAGGAGAAAAAGGCTCAAATAAAAATACTGACGATAATGATACAAAACCACAAAATGCCCACGTTGATAAAACATTTATAATTTCACGGTCGTATATCAAACACTGCAGGCGTATGAAACAGTTGAACCCTCTGCACAAATGTGGGGAGAAAAAAATAGATATATAACGCTGTAAACTTAAGATGTTTGTACAAATATCTGCAGTTCTCAGTAACGGAACTGCTCCCGGACAAAAAAAAAAAAAAAGAAAAATTATCAACATCGACACATCGAAAGTTACAAAAATTTACAAATGTACAATTTGCCCAAATCGAAACATGCACTTTGGTTCGATAATACAAAAAAATCCCCTCGGTAGTCAGATTGAAAAATAAATAAAAACATATCGAAGTCAAAACTCGAATTTACAAAATAATTTTACACCGACATGTCTAGACCTACTATAACGGACCACAGAAGTTTAACGGATTTTACACCACACGTCTCCACAAGTGGACCGGTGCGTCAGGGCGCTCGTATAGGCACCGAGCCAACCATTGTGAACAGCTGAGGTTTTGAAAATATACTCTTGGTTTGTCATTATTATCATTGTTATTATCGTTAGTGTGCGTGGAAATTAGCACGTCTTAAAAGTTTTGCGCATTTTCTGTCCAGTGCGGTTCAAATGCGTCTCTTGGCTCTTGGGTGTCAGTTTGGTGGCTCATCCAAAACAAGGACCAAGTGGATCTCTCACAGGCGTAAAAGGCAACAAAAGCCAAACCAATCTTCTTTTTTAATAATAGTTGAGTTTTTTATCTTTTTTTTGCGAATGTTGTCGACTTAGAAGCGTCACTTCCGGCAACGTATTATTCGGTTCCAAATTCGGGTTAAAATGCGTCCCTGGTTTCTGGGTGTCTGTAAGGTGCTTCGTCTGAGGGGTCGGGGGTGGAGGGGCCGCTGGGTGGTGTTTGGACGCCGCTGGCACCTGAACTGTGGCACACGTACCATTCACTTAGATTCGCGGGTTGAGAGGCTCCCACCGGCTCCGACAGCACCGAGGAGCCCCCTGGCTCCCGGCCCAAGTCTGAGGAGGGGGACACCAGGGACGGGGTGGACGACTCGTAGCCCGAGCTGGGCGGGGGGGACTTGCAGTGCACCTTCATGTGTTTCCTCAGGGAGCTGGGGTGTGTGTAGGACTTATCGCAGCCTCTCACTTTGCAGTTGTAGGGCTTATCGCTGGTGTGCACGTGCGAGTGTTTCTTCCGGTCGCTGCTGTTGGCGAAGCGTCTGTCGCAGCCGTCGAACTCACATTTGAAGGGTTTCTCACCTGTTAACGTGACGAGGACACAATGGCACACACATTAATAAAACGCACACACACACACACACACATTTATTTCACTCAAACCTCCTATATGAAATATTATCCCGGTAATCACAATTTCGTTGTGAAAGCAATGACAATAAAGTCTATTCTATTCTATTCCAATATAAAAAAAATATCTACAAAAATATTTATGCACCACTTGTATGCATATTTTTTTTCCTGCTTCTTCAACACACACGTAATGGAGCTGATGTGACTTTGTTGAAATAAACAGAGCAACAAGTATAAACACATTCACACCCACAGACGGGATCTATTATCTCCACTGGATATTCCTCTCTCTTTTTTTTCCTTCTTCCTCTGGTTCTTTTGATTTCATTTACTTTTTTTTTTACATTGAACTTGTATTTAACCAAAAAAAAAAAAAACCCAAAAACTAACCAAATAAATAAATAAAACCGTATACCAAGCGCAGCCCTGACACGAGTCTGAATCTGGTGTAAACAGGGGGGTCGAACCCCCCACTGTCTTGGGTCTATACCTGGCGTCTGCATGCATCAAGGCATACGTCAAAACAGACAAGCTATGAGCACAGACATAGCAGGCCCAAAACCAACTGAAAAACCATGACAAATGAAAGTAGTGGCACAACAAAACCTCTCATGTACAGGGTTGCCTTTTTTTTTTTTTTTTGCCTTCCATTCCAATCTTACAACATGCTTATGGACCGAGCTCTAATTCTGCGTCTTAATAACAAGTATTCCTGCCTGATTATGACGAGGCAAAAAAAGACAATCTGAATAAATTACACGGAAATCATCCACTGCTGATTTTTTTTTTCCTCCTCCGATTAAAGCTTTTGAGAATATGTAATTGCCTCTGTCTAATTACACTTGCGGGTTGAATATCAATTTGACCTTCAGCTGTTGGGTTGAGAGAGCCAATCAGGGATATTAGTGTAGTACAAGAAACCGTCGAGGAACAGACCCCAGGGGCAGCCCCAGTCATAACCACACTTTCGGATAGGTTTTAAACATGATACCAAAGACCAGGCCCCTTGGGAGTCAACACACAGAAATAATTTAACAGATTTGTACTTAGGTAATGTGAGCAAATGATATGAATAATACATAGGGCGAAGAAATGGAGCAGAAGGGAGGAGTTCCAATGCAAGCCAACCGAAATCAAATCATAAGAATAATAATTAAAAAAAAAAGATATAGTCATTGCGTTAATTCATAAGTCTGACTCGACATTTCTGGGGCCTTATTCTTCCTCCTCCTATAGTTCCATAGAAGCACGTCACTGGGTCATACAGCTAAGTAGCCATATTGTGCCATTCTAGGTTTTTTGAAGGTAAATCAACAGCTGCAACTGTACACACTACACACACACACACACACACACACACACACTCTCTCCACGACACACAACCTGTTGGTGGTTCATTTTAGTCCAGAGCACTTGTCAACTTGTTGCTTTGGCTGAAAAGCTACAGTATATCCTTGCAAATGCAATCTCGTGCGTAATTCTCATATAACTCTCTGGAAATATTAATATAAGTGAATGTATATCATGCAAGGCATAAAAAATATAATAGCCTGTAAGATCATTTTTAGTATTATTGTTATTATCATAATTATTATTATTAACAGCCAATGCAACAAGTGTCTGGAATGTAAAAAATATATATATCAGCCCTCCTATAGCCACATCATAATACCTCAGTCACATTAAATCTCAATAGAATATGCACTGGATACAATATGCACCGGATAGAATCTGCAATAAATAGAATATGCACTTTTCCAACTTTGCTGCCAGTCACGTCTGTTGTAAACCGTATAGTCGAGCAGACCTGACGTGGGCCTCAGTCATTGTACTGTGGTGTAAACAAGAGGTCGAACCGTCAAACGCCTGAGTGAGCTGTACCATAATCCCCAAAGCACCTTTGGAAAACGTGCAGATGGTCAATAGCGGTTGCGTCCTGATGAATCAGCAGCACCGATGATTAATTGTCACGACTCGATATTGTTTTTTGTTTCATTACGACGGGAATAAAAAAAAAATAAGCTACTAGAAAAAAAAATTAACCTGTAAAAAAAAAATATGCAAAGCAAACACGAATAGTATAGACTTCTAAGCCTCTAACACAGACCTATTTAACTCAACATTTTTAAATGTACTTTTTAACGCCAGGCTACACAACATTTCAGTCTATTAATATTATATCACTACTGACCTGTGTGCGTCCTTTTGTGAATCTTAAGATTCTCGGATCTTGCGAACACTTTCCCGCACCCAGGGAACGGGCACGGAAACGGTTTCTCCCCGGTGTGCACTCGAATGTGATTTACAAGTTTGTACTTGGCTTTAAAAGGTTTGCCTTCCCTCGGACACTCTTCCCAAAAACATATATGGTTTGCCTGCTCTGGTCCTCCAACGTGCTCTACCGTCACATGCGTTACTAGTTCGTGCATGGTGCTGTAAGTTTTGGAGCAAAGTTTCTTCGGCGAGTGCTCCGGTTCCAGCCACTTGCAAATAAGCTCTTGCTTTATCGGCTGCCTCATGTAGCGGAAAAAGGCACCGGCTCCGTGGTGGTGGTGGTGGTGGTGGTGAGCGCTAAGATTCATGTTCAGATTCAGACCACCGTAGCCATGTAAAGGCGAGGCGGAGAACGGATCAGCCCTGGAGCTTGCCACTTGACTTAAGTGATCAGACCTAACATACATTTCTCCAGGTAGTCCTAACCTTATTTGTCCATTCAACGCTTGGCCACCCGGTGATCCGCTCGTAGGCTGGTCGTGATGGAGTCCGGAGAAGAGGGTATGGTTCCCAGCGTCGGGGTGATGACCATAGTGTCCGGGATAGCTACCTGTTGTTGAGACAAACATTCCGTGGTGAGAGGCTGAACCAGCAGACTGGTCAGTCAGTACCGGCATGGCTTGAGCTGTCAGATCTCTCCGGATGAGGAAATCCCTACCTGCGGATAAAGCCTGGGCCGTGTGAGACATAGAATAGGGGACCGATGTCGCCTGAACCGGGCCAAAAGCTCCCGTTTGACTGGAGACCACTTCACTGTGGCCTGCCATATGATGATTGTGGTGGTGGTGATGGTGGTGGGGATAATGATGGGCTGGGCTGATTTTGAGGGCCGCGGAGTGCCCCATGTGTTCTGGCCCGAATGGACTCGGCCCCAGGCGGGGTTCCGCAGTAATCTCCCCAGGGTGCGAGTGAGCCATTGAGTGTGGATGGCTGCTGAACCCCGGGAAGCCTGTCACGCTCTGAGGGGTATGGTGGTGATGATGGTGATGGTGGTGAGCCCCTGCCAAGTCAACTAATCTCAGCGCCGTGTTCCGTTTGGAAAACGTAGGGTCCATCACGGGGCTTCCCAATGCATCCACGCTCATTACTTCCCAATTTTAGAATAACTTGACAGCAGGCAAAATAATAATGATGATGACAAATATATTTTAATCGCAATGGAAAATAAAGAAGAAAAAAAAACTTTATAAAGTTAAGTCTATCTGCAGACTACATGGAATCCCATTCGGTTGAGAGGCAGCAGCAGGACGCTTTGATACTGAATAGAGATTCATGGTAGGCGCTGCAGCCCGTGGAGCTAAACAATCACCCTGCGCTCTAATTGGTCAGAGCTCAGTGATTGACGTCACCAGTGACAGTTTCCAACGTGAAGAAAAATGTCTTAGTGACAGCGACCAGCCAGCACGCATGCGCACTGCCTCAGGCAACGCTTGAGAAAAATAGTTGTTATGCAAAGGTTATTGTACAATAAAACTCTTAAAAAGTTGATCCAGATATACTGTCCTCGTTCTTTTGTCGCGGCGGACAAAGGCTGCTCGGCTATGAAATAGCAATTTCCCCCTTTTGATTGTGCGATTACAACACAGACTGCCTTGGTAGAGTATGCATATTGTCTCTATAAAAGTTGGTAGGATCATAAATAATGCAGTGATATCTTGATTTTTTCCCCTCAACGCACAAAGAACAAGTTTACGCACAGATTACGCACGGCTTTACGCACGCTGTAGATCGAAGGAAGCGAGGGGAAAATAGTGCCATGTCAACGGGGGGAGAAAAAAAAAATCTCCACGCGCGAGGTTAAAATATTCCGGAGTCCACACGATTCATTTTCGGCTCGATAAGTGCCCATATTTACATATCCAGTGTTTGCCCTTCAGCGCGAGCTACAGTCTTGACTCCGTGTTCCGCTCGGTGGGATCCGTGGTGTGTGTAGGAAGTGCGAACAGGGCGAGCTGCGGCCATTGTCCCGAGGAGAGAAAAAAATGTAATGGACGGGACCTGTTGTTATGATCCGGAGTAATTTTGCTTTAGACCCAGGATGGCAGCTGAGGAGGGTCACGGGAGGTGGTGCCGTTTGCAGACTTAAGTTCAAAATATAACGTATGTGTACAGTAAGTATCAGTTACTATAACCTTATCCTTTATGACGCGGAGGGGTTTTTTCTGCTTCCTTTTGATTTTTTTTTTAATATGCAGATATAAAGAAATACGGTTCAACATGAAGCCGTGTCTTTCTTTCTTGCTTTCTTGCTTTCTTTCTTTATTGCTTGCTTTTTTAAATATATATTTAACTGCCACTTACGGGTGCCTGTTTTTTTTCCAGACAGTTTGACTTTTTAAACCATCCGCCCACAGTGGGACTATATTAAAATAGTTGGCCAAGTAACCGAGGTTAAAATGCTCAGTCATTTTTGGAATTTGCTGCACAGTGGACACAGTGACACTCATCACCAGTCGTTGTAACTGTCTTTGACTGACACTGATTTCATTTTATTTTGCAATGACCCATTTAGATTTTTAGATTTAGATTCAGTATTTTCTTTCCCAAACGAATAGAAAAAAAAGAAACATTTTTCATGTGTTCTCCTGTAACCAAAATTCCCTAACCAAAAAAAAAAAAAAATTAAAATTGTTTCACTTCGTGGTTATATTGAGACAAAACATTTTTTAAAATTAATCTCATTTTTAAAAATTACATGACGCCGATTGTGATTAAACTCCTCAAAATCGAATGCGTCCCTCTGTTATTATCATTTATTAAATGATCATAAATTACCGTGACTGTTTTAAGTCCATTGTTGTGTTCGCTCGTCAGGTATTTAACCTCCTCAACCCTCCCCCAATTTCATTTAAATTTGTTTATAGACAGACTGACGGGACATAAAATCCTCTACTTTGGGATGAGTGCACGTGTGGTGAATATTCAGCTGAACCAAAGCAGGTACTTTTCAAAATGCTGACACGCGCAACATCTATTTCTAACTATTATCCCCCTGCCCTCTTCTCTCCTTGTCCTTCCCAAACAGATAGCGATTGATTAACTCGTCAGAATCTTCTCCTGACAGCTTCATATCCAGCAGGTTATGAAATCGAGTCGATATTTCTGGGGGACATGACGGATTGAAAATCTGTTTATTAAATGGCCTTTTACGCATGGGGTTCACGAGGCACACTCCACAAACCTCCAGAGCACCAGTGTAATGTAAAACTTTCAAGTGCTATTTCGGGTCCAACTTGTGCATGAACTCTTCCAGACAAGTAAACAAGAGAGTTGTATGCTAAAAAAAAAAAAAAAGAAAAGAAAAAAAATGAATTTTGCAGAGACCTCATAAAACGCTGCTTGACTCTGCGTGCTTTATGCGCCTCTTATTCTAAATCCTAAATAGCACATGGTAGCCATTTTACATTCATACAATATGACTCCAGCACATTAACATAATCAGATTAGTCAGTCGTTCACTTATAGGACTCATTTAGATGCTCTAATTGTTATTGATGCCCGTGGAAAATATACAACTGTGAAGTAATACACATCTCCAACCGACTATTTTAGCTCCATCGCGCGAAAAGCCACTGACTTCCAGCATTTACTTAGTCTTTTAGTGATGTGTCATTCTTACCGTTTTTTTTCCCCACATGTTGAAAGATTCCTCCCCAAATATATTTTGTATATCGAGTGCAGAGGAGTGGGCTAACATTAAAAAAAAAAAAAAAGAAAAGTCGGATCAACTTGTTAACAACAAAACTTCCTCTCTATCCCTGGTCTCCCAAGACTTGAATGCCTTGTAAGAAACTAGCTTAGTAGCCAAGAAGATATTTTAATGGTTCGCATGGCACGTCTGTGCATGTGGCTTTGAACTCTAGCAGCCGGAGGTTCCTGCAGAGAGCGCCGCAAATCCCACTTGATAACTTCGACAACCCACAACGTTTTACACACAGGCTATGCATCACTGGCCCGCAAAAGTGAGTAAGTTGCACAAGCACAGCCAAACCGTGATGGATACATTAGCCTTACTAGTGGATCCAAGTTAAACACCGGCCTATATATTCAAGGTAACCTCTCTGAACGCCGGGATGCGAGGGATCATGATGATGTGGAAATCTAAAGCGCAGATGTTCCACCGGTGTGAGCTCCAGTCGGATAGGGCACCACCAAACACACACTGCTCCACACACACTCCAGTAGTCCCACAAACCAAATGTGATGTGCGTTCTCCTGGAAGAGAAAGGGATAACTTGATAATGACAGGCCTTTTAAAAAGAGCGATGACAGTGGGTAAAGTTTACACCAGTGTCAGTCTCCAGTGGGCTTTGCACTGTGAAGACGATTAACTAGTTTAACTAGTCTTCGTACACGTGTGCCACAATGTACCTGGGCACCATAAAGAGAGTCCACTATAGATGATTTAACCTTTTAGCTTCTAGTAACCAGATGTCACATAGGAGTATAGGTAGATAGATAGACATGTAGATAGATAGACATGTAGATAGGTAGATAGATAAGTA
>JAPTHA010000014.1:13316606-13328016 GCA_029814585.1 Gymnapogon annona
ACACACACACACACACACTCACACACACACACACACACACACACACACACACACACACACACACACACACACACACAAAACCCATATATGCTCACAAATTATATGCTAATGACTGACCAGGAAATATAAAAGGAAAGCACCAGGATGTGGTCTACCTACAGCTGTTAAATATATAATGCATCTGTAATCAAATTTGACAGTTAATCAAGTGAGGCATTTGTAATGCAGACGTTTGGACAGACATAACTAACTCCATCAGCGTTTGCATAATAAATGTATGATTTTAATGATGTTTCTATTAAGCATCCCTGCTTACTTTACAAATGATTTGAGGTGTCTGCTGTTTATTTGTTTTTTTTTTTCGGGGCGCTATATAGATTGTTGCTAGGAGCAATAATTATGACAGTGTGTATGTGTGTGTGAGGTGGAGGGGGTCAACAGAAAGGGATTTTAGGGTGGGGGAGAGAAAAAAAAAAGTAATTACTTATAGATTGGATGAATTAAATTTATACTGATGTTGGTTGGTTTTGCGTGACAGCTGCCGAGATCTGTTCAAGAATAGGGTGAATAAAAGAGCGCTTTTGATGGTAGACAAAGGAGACTATCATTTACAGAAAGTGGGTTTCGCCGCGCTAAGAGGGGAGAGGGTGCAAGTGACACATCAACAAAACACAGTGGGTTTTCTGTAAGGGCTGCTGACACACACACAGCCCCGAACATGTGTTTCATCTCCTCTGAGAGTCTGCATCAAAGGTGGTGATTGTTCCTCATGCGTCTGTATCTGAGTCTACAGTATATCTGAGTATATATATGAGTATATCTGAGTATATATATGAGTATATCTGAGTATGTCTGAGTGTATATATTAGTCTATCTGAGTGTGTGTGTGTGTGTATATATATATATATATGAGTATATCTGAGTATATATATATGAGTATATCTCAGTGTATATATTAGTCTATCAAACCCAGCTGGATAGCTCAGTTGGTAAGGCACCAGGCTGGTGCACAGGGGACCCAGGTTCGATTCCCGGGGTGAGTGTCCAGTGGGTTATTTCAGGAAGGGCATCCGACATAAAAACCCCTGCCGAATCAAATATATGTATTGAATTTTCCAGAAGGGAAAAAGTCAAGAGAAATCATCATCCTCATATATTAGTCTCTCTGAGTATATATACGAGTATATCTGATGATGTATATGTGTGTATCTGAGTATATTTGGGTATATATATGAGTGCATCTGAATATATCTGAGTGTGTCTGAATGTATATAAGTATATCTGAGTGTATCTGAGTATATATATAAGGGTATCTGAGTGTATCTGAGTATATATATAAGGGTATCTGAGTGTATCTGAGTATATCTATGAGTCTATGTGAGTATATCTGAGTGTCTGTGTATATTTCAGTATATCTGTGTGTATCTGAGTATATCTGTTTGCATCTGTGTATATATATGAGGGTATCTGAGTATATATATATGAGTCTATGTGAGTATATCTGAGTGTCTGTGTATATTTGAATATATCTGTGTGTATCTGAGTATATCTGTTTGCATCTGTGTATATATATGAGGGTATCTGAGTATATCTGAGTATATTTGAGTGTATCTGTGAGTGTATGTGAGTATAACTGAGCGAATCTGTGTGTCTCTGAGTATATTTGAGTGCATCTGTGTATTTGAGTATATCTGTGTGTATCTAAGTATATATGTGTATCTGAGTATATTTGAGTGTATCTGTGTGTGTCTGAGTGTATTTGAATGTATCTGAGTGTGTATCTAGTGCATCATACCGCTTGTGTATTAATGCGTGTTTACAAATGTGCACTGGTGCGTGTATTTGTACATGAAATAATTAAATGAGCAAATGAACTGAGCGGTGGAACATAAAGGTTTCTTTGAGTGATTGTTATAGTTATAGACGTGTTTTATCACATCCGTAAGGAATGAAAATGAGTCAGAGAAGAAGCAATAGAAGAAAAAATACATGTCTTTGGAATAACCATTGATTCAAAAACATTTCAGTCTTGGAAGACTGTTTTTTATTTGTTTACCTGTTTTAGCATTTACAAAGAGGCATTTTCTTATCATTCAACAGAGACAACATCATATTTATTTTGTTATCTGTGTCTATGTCTATATCCATATCTGTTTCTATATTTGTATCTATATCTATGTCTATGTCTATATCTATATATATGCCTATATTTATATCTATATCTATTTGTCTATATCTATGTCTATATCTCTATCTTTATCTTTATCTATATCTGTCTATGTCTATATCTATATCTATATCTATAACCATATCTGTTTCAATATCTATAGCTAAATCTGTCTATATCGATATCTATACCTATATCTATATCTGTCTATATCTATGTCTATATGTTTATATATATCTGTCTATGTCTATATCTATATAGCTATAGCCATATCTGTTTCTATATCTATAGCTATATCTATGTCTATATCTATGACTAGGTCTTGGCTTATGTCAAAATCTTTATCTACATCTATATCTATATTTGATATTGAATTTCATTACACTTTTTATTACCCTGTTTACCATTTAAGTGGATATTATTTTTTTCCTCACAAACAGAAGCATGAATATGAAAATGGACTGAATAAGTTGAAGTCTGTAGATTTTAAAACCTGTGATTGTTTTAAAGTCTTGACCTCAGATGTTATTTCCATAAATGTCATTGTAACATGTGTGCAATGACAATAAAGTTTATTCATTCTTTTTTTTTTCTTTCGATAGCTCAGCTTGGTCCTCTCTTTCCAAGTTGGAACTCATTTAAAACCCTGACATGGTCCTTGTGTTCTAATGGCAGCAACATCTAACTAAAAAGAGGAAATAAGAATAATAGTTTTGTCCATATGAAAACTTCTTCCATTTCACACAACACGTGCCTCCACATTCTCCCAGACTGTACTGTAAATGCTGACGAGCAAATCTGTGGCCTTGAGAAACCCAGTCCCCGTCAACAGTGTTTCCCAGAGTTGACGTTCCATCTTGTTGTGTTTGTTCTGAGGATTAAACCCTTAGCGTCTCAGCGTAGCCCTTCCAGACACGGATCACAGACTATTACACGCTACTTCTTCCGGTTGGGTGTGTGTGTGTGTGTGCGTGTGTGTGTATCTGAGGAGGAGGAGGAATGCCACAAAAGGTTTTGCCCGTTTAATTCCGTGTGTGTGCGGCCATTGTCCCCTCCTCTCAAGGCCTCACACCTAATCATGACACTGGATGTGTGTCTGCACTTCCACTGCGTCTTCCCAGGAGGGTCAGGGTGGGGGGGCGGGGGGGGGGTCTTCACCGGTTAGCCACTTTGACGAGGTACTCCTATATTGTCTCTTGCCCGGGGAGAAAGAAGCCCTCGCCTCGCCTCAGTGTCAAACTTTAACCTTTCTCAACTTTAATTACACTAAGTAAGTTTGGAGTGTGCCGTGGTGCTGTCTGGCCGACTCAGCTCCATCCCTGCGCTGATGGGAAACCTGCATGGGTGCCACGGCCCCCGCTGCCTCTGACACACTGACGCTACACAGCACTGACGCCCATGCTGACGCTTGCTTTGGCCCGCCGCCTGACCGTGCAAACACATCCACGTAAACACACACAAAACACACGGAGAGCGTGAGCGTGGGTGCACACACGCCGCCAAAAAAACCAAACAAAAATCTGTTACCGTCTATAGACGCCACGTTCAAACAACGTGGAGAGATTTTCCCCGCTTCTATGTTTATCTGAGGAATCAACAAATTTCACCAAATGTGTTTATCCACTTCATGGGATACCACTCCAAGTTCAATGGAAGTTTGTGTTTGTGCGCGGGGATAAATATGTACGTAACGCTTAAACCCTTATAAAGGCTCTCCATATAAAAGACCTGCGGCGCTTTAATGAAGTCGTGTTTTCGCCCCCTTTTTTCTGAAACAGACGAAGACAACCTTCTTCCATCAGAGCAAAGATGACCTTTTTATACAGAGGATCTACATTCTGCCAAAAACACCATTTGGCATTTTTGCATTCGCCTGTATTTGTGTGTGTGTTTGTGTGTGTGTTAGAAGAGAGAGAGTGGGGGGGGGGGGTGTGGAAAGACAGAGCTGGGGTGTGTTTGCTCATTACTCATTCCTCTGCAGGGGTGAAATGGCTGTTTTTTTCCCTCTTATGTCATCAAAACTTCCACTTTGGCGATAAAACTATAGAAAGTACCGGTACCTATTTAGAAATAAAAAATGTATTTCTTTAACAGTACTGTGGCCCGATCTGCATCTCTGACGCGATAATATTTATCACCCAGAGAGTGTTCAAAGGGCTGGCGGTGAAAAGCTATTCTAAGCAGGTGATCCATAATCCAAAGAAATGACACGATTGACCCCCCGAAGTAAGAATGGACGGCTCTGCTGCAGATGTTGAAACCATGAGCACAAAAGCCGAAGGAGAACATGGCGTCGCACGCGAGAATTCAGCATATTCTCCCGGTGCACAGACCGTTATTTTTACACACGTGTTGAGTGCTCGACTCAGACAGTTCGATCGGTGCACAGGTAGTCGATTGCGCTACTCGTGCACACGTACACACGCATGCACGCACACACACACACACACACACACACACCCTTATGATAATGGTCCCTTTTAGAGTCATCTAATACTGATGATGAATTGGACTTCCACAGAAAGCCAAAAAGGAGTTACTGTGGTAACGGCATGGCCTGTCAATCACTCGCAATCAGTCTTTTTTTTTTTTTCTCTCTCTGTTCATTGCTTGATGCGTCAAGATTAGGACCTTCCCAGCGGGGGGTTTCAAAACACTCAGAGGAAATGAAGAACCGTGTGGAAGTTCCACCGCTGATGTTTGGAAACTTTGCAGAATGTGACCCTTTGGCTTTGGTTTTCTCGCCGCTGAGAGGAGACTGAAAACTTGACTTTCGCAATCTTAATTTTACGCCATTACATAGAACGTCCTCCTGGTATCTTTAACGACATCAAATTCGCACCCCCCTCCCCCCTCAAAAAAAAAATTACAACAACTCTCGTTCGGAATGGGCTATTCTGTTGCACTTCATCTGCATCAGCCACACAGGCAGCATGTGTTTCTGACCACAGAGGCTTTTTTTTTTTTTTTTTAATGAAATGCCCACATTAAGAACAGAAGGCCATTTAAATGCTAATGCTTTCCATGTCTAAGTGTTAGGTGAGGGTTGAAAATGTACTGTACATCATGTCTGTGTCTGCGTGTAGTAACGGCACTTTTTTACGGCGTGTCTTAGAATCTGCCTTTAATTTAAAAAAAAAAAAAGAAAAAACAACAAAACATGTAGTGTTTGCGTTGGATAAATCGCACGAGCTTTGTTTTCTACTCTTTAGTGGCTTTTTTTTTTTTTTTTAAATGACTCTTGGTCTTGAGGGAGCACATGCTCTTTTAATTAGGTAACATTTTGCCATAGCACACTGGCACCATTTAAACATTTCGGGGGAAGTGCAACTAATTCGCCGGGCAGGACTATGAACTGTGGCATTACATCCTGGAAGAAAAGGGGAAAAGCCATATAACAGAAGCACACAGGCTCTAAAGATCTTAATTCCCCATTAGTTCCTTATTCTCTCCGGTGACAAAGACGGGGCCCTTTCAGTCTTGTGTTGCCTTCGCATACCAAAGTCATTCAACAGAGGAGACCTTTACCGAGAGCAATGCTCTATTCAAGCCATGTTAATTACAATTTTAAACCATTATTTGTTTCAACACCTGGTTAACCTATTCAGACCTGTTTAAATCCTCTTTATTATCCCAGGTGTGATGGGAAGGCACTATAAGGAGTGAAAGGCTCCTGTGTGTACCAGGGACATAATCAACCCTAATGCTACGTAGCACTGAATGGCTTTCGGGATAAGATCAGATGTTACACACTTCAGTCCTCAAGTAAAATGGTGCGAGGTGGATTATGTCTGAAAAGAGGATTTTGTCAAGGATGTGTCCTCAACTTTTCTTTTTTGGCAGTAAAGCATCATGAATGGCACACTGCTTCTTCAGCAGCTGTATTAGGGCTGGAAAACTCAATTGCGGGCTTAAAAGCAATTGGCTTTGTTGTGCATTTCTGTGCATATATTTGTGTTGCGGTTACAGGCATTGAGACTAAGGGGCCACGCTGTGTCACAAGGACGGATGGTGTTTTCTATTAGAGGACTTGGTCATAGAGAGGTCTTCTCATCTCTTAAGCTTCTTTGCGCTCTCCATCACCGGCCTACTTTGAAGTCGTCGTTGGCAGTTAGGCCACAGTCCCCTTGGCCATTATTTTGTCATTAACCAGGACTTTACGCCGGAACTTGATCCCTGCCGAGACTTTGTTGCTGCGGCCACTCATAGGTGTTACCTGTCTTAGGTGCTCCTCTGAGGATGATCCCATATCAACAGAGTGGCATAATAGGGGCGACGTAATGGAAAAGGGAGCTAGAGCACATGAAAAAAAAGGGAAAAAAAAAGAATATTACACCGTCATGATAATTTTTTTTTTTCTCTGAATTCGCTCAATACCTTTTTTCTAATTTCCTGGCTCAGCACCTACAGCCACAATGTCTTGAGGCTGTTTGTATACGCCTCCCGCTGCGTGGTTCAAATATAGTGCAGACTTCAGTATAGTAAAGGATAGCCACACAAAGTTCTGATTAACGAATTAACACCCTGTAATAGCCCTTCACCATCCTTCCTTAAATGGATTAGGGCTCCTCTCCAACACTTTCTTTTTGCGCAAAATTTAATTAAGATTTAGATTTGGTTTGAACATGCCAGGACAGATTCACAGTGCATTCATGATGTACTTCAATTAAGGAGCAAAGCAACTTAAGCTGCTTCACCAATAATTAGACTATCTCCTTTTTTTTTTTTTTAAATGGTATCTAATTATGCTTTATCCCTGTGTAATTCAATTTCTTTGTAGGTTACAACATGTATAAGGGGACCATCTATTTAGACTTTAAAGGTCATCTACTCCATTTTTTTTTTTTGGAGAGGGGGGTCGTTTCATTGAGTCGTATTGCATTAAAAACCTCGTCCTTTTTTTATTTATTTATTTTTACAGCCTTCTAATGTGACCGTGCATCGCAGGCAATAGCAAATATTCAATTAGACGCCACTTTAATCCTCCACTACCCCTGACAACATGCTCTCTGTACGCATCCAGTCAACAGCTACTCAGGAAAATATGTTGAATAAATAAAGCCGCGCGCCTGGTGTTTACATACATGATAGGTTTCCAAACAGTATTTTTTTTTTTTTTGTCTGTGTTGACATTTGGCCTCCTGAGGTTGTTGCCCACGTATTTGTATAGTGATTTAAAACAACAGAGAATGTCCTGCCCAGTGTTAATTTACTCAAAGCAGCAGGGGTCGCTGGCCCAGCCACTGACCATTACACAGTAGGACGGGGATGTCCAGCTGACTGTCCTTTTAATCGACAACAGCAGGCCTAAGGAATTTAACAGCATGGGATTCACCATTTTTTTTTCCCCAACAAATAACGTTTATGGAAGATTTACGAGTTCCCGGAATTGTTCGGGCCCCCCCCCCATTCAGCTCATTCAATTAGTGGCTGTGAGTGTCTTGGTTAAAGGGGGTGACAAGACAATTGAAGGTGTCGTCTAATTATTTTAGCCCAGCACTATGCAAAAACCTCTCCCGTGCTGGAATCCCAGGCCTTGGCTTGGAAGATATGAAGTAAATCGGTTAAAGCAGCGGGGGTGATGCAATATGTGGCTCTCCCGGAGATGTTCCCCAACATCTACCATCTTTAAAGTGAATCACCGACCCGCAGGACTGCAATTTGATTAAATAGAAAATATACACAGTGTAAAGTAAATCGAATCACCTGCTTTATATGCGGGTTTATGGGTCGACTATCTGTCTAAGGTCAGATACCATATGCAAATGTATACTGGATTAACTCAATGTCTACTCTTATAAGACTGGAGCTCAGGAATACATACAACTCTAGCCTGTCCACCCATTGCGAAAGTTTGGAAAGATCTGCTTTTTTTTTTTTTTTTTTTTTAACCCAAAACCTAAGAAAACCCAAGCCAAAAAGTTACGCAAGTAGACTAGAGCAGTAGCAGGAGGCCACAAGCTGAAGTCTGTCCTGCAGCCAGGTTTTCCCCCCTTGTTTGTAAATTAGCTGTGAGTAATGAATTCTGGGAAGCTGCCCTGCTGCAGGGTGGCTCCCTCGCTGCCGGACCCTCCCATGCTCCCCCGTCGACATTGCCTTCCCCAAATCTGTCCTGATGTTCCTAGTCTGTCAGGAGCCGCCCCGGGGGGGCACAGCGATAGCCCACTCGGCCTGCCCCCTTTCCCTTCTCTGGGCCTAAGCCAGCTGAACCGTGTAAGTCCCCGCCATTGCAAACATGGTGACCCCAAACGGGATTGACAGATCGCAGACCGTGGACACTCAGCCACCAGTCTGGTGACATCAGCTCCTACTGGTGGTACGAACACCGCTGGCACCAAGTGTTTACATTACCCACTTTGGCGTTTACGCTGATTATTCGCAGCAGATCGTCACCTCTGGGAGAATCCTTTGACCGTCCGACCTGACGCTAATGTCTAAATAAGTGTTTGGCTGAAGGAAGCGCCTGTAAATTCATTCGTATATTAGATTTGCACTGTTTCAGATTCACAGACCATTGCCGCATTCACTGCTACACTCATCCCTGAGTCTGATAAAAAGCCTTGGCTATGACGACCACATGGGTCCCCAAGCGCACATTAGAGAGCCTGGGGGGTCCCTAAGTGTCACCCATGAAATCAGGATGTTAGGGTATGAAAAACGGGGGAGGGACCGCTAGTAATTCTCATTATTGTTAAATGTTCATCGTCCCTGGTGTTGACTTTGCCTTAGTCTGGCACCGCAGCCAAAGAAACACAACACGACCACGTACACGCACGGCCCGTGTCAAAAGCTGCAGGCACGCGGGGGGGGGGGATCTTCTTAAGTCTGAGCGTTAAATTAATTACAAGATCTGACCAACGGAGGTTAGGAATGTTCCTCGCTGCCGCTTTCCTTAATTGTGAATGTTTAAAAAATAATTGATGATAATTTCTTTCGGCTTTATTCGTTTCCGGGGTCACCACAGCGAATCCAATTTGCATATTTGATTTGGCAGGAGTTTCTACGTTGGATGCCCTTCCTGATACAACCTACTGGACACTCACCCCGGGAGTCGAACCCGGGTCCCTTATGCACCAGCCCGGTGCCTCACCAACTGAGTTATCCAGCCTGGATAATGTTAAAAAATAATTAAATAATAAAAAAAAAACATATCTCACATCATCTCCTAGAGATTAATACTTTGGACAGCATTAAAATGCAGAGTTTTGAGTTTTTAATTCCAAAGGTCGGTGACAATTTGTCAGCAATTAATGTAAAGGCAGAACTGCAGGGCATTCCGCACACGCCACTTCCACTTGGCCCTATAACAAATCCACTCGGCGCAGTGTTTGACTGGAGAAGAGAGAAAAAGAAGTTCTCAATGGCAGATTTTTGACGTCCATAATGGCTTAGCGTCTGCTTTTGACAGAGATATTGGGGGAAGAAGAGTGACTCGGTGCGCACTGGCGTGGCCCAGAGGCTTTTGCTGTCACAGCTGATGACAGTAACTTTCTCCATGCAGATTAAATTGGTGTTTACAGATTTGCCCTGGGTGTACATTTTTCCCCCCCGCTGGGCTCCACTGGCTGATGATGAGTCGCAGATGAGACCGACCGTTCTTGACACTGATGCTTATGCTTCCATCACACACACACACACACACACACACACACACTGGCTTACCAGCCATCCGGCACTACACTGCCACACAGCGCCTTCCACTGCGGTACAGTTTAACGGCACGGTATCGCCAACTATTTATATTTACACAAAACATGAGGGTCCGCCTACAGGTTTACGACATATAAAAAGAAATTTAAACATCATCCGTTACCATGTCGATGGTAGAGTCCAGCAAAATGGTTGCACGATGATACAATAGATATCAATGACTTCCCAGTGTTGTTGTACAGCCAGAGTTTTTACAGCTGGTCAGTAAGAATGTGCTCAAAGTTTAAAGACACAGTGGGTTGTTTTTACAGATGCCTCTTTTTTTTTGTTTTTTTCTTCCTGCGACCCCACTTCAAAAAGAAGTACAACTCAGCTGATTGGAGAGTGCAATTTGGATGCGTGTGAATATCTGAATAGCTCAGTTGGTTTCCTGTAGAAGGAACAGTGGAGGAGGGATAGCGGTTTCTTTTTGGAAGTCTTCAAAAAAATTAAACAGTTGTGCGTTCACGTGACTGTTTACCGTCGAAAATATAGCAGGAAAATATTAAGCACTTTCTTACATGTAATTTGCATTGATTAAACTTTAAGTGTACAATCGTGGGGCAGAGTACGCTGATTGCCTCAAGTGTTTGATGCAGGATATTTACTCCCAAGGGCACTTTGTTAGTATGAATTAACTGCACTGGGGGAAAAAAAATCAATGTACAAAATAGTTCTGACTACGTCGATGGAAAAAAAAAACCTCTCAATATACATATTTTAAAAATTAAAAAAGTTCCATAACTTGAATAGTTAAAGTTTCAAGTATGACTTAAAGTGCAGCTGAAGTGCAGTACTGGCTAATGCTAATTAAAAAAAAAAGTCATTTTTGTTCTTTAACTCTATATAATACTCATAATGATGTCTGGACTGCGCAGGTGAACCAGTGGATAAAGCGTTGAATATACAGAGCAGCGTCTATGTGTATATTCATTTCAGGTTGTAAACAGTAGTCTCTGAGCACTGGGTTGTTATCGAGTTGTGGCCCCCGGCGTAGGATTGATCCACTTCAGTCCAGCAGCAGGGGGGCGGGAGCTCTGGAGGGGCTCAGCAGGGCTCCAAATCAATAAGGGTAATAGATGTGGGGGCCACGCAGTCAGAGGTGTGCAGCCTGGCATTTTCGGTGCCAATGAGGAAAATTCCTGATGACGAGGTGTCTCTTTTTGGAGCCTGCATTAATGTCAGTCTGATTACCTGCAGCCAGGATGTCAGCTCTGGTGGGTTAGTGGAGCCTTGTTCCCTGGCCATTAAGCGGAATTAGCTTTACAAGGAGACCCTTCAGACTGGGGACTTTAACTTGCCACCTCTTCATCCACTGTCCATTGAGAACTAATTGCCAGCCCCCTCCCTCCTTTCCTCCAGACTCTATTCTTTCACTCTGATTTCTATAATGCCAACAGTTTCATAATCACTTGATGAGTAATTTCCTCTCATTTGGGATTTGAAGAGAGAGGTTTCATTTAGAAGTTCCTTTTTTCCCCCCTTTTTTTCTTTTCTTTTTTTTTTTTTAAATTTAAAGCCACCATTCTCATTTTTCTTTTTTTTGGGGTGGGT
>JAPTHA010000014.1:13405855-13422926 GCA_029814585.1 Gymnapogon annona
TTTATTTTTTACAGTTATTCTATATCTGTGTGTAGAATAACTGTAAAAAATAAAGCTGACGACTACTTGGGGATTCCTACAATTCCCCAGGAGCAAGTTGTTCTCTATCTGTGTGTCCCGGCTAGATAGCTCAGTTGGTAAGGGACCGGGCTGGTGCATAGGGGACCCAGGTTCAATTCCCAGCATGAGCATCCAGTGGGGTTGTGTCAGGAAGGGCATCTGACATAAAAACTCCTGCCAAACCAAAAAGGCGAATTGGATTCGCTGTGGCATCCCCGGAAGGGAAGAAGCCGAAAGAAATCATCATCATCATATTCTATATGTGTGTCCTTAAAAAGGCCTAAATTTGTTCGTCCAAAATTAAGGCCTTAATTTTCCTTCAAAATGACAATTAATCCTTAAATCCGCTTTTCAAAGGCCTTAAAGATGCGACAAACACAATAAACAAAATTGCAACATTTTCTGACTTTGTACAGTGACAATTTTGTAAAGAATCTGGCAAATTTGTAATGACTGCTCTGCATTTTAGCACAACGGAGCTGCAGAACAAATTGCCTACGTTCCTACGGATTTGATCTTGATGTTTGTTAGATTTCATCATTTTCTGTTCATTAAATATATGGACAAAACTATTTGCAATGTGATCAGACATTTTACTGTCTCACAGATGAAAGGTCTTCAATATGATTAAAGTGGCCTTAAAAAAAGGTCTTAAAATGTCTTCAATTTATCTTCCTTAAACCTGCAGATACCCTGTATATGTTTTAAGGATGTAAAACCCCTCACCACACTCTTTATACACTTTTCTCAGACCAACATTATCCTTTTGTCACATTTCTCTCTTCATAGATTTTAAATAATAAGTACAGTATTATAGAATGAAACCAAAGATCAAAAGCTTAAGAAATTATTAATAGTGACTGGTGTGTGTTTCACAGTTCCTCTGACCCTGCCTCTTCGTCCTGGCATTGATTCAACTGAACCAAAGATTAACTTATTCTGTAATGGCGCCTTACAGCTGCGTAATTTGTACCTTCTTTCACCATACGACTGCTGGTGTCTTTGTCAGTGCGGAACGTTTCATTGACATTGTGGGTTTTGAGGCGGAGAAATGAACGGTACAGAAGTACAGTACAGAATGTACACATTCTGCTCGCAGGAGACTGATTGACAATGGTCTTAGTCAATCAGGACACGGAACACAATGCATGCTCATATGTTGTAAAAAAAACCATGCAAATAGACCTAAAATCCACGAAACAGCGAAACTGCAAAAGGTAAACTGCGTTATAGTGAGGGACGATCATGTACGTGAAACACAAAACACACTGAGAGCTTGACAAACTAAACTACAAATTAAAAACACAAAACCTGAATAAGCAGCAAAGTTCGTATGAATAATGACTGGGAACCAGAGTCCAGAACAGAGTCCATGTCACACAGAGAAGTCCTGGTTTTGGAGAGTGAACAATGCCAGATTGAGCCCGTGCTGCGCAGCATCCACACTGGCCTTATATACAGGCCTAATTGCCAATGTCAATCAGTGTAGTGTAGGACCAGTGTAGGTGATTTGTAATTAGGGCAGCCCCTTGAGGGAGAGGGAGCAGCCACAGCATGGACGGACCCTGACATGTTTAACTTAACAGAACTGTTACGTCACACTGTCAGATACACACCTGTGCCATGTAGTGACAATCTCTGTGGGTTAATTATGCGTGTGTGTGTGTCTGTGTGTGTGTGTGCTGCAGTTGTCAGAGTGCGTCTTCCATACGTTCACCTTCTGCTCCTCCATGCTGGGGGAGGAGGTCCAGCTCCAGTTTGTCATCCCTAAAGCCAAGGAGCAGCACTTTGTCTTCAGTCAGCAAGGGAGTCACCTCGAGAGCATGCGCCTGCCGCTCATTTCCAACACGGTACGTGAGCCATCATTATTGTGGCCGAGTGGAGGAAAAGCAAAACAGCAGGAGCTGGAACTTCTTTACCCTGCAGAAGCTTATTTACAGCAGTACACGCCAGGTTTGCTAGTGCATCGATTAAAGAAAACTTAAGAAAATCCAACTTAACAACTTTTCAGAAAAAAACACTGCATGAAGTGAAGCTAAGCCCACAGTCAAAGGAAACCAGCTTCAGCGACCTGTTCCTCACCAGCAGACCACACACTCTCTCCCCAGGAGCATCTACACCTCATGTACCTGTTGCCACTCCCACACAATCAATCCACTCTAGACAATTACCTTCTGCTGGAATTTACCAAAATAAGGTGATTAACTCCAATTACCAGCCTACGTTTCATCTTTAAATATTTACAGAGATCATAGGAGGTTTAGAGCAGTTAAATTTTATAATTGGGATAAAACTCACAAATCTCCTTACTGATCATTCATTCGCTTGGACTCTTCTGCAGCCTGCCTTCCATAAAAAGGTTAAGACACCTCCTACTTCCTGTCTGCCTCACAGACCCGGAACCTGGTGATGAGATGTAGTGGAAACATCAGGGAGCATTAAACAATTAAGTGACAGAAGGTGGTCTATGTGTACCAAAACAGAACCAATTTCAAGAATATAAAAATGAAGATTAAGGTAAGATTAGATAGATAAAATAGAACTTTATTGATCCCACCACGGGAAATTTGTGTGTCACAGCAGCAAAGACACAAAGAGCACAGAATAAGAGCAGCCAAACAACCAAACTAAACCAGCTACACCAAAAAAGCCAAAATCTCCGCTCCACCATACTATTCCAACCCAACGCCAGGCCCAAAGCCCAAGAACAGGAAATGCTCTTCTTCTCGGGGCTGCCACCGTGACAGTCACGTTTCAACCTGTTCCAGTCTAAAGATCACAAGGCAAAGTTCAAAGCAATAAGATTAACGTGGAATTCCCTTTGCGTTTGCCTCAAGGATGCCGATACGTTGAAGAGTCCGATCTTTACCCCAACGACAGGACGCCAAGAGCACGGTCTGCTCAACATTTTCCACGCCCTGGAGGGTGCGTTGCATTTACACATCCTGGTTGTCAAACAATTTGAGATGCCCCTGTACAGGAAGTACTGGCCAAACCACATTCTGCTCGTCCTGCCCGCCATGTTCAACAATGCAGGAGTGGGTGAGTGACATATGACGGTAAAAATGGTAAATGGATTGCACTTATATAGCACTTTTCTACTCATGTATGGTGCCCAAAGCACTTTTCAATGGCCTTACATTCATCCATTCACACGCACACTCACACACCAATGGGCAGGTGCTGCCAGGCTTCACTGAGAGCAATTTAGGGTTCAGTGTCTTGTTCAGGGACACTTCCACATGTGGACAGTCAGAGCCAGGATTGGAATCACCAACCTTTCGGCTGTTGGACAGTCCACCAACAACCACAGCCGCCTGTGATGTGTGAACACAATGTGGTTTTAACCTTTGATTTTTTAAATAAATAACAATAATAATTAAACATAGTATTATATGAATAACACTGTTCAGAGGTTTATGAACAGAGTTAAGTCTATGTAGGCTCATACTTACCTCCTACTGATAACAAGGAACTTAAACACGGCGTTGGACATATTTTTATTATGCTTATTATCAGTCACGTTTATTTATGGTAGGGGAAAGTTCAGAGGAGGCCCAGGAGAGTATAACGATGAGCAATAACATCTGCTTCCACGTCAAAACTAACAGATTCTTGGCTCTTTAACACTTTCTCGTATCGCAGCCTTTTAGATTTCAAGGTCTTATTGGGAAAAACCCAAAGTACAAGCACAATTTATGTACAACCCCGTAGACAGTGGGTCTTTATTTGAGCCATAAACACAATTAGTGGAATATATGAAGTGCATTTGGATCCAACGGTCCTGATGAAGTGTCAGCGCTTCTCGGCAGATGATCAATGACTCCACTGGAACAGGGACTTAACTAACTCTGTGGTGTTTGTTTAAGGCGCTGCTCGCTTCATGATCAAAGAGCTGTCCTATCACAACCTGGAGCTGGAGAGAAATCGTTTGGAGGAGCAGGGCATCAAGAGGCAAAACGTATGGCCTTTCATTGTCATGATGGATGACTCGTGCGTGTTGTGGAACGCCCACCAGACTCCAGATGGCAGGTACTAACTGCTTGTGATTGATACATTTGCAGCGTCTTCAGAGTGTAGTTTATACACGTCCATTAGTTTTTCTCTCGACATAGCGTTCTGTATAAATGAATAACATATGTCAGGTCAGAGGGAAAAACTACTAGAATATATTAACTAATATTTTACATATATGTGTGTGTGTTCAATGTGTATGGTGCCAGTTTTGGAGAAAAAATAATAATGAAACGGATGCATCTGATGTTTTTGTGTCATCGTCATCTTCTGTTCATGGGGTTCTTTCAGTTCGGGTGAAGTTTCGCTAAATCTGTGACTAATGCGCTTTTTGCTCACCAGCTGTGTTCACTGACGTCATCAGATGATGATGTCATCATCATCATCTTCGTCTTCGTTAGTAATTCCTTCAAATATCTGCTCTGACAAAACTGCTCAATAATTTTTTTTTTAAATATTAAAAACGTGCCTTTATTTATCGTGATCCGTATTTTGATGGTTTATTACATGGAAATCATTACTATTGAGCATGGATATCAATCAGATTTTATTTATATAGCCCTTAGTCACACACTGTTGTTTTGCGCGTCTCTTAGTGAATCATCGTATGGAAGTTCCGCCATCACCAACGTGTCTCTGAAGACAGTGCTGCAGCAAATGGAGACCACGCCCAAGATTTCCCTCTACGCCATGTGTGGAACGCGCAAGTGGAGCAGCAGCCTGTCCCAGCAGCGGCGCAGGCAGCCGTTCAGCCGCTGTCACCTCCACGACTTCATCCTGCTCAACGTGGACCTGACACAAAACGTCCAGTATGACCTCAACCGGTAAGCATGGCCGCGGCTCCCTTCAGTCAGACACTTGGTGGCATTGTGGCACTTAACGTTGTGTGTGTGTGTGTGTGTGTGTGTGTGTGTTTGTGCAGGTACAGCTGCGAGGAGGTGGACTTTAACCTGAGGGTGAACAGCAGCGGTCTGGTGCTCTGTCGCTTCAACAACTTCAGCTTCATGAAGAAACACATTCCAGTCGGTGGGAACAAAGACTTTCTGGTCAAACCTAAACTCATGGTGAGTTCTACAGTTGAGAGCTCCGTCAGACCAGTGTTAGGTCAGGGGCCATGTCCCCCAATAGGATCAGACATGAAAATAATGACAGAATAATGTATAAACGACGTTGACACCAAACTTTTCTCTGTGTTTTATTTTTTATTTAATCATATTTTACTTAGATTTTCCATTAGATAATATTACAGTTACATTCAAACACTGCAAGATGACATTCACAACACACAGGATCAGAGACAACAGACAAAACAAAATAAGTGACAAAAGGTGACAAAATAAAGAGAAGTGGATGAGTCACATAGAGACATATGTTGACCTTTGACCACCTAAGTCCTACAAGCCCTGCTTGGGGATATAGAGCTGAACCAATGTGGTGTACTGGTACATTGTGCCCATGTAGTTTAAGAATGGTCCCCATACTGTATCTTATAAAACATCCTACTTCTTTTTTTCATCCAGTAGGTTATTTTTTCCAGGTTCACACAACTATTGACTTCTGTGTTTCAGAATGAAAACAGTAAAAGATAAAAATGTTAACATGAAGAACCTGAAATCTATTCAATCTGTTTAATATGAGTGCATTTTTAACAATATTTTGTCTCAGTTTATCACTTTACAACGTACAATTCAGTGGATCTACACATAGACACTCAACATTTTAGAAACAATAACAACTACAACAACAGATGGAACATTGTTCAAATTACACTTTGAGGTTGTTTTTTTTAAACACAAAAACACAGGCAATATTTTGTAGTTGTTGTTATTTCTAGGATAATTTGGTACAGGCTTGACCTACAACATGTGGAACCTGAACTAAAATGACTGTTAATATTTTCAGAGTCATTTTTGAACCCCCCTGCCGACACCTGTGATCGAGACGTTTTGCTGTCCCATACATGTTTTGTATCCTGTCATGTGCTTTTCGTTTCCACATCCGTAACACATAACCCTGTTCAGAGCTGAACTGGTTTCTGTTTCCTCCAGGAAATAGAAAACCCCGTCTCAATCAGCCCCACACAATATGTCTGCGCCCCAGACAGTGAGCAGACCCTCCTGGACGCCCCGGCCCAGTTCCTTCTGGAAAAGTTTCTCCAGGTCTGCAGCCACAGACTGTTTCCAAGGGCTGTTGAGAACATAAACAACCCAGTTCTGTCCATCGACAGCTACCTCAACCTCAGCCCAGAGGTAAGTGTAAAGCTGAGAGGATTCCAACCCAAATGTAGACATCAAGCTGAGACTGACTGATCTCTTTTAATACAGTAGTCCACAAACACATCAGACTCAGGAAACCAGTCCACGAAGCAAATAATGCAATAAGGGTAATAAACACGAGAGGTCAAAAATCAGTCAGCAATGGAAGTTCGAAGAGACAAGAACCAGAATACAAACAATAATGTCAAAAACCAGCAAAATTTAGAAGATAAACAAAAGAAATTTTCACAATGAACAAAGCAGAGGCTCAAGACAATCTGGCAAAAAACATGTTTCATGGGTTTAAATACACAGGGAGCAGGTGAGCACAAACAGGGATAATCACAAACAGGAAGTAAAATTACACAACATCAGAGCAGAACAGAACTACAAAATAAAACAGGAAATACATGAAACAGAAACCCAAGACCTGACAGTAAGAGCTGAAGGAGCTTTAAAAGCCAGCGGTCAACAGGAGCTGTTGTCAAGGCCTTCACACGCCGATTGGTTCAGTATTGAAAACAATACACACCTGTTGGTAAACATCTAGAACGCAGGTGTCAAACATGTGGCCCGGGGGCCAAATCCGGGCCCACCAAAGTGTCCAGTCTTGTCATTGAGACGAATCTGTGCAATGTGAAAATAATAGCAAGATATTAACAATGATATTAGTTCAGATCAGTAAAATACATACCATAATAACCTAGAAATATTCACCAAACTCAACATGTTTTCATGTATTCACAGTAAAACAAAGTGCATTTTAGCAAAAAATGTGAATAACCTGAACAAATATGAACAGCCTGAAATGACTGAAGACAAGTTAAGTACAATTATAATAACTTTCTTCCTGTCACTAAATGTTATCTGCCAGTTATAATGTGCATGTGTAAATCATAAGCTGAAGCACAATGTTATTAAAACAACATGTAACTTTTCAGTTTGTTCATGTTTAATGGCTAGTGATTTCATGATAGTTTTTAGATGTAAATATTTTCATCATGTGATTTGAGTTTTTTCACTCTAAAACAGAGAGAAAAGTTCAGAGTTGACCTTGTTTGTATATTATTATGGTATTATTTTGCTGGTTCGGCAAGTGGCTGGAAAGCTCAGTTAGTAAGGTGCCGGTCTGGTGCATCGGGGACCCGGGTTCGATTCCTGGGATGAGCGAGTGTGGGTCCTGAGGCAAGACCCTTCACGCTGCTGCCTACAACTAGTAGCCTCAATGTATCAGCCCCAAGCCTGGATAAATACAAGGGTTGTGTCAGGAAGGGCATCTGTCGGAAAAACTCCAGCCAAATCAAATATGCGGATTGGATTTGCTGTGGCGACCCCGGAAGGGAAAAAGACGAAAGAACTCATAATCATTTTACTGGTTCGGCCCACTTCCGATAAAACGTACCTGAATAACTCGGCACATTCTTGCACATGAATCAAGCTATAATGGCGGAAATGGAGAAGCTCTAATGAGTCGCCACAGGGAGCGCTGTGGCTCTGGAAGGTTCATGTACTGAATCTTGGTGCTCTTTGTTCCTGTTTTATGTCGTTTCGTGGTAGATTTCTGTGTTCTACATCAACTCTCGTCCACACTCCACCAACCTGAGCCACTGCAGCGTGGTCTTCAGCGGCCTGTTGCTTTACCTCAGCGACTCCTTCATCGTGTCTGGACTCCTCAAGAAATTCCGCTTCCTCAAAGGTGACTCATCAGCGCTACTATTCACACGTGTCTGTGTTTGTGCCTGAAGGGATTCTCTATATCATGAATCAGAATCAGAATGTTTTATTAATCCAGAGGGAAATTGTTTTCTTTCTTTCTTTGACCCTATTATTATATGATTATAATGACAATACTCAATATGTTATATAATATTATATTCAGAGACAACATCCAAAATACAGCAAACAAAACAGAAAAAAACAAGCATAATTAAGTGACACACAGACATATGTCGACCTCACAGAAGTCACATTTAATCTGTAATATGAACGAGCGCACACACCAAAAAATCTGATTCACACAGGGTTTCAAACACGACGTGAAATATTGTGATGATGGAGAACATTTACATCCTTTGATTATTTTCTGTAAATAGCGTAGGGCAAAGTTGATTTCACCACAGCAGCTCATCTCAGATGGACATGGTTACAGATATCAATATATTTACAACTGCTGGTAACGAAATGTCATAGAATGGCAGCTGATAACACAAATAAATAAATACGGAGAACACAAAAGTGCAAAATTGCTGGAGTAAAACGAAAGCCATGAGTGTCTGCAGTGCAAAGGTGATAACACACACAGTCGATATAAATAAGGAATAAATAAGATGGACAGTGCAATTATTATTATTATTATTATATGAGAATAATGACAATAATCAATATGTCATCTAATATTATATTCAGAGAAATGAAATGTTGCGATAATGGAGAACAATAGATTCTCTGATTATTTTCTGTAAATAGCGCAGGGCAGAGTTGATTTCAGCGGCTCTTGTCCGATGGGTTCCGATGACATCATTTCCCCTTCTCCTCTCCTCGTCAGGTGCCACCCTCTGCGTGATCTGCCAGGACAGAAGCTCCCTGCGTCAGACCATCGTCAGGCTGGAGCTGGAAGACGAGTGGCAGTTCCGTCTGTGGGACGAGTTTCAGACGGCCAACTGCCTCGAAGACCGACCCCTGTACTTTCTGACCGGCCGCCACGTTTGACCCCCCACCAACCGGGAAACTACATTAGATTACACCCCCACCGCCCACCCCTAAAAAAAAAAAAAAAAAAAAAAAAAATCAACAGCAGCCAGCGATCACACTTGTCACCGTTCAGGTGGAAGGTGTCTGAGTGGATACACTGGAGAGGAAAACCCAAATACCCCCCCCTCCCCCTTTCCCTTACAGCTGTACTGGACCCTGCACTACGCCTAGTCAGCGGGCGTCGCCTGATTGGCTCGAAGCCGAGCTCATCTCCACTCGACTTCTACTGATACAGACATTCGCTGTGACAAAAAACAAACAAAAAAGAAAGCCGCAGCTGAAAAAATTCTTTATTGTTATTATTATTTTTTTTGTTCTTTGTATTTTGCATAAATACGCGCTCCCCGACTGATAATGTGACTATTTGACGATTGTATTGTGTACAGGGACTGGTGTGTGTTATGTCCCCACCGGGTCATAGCGCTCTATCTCAGGGTTCATAGTTCAAAGGGAGACTGGTTCAAAGGGGCCAAGCCATTTCCTCCCTGTTCACAGCGTATGTTTCGGCATGAACGTATATGTCGGCACCAAAGACATCCTCTGCTGCACCTTTGCCTCTTTCCCCTTCACGCCCGTTATTCCCTTCTTCTTCTTCTTTGCTCCTTAAAAACACACCTAACCTGCGGTTTGGCCGGTACTGATCATACGCCAGTGCCGTTACCACGCAGTATTATCACAGGATTCAAACCGTTACACACACACACACACACACACGTGCCTCAAAGATATTTACAGTATATGGTAATGTCGGCACCAGTTTGACATTAATTCATTCTAAAATTGAAATGCATCATGAATAGTCAGGTCATTTCCTGTGTTGTGTTGCCTGCATATACAACCTATGACTGACACCAGTTTTATTTTTACATTTCATCCATTAGTGTTTGTGTAGATCAGGGGATGCCGAACTCATTTCAGTTCAGGGGCCACATTGAGGTACATTTGATCTGTGTGGACCTGTGAAATAATACCATAATAATATATAAATAATGTCAACTCTGAACTTTTCTCTATGTTTTAGTGAAAGAAAATCCAATTACATGAGGATGAAAATGTTTACATCTAAAAATTATCCTTTAAAATCTGGTGAATAAACATATACAACATATACAAACTGAAAAAGTGTAATTTTAACAACATTATGCTTCACTATCATTTACACGTGTACATTCTAACTATAACATGGAGAGGATATTGTTAGAATTGTACTCAAACTCTCTTTACTCATTTCAGGTTGTTCATGTGTGTTCAGGTCATTCCCTTTTTTTGTTGCAATATTATACTTTGTTTTACTCTATTTACATGAAAACATTTGGAGTTGTGAGTACTTATACGTTATTATGGTATGTATTTTACTGGTCCGACCCACGTGAGATTGAATTGGTTTTTTAATGTGGAGCCTGATATGAATTTATTATTAGTATCTTAGTGTAGTTTTTAGCATTGCACAAATTCATCCCGAGGGCCAGACTGGACCATATGGCGGGCCGGATTTGGCCCCCGGGCCGCATGTTTGACACCTGTGGTGTAGATAGAGTAGCGTAAACCCCCCCAAAATATACCAGTTTGCCACTAGCGCGGAGCCTAATCACTGCCAAATACCACGCTGACTGTGCCTGAAATATCACCCTCTGTCCAAAGAAAGAGGGGGAAAAAAAAGAAAGAGTGTATTCGCAGACGCCACTTCATCATATACTTGAAAGGAAAACGTTACAGGGTCGTCCAAAGAAGATGCCTTAGGTCATAGGTCATCATCATCATCATCAACCGTGTAACTGTGAGGCAAACGGGTGAAGAAAAGGAAGGTTTTCGACTGTGGACGCCGTCGTGTTTAAAGCCGTGTTTACATTATTAATATATTGTATCATCCCCTTTTATCACTGAGTCCCACTAATATGTGTTGTTGTTGTTGTTGTTGTAATTTTTTTTTAAAAACCTTGTGTAACTTTTGCCAGTATATTTTGGCCTTTGTGCATTTTCTTTTGGGTTTCTCGAGAAGACAAGAAGAATCTACCTAGATGCGTCCGTCACCGTCCATGTCTGTACGCCCCCCTCCCTCCCCCACTGTTTTAAAAGTTCCAGGATCTGGTACTAAAAAAGCCAACATGCAGAACGCAACGGCGGGAGAAACAAAAGGGTTGAACCTGACGTGCCCCCTGTCCGGACACCATCAGTTCGTCTTCACCGTGGTGCCCATCGTCTACGGCTGCAATTTCGTCATCGGCATCGTGGGAAACAGCATGGTGGTGGCCGTCATCTACTGCTACATGAAGCTGAAGACAGTGGCCAATATTTTCGTGCTGAACCTGGCCGTTTCCGACCTCACCTTCCTCATCACGTTGCCCATGTGGGCCATGGTCACGGCCTCGGGCTACCACTGGTCCTTCGGTAGCTTCCTGTGCAAGGCCAGCGCCAGCCTGGCCATTTTTAACCTCTACACCAGCATCTTCTTCCTCACCGCGCTCAGCATGGACCGTTACCTGGCCATCGTTCACCCCATGAGGTCACGCCGGTTCCGCACCGTCATGTACGCCTGGATCACCTGCGTGCTGATCTGGGTGTTTGCGTTCCTGCTCAGCGTTCCCACCGCACTGACCCGAGACGTCCTCACCGACTCCAACCTCACCATGTGCGTCACCCTACACTCCTCCAGCGAGAACGTGGGTCTGAAAGAGCCCCTGTTGGCCATCGGCCTGATGAAAAGCCTGCTGGGGTTTCTGGTGCCCTTCGTCATCATCATCACCTGCTACTGCCTCATCGTGCGGGCGCTGCTGAAGGCCAGACACATCCAGAAGAGTTCCCGCTCCAGGGACGACGAGGTCCTGCGCATGCTCGCCGCCGCCGTCCTGGCCTTCTTCCTGTGCTGGGTGCCCCATCAGATTTTCCACTTCATGCAGCTGCTGCTCCAGCTGAAGCTGGTGGAGAACTGCGGCATCGAGGACATCGTGGACACCGCCATGCCCTTCACTATATGCATCGCCTACTTCAACAGCTGCGTGAACCCCATCGTCTACGGGTACGTGGGGAACCACTTTCGTAAAAACTTGCTGCGTCTGCTGCGATGCTTGCCCACTAAAGCCACCGGGCCTCATCCCAGTATCAGTTCCAAGATGAGCGCGCTTTCCTTCCGCGCTTCGGAGGCGCTGAGTCTCACGGTCAAAAGCAAAGCCTCCTCTGACATTAAGTGAATGAAAACAAAAAACACAAAAAAAAACACACACACACACTCACACACATTACAAATCCACTCTGTTTTCCCTCCGTCTGCGGTGAGGAGGTGAGGATGGATGGAAAACACTGTTTGCCTTTAAAGCCCCAACTGTATTACCAAGCACTGAACCATGCAGATTGACTGCACCGTTGTATTTGTGTTGCTCTGAGTCCGTTCTGTAGACATTTAACTACAGTGTACGTGTGTCGTATGTCAGCCAGTGTCTCTCACTTTCCTTTTTTAACTCGATTTCAAGTGTCACTGCATAAATACTGTGACGAAGATGCTTAGTGCGGGTAGAGAAGCCTCCATATTCACTGAATGTATATCGTCATCACTCATACTCTGTAAAGGTACGGGATGCATGTAGTGCCAGTTGTTGTTGTCGTCGTGCCTCAAACGCTCACACACAAAGCAGAAGTGTATTGTTCAAAGTGTGTGTAACCAGGGAGAATAGTGTCCCCCGAACTGAACTTTTTAACTCATAACTTGTCGTTTACGCTCTAGCAGTGTCTTTATGTGTGTGATAGTCTGTAGTAGACAGCGATGGAGCTCCGGCATTGGAGTAAAAACTCTGAGGTTTGAACTCTTTTAAACACATTACGTCGATGTAGAGCTGAGCACAGACCGCAACCACGATCCACAGATTATTACGGGATCAAAAGGACGACAAACAAAAAAGCCGCATGAAAACGAGGAATTTTTGTCAAACCTTACGCCAGTCGCAGCTCAGAGCCAGTTGTTTTAACACTCCTGTGACCACAATACTTCATTCCAGTTGAGTACACGGTCCGGCCCGTACTACTACACTCATTGCAAACTCTTTCTTTTTCTTTTTTTTTTTTTAAAGATGCAAGTGCCTGTATACTCTAAACTGTATCGCTAAAATAGGTGCTTTGTTTGAGAAAATATATTATGTGTTGTGTATGGTTAAAGTTGCTGAGATGTAGCAAAGACTGGGAGTAAAATATTGTACAAAAAATATCTGTATAATACAAACAGAAGGGTGATTATTGTCAATATACTTTATGTGGTGGTTCTTTGTGCTATTTAAAACGTGACAAATTTTATTTTCTACTCTGAAAAGTGTCAAGTTTGTGCAAGTGTAAAATATGAAGAAAATAAATAAATAAATAAAGACAATCTACACTACTACTGTAACTATGTTTTTGGGTTTGTTTTTTTTTTCATCCTGATTATTTCTGAAAAATGTCACCCCCGAAATATAGACATCACACTTCACTGGTGAATAAGACACACTAAGGTAAATTATTCTTATGATATAGAATAGAATGGAGTCGAATAGAACTTTAAGAAAATATGTATTGAATTTGAATATGGAATATTGATTTATGGAATATGTTAAAAATGCATTGAAATACTGCAATAAAACTTAGCTGTCATTACAACAACAATAATAATGTTATTTTGACTATTATTCAGAAGCAGTTTTATTACCACGTAGGTTTACAATAGGTTTACAATTACTATTATCACTATTATGCTATTATTTAGAATTACTATTATTATTGCTCGTATAGATGGTAATAAAATAGAACTTTATTCATCTTCATGGTGGAAATAAATATATATATATATCTATAGCTATATCTACCTATCTCTCTATCTCTCTCTCTCTCTATATATATATATATATATATATACATATATATATGTATATCATCAAATGCAACAACTTGAAGCAGGTTTAGTCTCTACTATATATTAATCATTAACGAAACATGGTCTGGGGCCTTGATTCTCCATGTAACAGGTGCACTGTACAGAATCTTTTTGGGGAGGATGTTTGATGAGTTGCAGCATCAGAGATAAGCGTCGGTGGAGAAGGTGGAGGCTCAGGAGTTATAAGCGCCGTGCGGAGGCCAGATCTTCCTGACTGCCAACATGAAGATCCTTGTGCTTTTTGGATTGGTGGCTGTTGCCTTGGCTGAGGTCACTCGCTTCGAGGGGTAAGTTTTACTCATAATATATGGCTGATAGTTTTATAGACACAGTATGACTGTTTCTACTATAGGTTAACATTCACCGTGGCAACAGTTTTAATTCAGGCAGCTTTAAGAAGATTTAAAGCACTTGCCTGGATAATTACATTTATTTTCAATACTGCGACTGA
Organism: Gymnapogon annona; assembly: GCA_029814585.1. Lineage (NCBI taxonomy): Eukaryota > Metazoa > Chordata > Actinopteri > Kurtiformes > Apogonidae > Gymnapogon > Gymnapogon annona. Next base: position 13,420,281 of record JAPTHA010000014.1, read on the forward strand.
ATTTTTTTTTGGTTTTTTTTCCCTCCCGGCACTTTGAGATTTATATGTCACAGGTGTAAAGTGCATTAAAAAATAACCTTCTTCATCATTAATTTCTTTGGTTAATAGTTTTGTCGCAGCTGTTTAGCTCATATTTCAGCACATGTTCTTTTTTATTCGTCACAGTACTTTGTAATTTAGTGGTAGCTCTATTTGTTCTTGGATGAAAAGTGAAGCCTAATTTATGGAATAATAAACCCAACAATTTCCACTTATTTGACTAAGTTTTTTTTTTAAATGTAATTTTATTGTACATTCAACCTGCTTTTTTTTTTATTGCCAGAGAAAAGGTCTTCCGTCTGAAGCCTGTGATTGATGAGCATGTGACCCTCATTAAGGAACTGGCTAACAGCATCGAGGTATCTATCTGTTTTCACACACACACACACACACACACGCACGCACGCACACACACACACACACACACACACACTTTGCAGTGCTATCTTCACTCACCACAGGGGTTTAACTGACCTGATAATGGTGGAAATGGCTAAATTGGAGTTTTCCGTTCATTAAGTGCTTGTTCACATGTACAAATCATGTCCAATTCCAGATTACTTTGATTTATTTTTGTATTTTTTACTTAATTACTTAAATCATATCCTGATCGCACATACCACCATAACAAATTCCCTGTTTTTTTTTCCGTCCAGTTCATTGTCAAATGACAGTGTGTGAAGTTTTGTGTAAAGTATTTACACTGTTTTCAGTACTGTTTACATTGTTATATAATATTGCACTGTCCACTTTATATATTTCCTCATATATATTGACTGTATGTGTTGTCACTGTTGCACTGCAGTCACTCATGGCTTGGTTTATTCACTTTAGTAATTTTGTACTTTTGTATTTTCCATATTTTATTTTGTGTTTCAGTTGCCAATCAATGACATTTCGTTGCCAGATTCACTGTGTGCGTCTGTACAATGACAATAAAGGAAGTCTAAGTCTAAATCTAGGTTTAAATGCGGCCTCTTGAAGCTCAGATGTATGTGTTTGGCTCCATCTGCAGGTGGACTTCTGGAAACCTGACAGTGCTGAACTGGTGACCATCGACATTGACGTGGACATCCATGTTTCTTCCCTGTACCTGGACCTGGTCTACACCAGGCTGCAGCAGAGCGACATGGAGCACGAGTCAGTCACAAAAAAAAAAAAAAAAGAAAAGAAAAAAAAAACTTTGCATTGAATTTGTGATAGATGATGTCATGGTTTGTATGAGGTTTTTTTTGTCATTTCTCTCCTCATCATCTTCAGGGTCCTCATTGAAGATCTGCAGGAAGCTATTGATGGCCAGTCTGGACCCTCCCCCAGAGCCCACAGCTACACCAAGTACAACACCTGGACCGATGTATGAAGACCACTGACTCATAACGTCCCCTTGAGGTGGCTTTTACATCTTCTGATCAATTCCATATCCCGTTTTATTTCAGATCCAGAAGTGGATTTCCTCCATTTCCTCCTCCAACACCAATCTCATCAGCAAGCAGGTGATCGGAAACACCTACGAGGGACGTCCCATGACTCTCCTCAAGGTACTGTAATGATCAGCGTCACCTGATAAGTCTTCCATACTTACACTGATGCAACAAACGTACAATTTTTTTCCCCCCTTTAACACCCACAGATCGGTAAGAAATCCAGTTCGACCAAGCCTGCCATCTTCATGGATTGTGGTATTCACGCTAGAGAGTGGATCTCTCCTGCCTTCTGCCAGTGGTTTGTGAATGAGGTATGAATATTATGTACACGGCAAACATTCTCTATCAGACTTTTCATCGTGTCCAAGATTGGAATGAAGTCCACCTTGATCATTTTTTTTTAAAGCTGCTCATCTGTTTCTGATGTTCCGAGGCAACGGCTTAGATGCAAAAGTAAAGCACTTGACCGCTGCGTTTAGGCATCATTAATGCTTTTAAATCCCATTTTTATTCACCGACCATTCTGGAATCTGGAATCTTTCAATCTTTTTTCTCGTGGATAAATAGTTACGAGACTCCAGAGCACGATGTTGAAGGGCACAAAGAACATTTACACAAGGAAACAAAAGCACACAGGCATAAAACAACAAAACCTGATGATGGAGTCGACCAGAGTCCAGTAACAGACGACAAACATGGCGACACAGTCAAGGTTATAGAGTGGAGCGACACTGAATAATAATAGAATAATAGAATAGAAATACTTCATTGATTTAGACTTTAGTGTCATTGTTCAAATACAATTACTGGTAGATGAATGTGGCACTCACCGCCCACAGTGCAAAAGTACAATATAGTCCACAGGCATTCCTAAAAAAAAACAAACAGCTCATAAAAAAAACACACAAACCGTAAAAACACATACACAGTGTGTTGAAATTAAAAAAAAACCAATCAATTATAAATAAATCCTCCAATTCATGCGTTCATGCACTCCGCCAAATTGGAGAGAGAAATATAAAAAAATTGACTTTAAAATACTTTATTAATCCCAAAATGGGAAATTGAAAGACCAAACTGGAAATATCAGATGAGCCAGAGCCCCACCAGTATTTATAGTAGAGGTGACTCCATCTGTGGATCAGTCTATACCTAGTATTTATAGTAGAGGTGACTCCATCTG
>JAPTHA010000014.1:13462573-13491747 GCA_029814585.1 Gymnapogon annona
GTAATATGTCCCGCAGATCTGACAGACGCTCAAACATATTCATATAATTCACACATCGATTATACGTGAAGTCCTCTGAAGAATGTGTGAGCATGCTCGAGTGTGTGTGTGTGTGTTTGTATGTGTGTGTCAGAGCAGGATCAGGAGGCGGCCAGGGCCTTGATCAGGTACAGTTTGTCTCCCTGCTCGCTGGTGAAGATGGGCGCCTTTTTGTAGTGTTCCACAAGCTCTTCCATAGAGTTGAACTTGCGCTGTCCGATGCAGTAAAGGTTCTCCTTCAGCTGCACTTTGAAATGCTTGTTCTTGCTCTGCGCCTTCAGGGAGATGGAGAAGTCATTGGGCTGGAAGAGAACAAGGAGACAGACTGTTAGTGCTGGACCCCCCCCCCGGCGTCTCAGCAGAGATGACACGAGGTCATTTTCTTCACTCGGGTGGAACTACTGATACTGGAGGAGAGATTCCATCTCTTTTATTCGACACAAGGATCTGAAACACCGTCAACATATGAAACTAAGTATTAGTCCCATTTATCTCGCTGTTATTGATCAGTTTCATCTGGGCTGAAGAATTATTTTTTTTTATTTTAAATTAAACAAAAATCACTATGAAATAAACACCAGATGACATCACCTGCATACATGTCTCTTCATTTTTCTGTTGCGTGCACTGTTCTATCAACTACAATCGTTTCATTTCATTTTTCACATCATTCCATCTGTTAAATTATTCATCTGGATAGCTCAGTTGTTAAGGTGCATGGGGGACCTATGATTGCCTGGTTGAGCATCCAGTGGTCCTTGGGCAAGACCCTTCACGCTACTGCCAACTGTAGCCACAGGGGGGGCGTGTGTCCCATTGTGGCCGCTTAAATACAAGGGTTGTGTCAGGAAGGGCATCCAACATAAAAATTCCTGCCAAATCAAATATGCGAATTGGATTCGCTGTGGCGACCCCAGAAGGGAAAAGCCGAAAGGACTCATCATCATTAAACATCTGTTAAATTATTTAATAATTTTGTATAACGATTGTCAATAATTTTCCTCAAATACATGAAAATGTAAAAACCCAGTCAGCTGGGAAGTTAAAATATAAGATTATCTTAAATATATTTTTTCTATTTTCTATACTAGTATTTTCTATTTTGTTTTTATTCTGTGTTTATTTTGTGTTATACAGTGTGTACTGCTGCTGGAACACTAATTTCCCAGAGGAACGTTCCCGAGGGATTAATACAGTTCCTTCCATCCATCCATCCATCTATCCATCTAAAAGTACGAGGATGTCTACTTCGATGGCTGTAAACTATATTTACGTCCTATCCCATGTGTTCCTTCCCACCTCTGTTCCAAACATCTACCGCTGACGCCGTCCCGCCTCCACATCACTGAGCATGTGCAGAAGTACATACCGACGACTCGCTGTCTCGGATGAGGAAGTCTCCTTCTGTGCCCCTCTGGTTCAGAGCCACCTCTGCCTGGTGGCGCGTCACCTTGCCGTAGTACCACTCCTTCCCCGCGAAGCGCCCGGTGCCGGAGGGTGAGATGTAGTCACAGTCGGGCGTGGGGGGGCCGGCGGGCCCTGCTGTGGGTTTATGGGAGGTGGAGTCCAGCACAGTGACGTAGTTCTTAGGCACCAAGCCCAGCTGTCCGTCCGCTTTGCGGCACTTCCACCACTCCGGGTCGTTCTCCGGTTTCTCCACCACCTCCATCACCTCCCCCTTCTCGAACTTCAGCTCCTCGTCGTTGCCCGAGCTGAACGGGTAGAGCGCCTGAACGGTGTGCAGCACTCTGTTCCCGTTCGTGGTACTGTTCACCACAGCTGCCAGCTTCTCTGTTAGCGATCCCGCCGGGTCGCCCAGCCCGCCCAGGCCCCCTCCCCCCGCCGTCCCATCCACGTCCTCGGTCACGTAGTTGGACGGAAACCAGCCAGATCGCCCGCTGTAGCTGCCGCGCCACCAGCCGTCGCTGCACTTCTCCATGACGACCACCCGCGTCCCTTTCACCAGGGACAGCTCGTCCTCGCGCTCCGCTGTGTAGCTGAACTTGACCAGCGCCGGCAGGTTGAGGTCGTACAGACGCTCACCGTTGTCGGCGTACATGTCCGTGTCGGCGTTGGACGCTGTGTCCCTCATTCCCCCCTTTCTGCTCTTCACTTTTCCAATTCCTGCACAAAGTGATCACAGACAGACAGGAGTCAGACAGATGACATCGACAGTTTTACAGACCACACACCACTTATGTGTGTATGAAGGTGAATAGACTGATGCACAATTTCCTTCGGGATCATTAAAGTATAGAACAGTATAAAGTATAGAATTTTTAAACTTAAAACAACTTTGTATTCATCTCCATGGGGGAAATTCAAAATAAAAAAGATTAAATTAAACAAGTATCTATACATTATCTATCCATCCATCCATCCATCACTAAACCAACAGCCACTCAGAGCGTTGGGTTCTTTGAAAGATTAAATACCTGAAAGTTGCAGAAGGTGAAACAAGTTGCAACAGAAACACACACACACGCACACACACACACCCCTTAAAAACAGGCAACACTTTAACATTTTAGGGGCAAAAAAAATCCTAGAAAAATGCTAGGCAGTGATAATAAGCAATAGTGCTGGAATACAGGGAGGGTAGAGCTAAATATTACAGTTCCCTAGCCCTTAAACACCCCCCCCCACCACACACACACACACACACACACACACACACACTCCAAGCCAAAATACATTCTTTGGGATTAAGTCTGGGTGCTGAGGAAACAAAAAGCAATGCCCATGTGGTTGAAAGAGAAATTCACCACGAGATAAAACCCTGCTCTGGTGCAGGACTGTGAATGCAGTGATGTGAAGGGGTTTATCTGAGGACTGGGAATACATACTGGGATGTAGCGGGACGCTAAAAACACCCCCCACCCCCACCCACGCTCCACAGCCGTCATTCCTGGTCTTTGTTTAAAACTCCACTCCCACCGGCCGGAGTGTCTGTGACGTCTGTGTAATGTGAGGATTATTAAGAGCAGATTTATCAGGATACGATCAGCTGTGGCTCAGCACACACACATATATACACACACACACGTACTCTTGACTTTGTATTTGAAGTCAGACTGGCTCACGTGAGTCACTGTGGTCAAGGTGGTGGTGGTGGTGGGGTGGGGTGGGGGTCATTTGTCAGACACCTAGTGGAGCTCCTGTCACAGTGGGAGACCTGTACTCACTTGCACCGGGTCTTAACCCCTCGGAGCTCTACTGAGATAAACGAGTGTTGAGCGACGAGGCTGCGAGGTGTTTTCAATCGCTTACAAAAAACAAGCGTCAGGAAATCTATGTTGTTTGATCATCACAAGGCTGAGGCGTAACTGCTCAGTAACCACTTGTACACAGGAATCCAGAAACACAACGCAGCTGAGATTTCTACAACACCAGAGAGAAATTATACACGTAACTATAATAATGACATTTGAATTACATTCCTCTGGGAGATATATATATATATAATCTCATTTTCTGAAGGTGGGTGAAGTGTTTTGCCCAAGGACACGACACATGACCACGACAGAGCAGGGATCGAACTGCTAACCCTTCAGTTATTGGACAACCTGCTCGCCCTACTTCTGTTACACACACACACACATTAGGCAAAAAGTACTGAGTGCTGACAAAGACCAACAAAAGAAGCAGTAGTGTAATGCAAAGACTTCAATATGTTTTGGGAAAATGATGCATCAAAACCAGGGGTGTCCAACATGTGGCACGTGGGATGAATTTGTGAAATGCAAAAATTACACCCAAGACATTTGCAAAAATGATAGTTCAGGTTCCATGTACTGGGAAAATATCATTATAACCTATAAATACAACTTTTTCAACAGGTCTTTCTCTGTGGAAATGTGAACATATTCATCTAATTTTCCTGCATTTCCTGTATCGTTTCACAAAAAAAGGATAAATACGGTAACCTGAATATAAACAACCTGAAATGTCTGAAGAGAAGTGAAATTTGGTCAATATTATAACTGTTACTAAATGTTTTGTGTACTTGTAGATCCACTGTGATCTGTAAGTTGTAATATACATGTAGAAATGATAAGAAATAAGAAATTCAGAAATTTCCATGTGTGGGACGAATAAAGGAGTATCTATAAACTGAGGTATAATGTGGGTTAAAATTACACATAATTCCATAGAGAATTTTGATGTTGTTAATCTTATTCACGTAGTTTTAAAGGACAGTTTGTAGACGTAAACATTTTCATCATATAAGGAAAGTTTGGAGTTGACATTCATATAAATATTATTTGATTGGTCCCGCCCACTTCACACCAAATTTTGGGCCTTGAGCTGCACTGAGTTTGACCTTTATCTAAATTATATCTGTTAAACTACAAATTCACTTTTTGCAAATCTCAATCTTACGTTCAAAGTAGGAATCACACACACACACACACACGTGCAAAACACATACTGAAAATGACAAGTGGACGTATCCTTTTCTTTCCCTCTTTATACATTTTTAACTCGACTTGAACATGAAACAGTGACGTAATCACGTATTATCTTGTGTTTGGTAACACATTCCAGAGTAACAGCAGGGGAATACCATTCCTCCTCAGAACCCTGACACACAGTTCTGGCAGCGCGGTGCGGTCATCGTCTCAACTGGTCAAGAATTTCCACTTGGGCGTCTGGCGCGCTGACAGATGGACGGAACTCGGAGCTCACGGGGGACGCGGCGGTGAAATCACACCTTCTCCCTTCTAATTAGGAGAGCGGCTGTGTCTGTGGCCTCGCTGAGGAGGCAGGCGGACGAGGCTCAGGCGACGGCAGACGCCCAGAGCACCCGCTCCGTTTGTGATTACGTTTGCAAGGCCGTCGCTTGCATAATCAGAAATCAGCTGGGTGAAATTACACAGAGAGGCAGGGTGTAGTCCTCTGGACGGCTCTGGGAGGATGGCGTGTTTGTTTTCTGAGTCCGGGAACATGACTAATGTGTCACAACGCCGTTACTGTGTGTGCGTTTTTACCACAGATAAACTGTTACTGAAAGGTGTCCGTGACTCAGGCGGAGGAGACAAATTTCATGGTAGCGCCGAGAGTCCAAAGTCAAAGTGCTTCCAGGTAGACCCTGTTATTAGCCCCGCCACTGTACATAACTACAGACTGCAGACAGGGTGTTAAGAGCTGATGTCTGTACGTGGAGGTTTGGTCTAGTCATGCCTCTGCAGTCTCCACATCACAAAGAGGTAAAATGCAAGAAAGAGGCACAGATATAATGGGGCAAACGCACATTTAAAGTAGCACAAGCCCCCCCCCCCCGGCCCCTATACAACCCCTATATAACCCTATACCTGCACTAAATTCACCCCTTTTTTCTTATGTATAAAAACACACCAACAAAATTGAGGACTACATGGCTACAACATCACAAGAACACGTAGCATGGAAAAAAAAAAAAAGAATATGTTCTTGCAGGTGCAAGCCGCAGGATGTATCTTGTGCACAGTTGGAAATGGCCTAGATAGCTCCAAACAAGAGTTAGGGGTCAACTCTGCAGAAATTTTTTTAAAAATCCTTTAGCTGCAGCTGAGATGAGGGAGAGCTTATTTATTTTTCTGACGTCTCTCTGGTCAGGTAACAGCCCTTATCAGCGTTCTGTCAGGGAGTTTGTTTGCTGCTTCCTGCTGCACTCACACGAACGCTTTGCATCAGAGACGCACAGATTGGAGGGTTGCTGGATTTGACTAGATGCTCAATCTAAGCCAAAGTCATAAAGCCAAGCTATGGATTTGCCGATGGAAGATGGGGCGGGTTTAAGGGGGTCTACTCTGAGGGAGCTGGTGCGATTCCGTTTTTTGGGTGAACTCATTTGCTGTCGGAGCTTCAGAGTGCGTCTGTGCTTTCTTTCACACTTTAACAGCGGCGCTTTCACACCAATGACAACGGTGGACACTGATGAGTAACTGATTCAGGGAAGTGTCGCCTGGACTTTGTTCCAGGTTTTCTAGTGTGATGACGTTAAACCCTGGACAAATACATTGGACCTGGAAACACACAGACGTTTACACTGACATTTTTAACAGCGACAAATCACCCATTTAATTTCAGTTTAATTTGAACACATAATTTCCTCTTGTATTTCAACACATGTCGACGAAGCTGCTCCGTGTTACAGTGACTAAGCAGACTGAGGTTCGAGCGCTGCAGACAGGACTCATACGGTGCCTGTTGTGACGGACATCAGGACTGAAAGTGGGAGTCTTTAATTATAGTCCACGTGGCCTTAATACCACATCGCAGTATCAGCTGAACCTGCCCACTTTACCACAACACGGCCGGTAAGGACGATGGGAGATGAATAGAATATCGAAACACCAATAAATAATGAGTGGAGTTTGTCGGCCCGAGGCCAAACTGTTTTGTCCTGAAACTGGAAAAGAGACAGGACTAGTCCAACATAAACTGTTTGTATAACAACGCAGTATCCAACTGACAACAGATGAATACAGGAGCAGCATTAATAGTAGTGGTGGTGGTAGTGGCAATAGTAGTAGTATAGCAGTGGTAGTAGTAGTAGACGAGCTAAAAATAAACAGTACACCCAACCCCTACTCACTCACACACACACACACACGCAGTGGCTGCCCCAGCCCAAAGGAAGCCCCCGTCTACTCTCACCATTTGATCTTGATCTCTACACCTGAAGTTAACTCTAAACACCGCCTGCAGCATGAACTCTACTTGAGTGTACGCAGATGTGTGCGCTGAGCGATTCCCTTGAAACCCACAAACCATGCCCTTGCGTCCCTGCTCCCGCGAGCGAGTCTTAAACAGAGAAGTAAAACTGTGTGCGTGGAAATTTTTCTCCCTTTCGACGTCAGATGCTTTTTCCTGTGTATTTCCTGAGAGTGGGATGCAGGGGAAGGAAATCGTGTTGCGTCAACTGGTAGTAAATCACCTCAAACAATGACAAAGACATTAGAACGAACGTGTTTAAAACAAAACTAAAAAACTAGGGGAAAAAAAAAAAACACATTTGAAAAAATTCACTTTTTGTTTTCAGATGAGCGGCACCAGCAGGAGGTGAGGAAAGTGACAGCGGGTTTGTTCAGCCTCCAGTGACAGACAGGAAGTAGTTTAGTTTTTTAGCTGGGGCCTCCCTATGTGCGCGGGCTGTCCATTGTCTGCCTGGGCCCTTTCGACCCCTGTGCTTCCCTACATTCCAGGGCTCTTCCTCTGTGGACGACAACACCCCGCGTCAGACTGTCTGACCATCCCTCCTCCAGCACAACACCGTCATCTGGATACGTTCAGCAGCGGCGAAACAAGGACAAGCTCACAATATTTCAGACTAAAATGTACTTCATGAATTTGTACGTTGCCAGTTAAGTACATGGTCTACGGTTACGCTGGGTGTGTGGGTCAGGACAGAGGGCGGAGGTCTGCTCTCCACCTGGGTGGTACCACAAGCACCAACATAATAAGACACGGCTAAATAACAAACATGGCTGAAAGAAAATCTAATAACAACTGATGAAACTTGTGAAAACGCTAATTTAAAGCCAAACAAACTGTGATAATTAAAATGTTTTTCAATGTTTACCATTCATGATTTGACTTCATTTTTGAGGCAAATTGTGTCTTCGGTTCCCGTAATCAGCAACACACTGTTAATAAACTACAAGAAGCAAAGAGGCTGCTTTTCTAGTTTCTTCCCCTGGAGATCTTTCTTAATATCATCTTGATTTTTAATTTAGGCGTTTCCATTAATTTCACAATAGAACAAACCTCAATTAATCAAACGACTTCCATATTTGACAGCTGCACACTGAAGAACCCCGAGCGTGCACCCGTTTCCTCATCAACGTGCTCTACTTCTTTTGTGTTTCTCTCATAAAGTACAAATTCATTAACTGTGACATTTTCCAATCCATCTTTTCAGTCGCATCATCCATTCGGCTGCTTCCTCCCGCTGACAGAGAGACTGTTGTTCATCTACAGATGAAAGACACCAGGGTCATTTTACTACATTATGCAGCCTAACATGGTTACCTTGCATGAGATGACATTTTCCAGGGTGGAAGAGGCGGTGACATTACACCCCGGCTTTTTATTTTATAATAACATCAATTACTTCAACTGTAGGTGATGAAAAAAGGTCCTCGCACCCTTTCGTTTGTTTTGGTGGTGACATGGTAAAGTATAAAACACTGGCATTACTACAATGTGTGTGTGTGTGTGTGTTTAACAAAATACTAGTGGATATAACACCAGAGATATGCAAATCTATTGATTAGTCATTATTAATGATTCTTTCATTTTATACTGTCTTAATGTTAATGAATATAATAAATTAGTCTTTTGCTGTTAATAAATATAAAAGTATGAGGAAATTTACAGTTATCTACGCCTTCCAGGCTTTAACTGAACAGGGCTAAATAACCCCACATTAGCAAACAATGGGACAACACAGATGGACATACATTTGTTTCATCCAGCCATCTTGTTGGTAGAGGACAGATACAATTACGTGAAATGATCTCCGTCAGCTCAAATAATCGTGATTGTACCATTATTGTGACAGATCTAATGATGAAGTCACTCCATTTTATCCTGATGCCTCATCATATCGAATCAGCTCCCAACTGTAATATTAGCGGAGTTGCCGAAATAATTACACAGCAACAGTTGGAGGGGGCGGGGGGGACACCACAGACTCTCAGAGACGGAGTCTACATGTCAATAACTATTCTGTCAGCCAACAATGTGTCACAAAGAGACGTATCACGCAACACAGCCATATGGTCTAGTCTAGTGTGAGGCATGCACATTAAACGTAATGACACCACATGCTGTCAGAAAAGTGAGTCAAACAAAGTAGAGAGAGACAGAGAGAGAGCAAGCGCTGGTGTATTCTTCAGCAGAGAACAATATTTTAAGACGAGTGCTTAAATCAAGGTGCAAACAGGGACGACTGATAGCGGCGCAGGAAACACGCAGCGCTCTTTCAACTTCAGCCGTCTGGGACATCAAACGCAGGCAGCCATCAGTCTGTAATGAAACAGAGCAGACACACAAGGAGAGAGGCAGAGCTCTCTCCATTTGGTTTTTACTGCTCTCAACAGTGCATTACTGTCAGAGCCAGTGCCGAGCAGAGCCTCTCCTGATGTTCCATCAAATGGACGGTTGGGTTTAATCCAACAAATATCATCTTCACCTCTAAAACCAGAGCGGGTATGAATCAAGACAGGCTACTGGTGCTGGATACCCTGTAGAACACTGCAGTACACAAAGGCTCAAAGGTATCAGCCACAGTGCTTGTACACAAAGTGTCTGTTTTGTTTCATTCGTTTCCAGCAACTCCCAAACAATTTTTTCTCGTTGACCCATATTTTCCTTCTCTTCTGTATCAATTACTCAGTTCGACACAAACACTTTCCATAATGTCATCCCTCTTTATGAGTGTGCTGCTATGATGCATCAGCCAAGAAACAGCGGTCACTACCCCAGTATCTTCTACTATAATGAAACGTTATCTTTATAAGTAACAGCTCGCGCTGTGCTATGAACGCAGGGGCACTGATAAACTATAAAGCCTCTCAACTGCAGCTGTTATCAAGTAAAAATAGGTTTCTAAATAATGTCATGTTAGCTACCATCCTCGTGAAGTCCGCCATCATTCTAGTCCTACTTTACCACTGTGTTTGATCTTATCAAAATTAAGAAAAACTAAGCATAAGACGCTGCAAAAGAACTACAAAACACAATGCCGTATAAAACTGGGAGACACCTGGTTCATTCAGGAACTACCTAATCGATAATTTCATCCTATATTTTGACACTAGAAGTAGACGATTCCGTATGCTGTTACATGTATAAAGATCAGCCAGGACGAAATGCAAAAGCTTCATATCTAGGCCAATTAATAGACCTGGACTTCAGTCAACATCCGTTAACCAGCAGAGCCAACAAAGTACTGCGTCTCAACAGGAGGTCAGCACTTCATTAATAATATTGAAATGAGAGCATGGAGTTCAATAAACAAGTTGAGGAGTGCTGGAGATGTTTCCACTGCTCTGGTCCTCCTCCATGTTTACAGCGCTGGCTACAACTCTCTTCCTCTTGTGCAAAGAAAAGAAAACGGGCCATAATGATGGCCAACCGGTCAGCTGCTTGATTATGGATCTGCTTAGTTTTTTGTTTGTTTTTTTTTGGTGAGGGAAGAGTTAAGAGCAGTCTGGGAGAAAAGAAGCGGGAGTTGGATGGAGGGAGTGAAGGACGGAGGCTGCCAGGAGGTCCAGCAGACAGACCCAGCACAATGATTCAACTTCCTCCTAACTTCTCACTTCCTCTCTGGCCTGAACTCCTCCAAAGCTCGGAGAGAAATGTGGCTCAAATTAGAGTTTCCGCTCGCTGGGGTGGCTGAGAAACAGGAAAACAGAGGGAGGGGGGAGAGAGAGACTAACAGCTCTCAGTTTACACAAGTAAAAGCTTTATTAGCTCATCTCTTCTTTCTTTTTTTTTTTTTTAAGAACCGTCTTCTTCTCCCATTATGTTGTTTAGACTGAGAGCAGTTCTCAGGCCAGTCAGCGGACACACAAACACACACTAAAAAACACACGCCATGCAGAGGAGATAGGCAGAGACAGGAGATACCACTCAACAGTTACAAGGTGAGATTACAGCATGGGTGTACGCCAGAGCCTTTTGAAAAAGTGTGTCAGTGTGGCTGTAAAGTCTCCACGGCCCACAGAGCCGCCGGGGTACTGACATTCCTCTGATAACCCAGCGAGGTGAAGGAGATGGGAACCCGTGTCCCATCAATCAGCACAGACCCCTTCCTCCTCTACGCACAATGACTACAGTGTTCTACATACGCACCCCGCGTCCCTTCAACTGTAGCTCAGGACTGAGGTGGGGGGTGGTGTACTCGCCCTGAGGGTAGAATAAAAGAAAACAGACTTTGGCCGTGTCTTGAAGATATTCCCAATCAGGGTGGAGTGGGGGTCTTAAAGCATGATAATGTAATCCACCAAGTTGCAGCCCACTCACTCGAACAAATGCAGGGAAAAAAAAATGGAGTAGGATTACTATGTGCGTCCATGTGTGTGTATGTGTGTGTGTTTAAAAGAAAGAGACAGAGAAGGATTGCTGAGGCAATTACAGGCTTCGGCTCAGCAGAAGGCTTTTCAAAGCATATCCACCCAGTCTTTGCAGCCGCTCACACAGACATAGCCTCAAAAAGCTGTTAAGACACCCTCTTCCCCCTCTCTGCCAGCACAACATGTTAGCACAAAAATCACTTTCCGTCTGATCTAAATATGACACATTCATTTGGCTAACCAGAACTGAAACCATCTTACAACCAAAGCGAAAAAAAAAAAGCAGTAAGATGAAAAAAAAAAAAATCTGACAACTACTCCAGCACAGCCAAGGACACAAAATAGACCAGTTCAAACTTCACACAAAAGATCCTGAAAACCACTTGTAAAACACCCAATAGTCACAACGACTCCACACTGAGCAGCTACACAAGAACTGAGAATGTTAAAGACTCACGAAAGAAATGTTTGAATAGGTTAGCCATGTCCATTTTGGGCTCGCCGTCTCTCCCTCTCTTTCCCGGCCCCAGCTCTCTTCCCACTGCAGCTGTAGAGTTATTCCATGTGAACACCCAGAGAGCGGGGCGGATAGCGGAGCAGGGCGGCCCACTCTGTGACCATGTGGTCACTGTGAGCCAATGAGAGCGCAGGATAAAGAGGCCTCTAGTCCAGCTCTGGAAGGCACAGCACAGAGGCCTCATGGAGAGGGGAAGAAAGAGGAGGGGGTTTAAATACAGACCCAGACACAGAGCAAAGAAAGAGAGATGAAAGAAAGGAGATACGTGGAGGGGCGGGAAGTGAAACTGCGTTTTCAACATTTCCCAGCAGGTCGAATTCTGAAAGAGGCCTGAATCATAACAGAATCAGTTTTTTGGGGGGGGGTATCTTTGAAGAGTGCAACAGCTGAGTGACTCACGGTTCAAGTGTCACGTGACTGCAGTTGTTTGTAGACGCACACTCATAACTTTACGACAAACCCAGGAAACGGGAATCCTCAAACATAGTCTTGCACACACGCACAGACACACACACAACTAAACACAGCAATGTAAGATGGATCATACCCTTGCACATTCGCCGCCCCACACCCTGCAGCAGGCCTGCATTAAAAGAAAAAAAAAAAGGACAAAGATGTTTCCTCCCACATAACATATGACAAGTGCGGTCATGAGTTTCTGTTATTCTCTCACGCAAATGTAAAAGAAAAGCATAACCACACGCAACTTCCACGTTATCATGTACTAATGTCCTTGGAGATAATAAATGAGGGACAAGGTGAAGCACTTAGAAGCTTTCAGTGTTACCAGTAAAACCTACATCTGTTTTAGCTCAGGTTTTACATTAGCTCATGTTGACACTTGGGTTTGTGTGCGTCTGTGCAGCTGTTCACCTGAGGTCATTTGATCAATGGATGGAGTGACAGGTGGAAAGGTGTCGGGGAGGTTGGGGGTTGGGAGTGGGTGCTCACGAGTGTGGTGCATGACAACACAGGGTCTGACCAAGTGACTCATAAATATGCATACACACAACACTGCAGATAAACACCGCAAGGCAAATGAGACTGATGCAGTGGCTCTTTTTCTCTAATATATCTACAGCTTAGTCATGTCTCAGACGAGAAAGTCTGAGTTATTTATAAAAGAACCAGGGCATGGATGTTTGAAAGATGTGGGTGTTTACCACTCTAAAAGCATCACAGTAAGATAAGTAGGTGCATTATGCGTAGGATGTGGGCTTTACTCTGATTTTAATTTCAGTCATTTTACAAGAAGCTGCGTCTGATCAGGATCTCAGGTCGGGGGATCTGGCGTGACCCTTTAACCCAAATCACTTGAGGGCTTCAGTCAAGTAACACTGAAAGTGAAAAATGAATGAACTGTACATAAAAAGCCTCAAGAGCCCTCTTCCTGTTGTCATATTGGTTTTCATCATAGCATTGGAGCACATAGCGCTGAATGTCACCAGCGTCTTCTTACCACAACACTCCCCCAACACACAAAAGGAAAATGAAAAGAAAAAAAGAAAAAACTAAACAGTGAACAGGAAGACGCAGTTCACATGTCAGATAAGTGTTTTGCAAACATTGCAGTGTGTGATACTGTTAAAACGGATGACACACTTCTGGTAAGCAGTACCAAACACACCCCAGTTTTACACTCCTTTATGGGAGAAAAAGCCACTCTGAGGCCCAGGGCTTCCTCGCAGAAATAACCCCTACGTACATCTGATGATCACCGCATCAAAGTTGAGCATAGACAAGAACATCTCTTCCCTTTCTTAGTTTCACAAGTGTGGTTTGTTTTGATATTTGTGTAAAATTGGTAAGCAACAGTTTGCAAACAATATTAAAGCAGTGAACATGTGCAATAGTGGACAGACAGACAGCTCTATAACTCAACAATATCAACATATTCCTAAGAACAAACACAGCGGGATAATCGTACGCAGCAGCATCGCAGAAACAAAAAATCCATCGCATATATTAAACCGGCTCAGAGGGATTAGCTTATCAGTATCACCTGTGCTGTGTCGTTACTTGGTCTGTGCTTAATACCGTCGCAAATCCCCCTTCACATCCTCATTTAATGAGATCTGAGCGAGAATGGCAGAAGTATAACAACAAACAGGATTATCCCATCATGCTCTTTACGCCAACGGTAATGCTCTCTAAAGAAGAACTTGTCGGAAATAATCAAAGATGTGTCACATCTGCATCGACGCAGCCAAAATGAGTCAACTCTCAAATCCTCGACTGAACGGATGCCGTGCTGTCTGTCTGCATTTCACACTGGATGCCAGTGGTCTCAGAGAGTATCCCCAATCAGCACGAACGTCTGTCATCAAAAAGAATTAAGCTAAAACAAATAGTCACTTTGGCTAATGCGCACCATTACATTTGGCATGGAGTTCTGCTGGCGCGTGACGGCGCCCAGAAACATTACAGTTGTGTTGACAATGGAGACGACACCTCCACGCACTCGATCCATTCTGGTCACGACAGAGGAACGAGGGGGAAATCCTCAATTGTGATCATTAACAGCAACAAAGCGCACTTGTTCAGGCTGGATTACACAGAATCTATTTTTTTTTTGTGCCACAGTCTTCAAATAAACATACGCATCTGGGAAAATGTAAATTAACACCTTACCTGATCACATTTCTCAACACATAATGGTTAGACATCCTCCTGTACCAGTCACTAAACTACACACACTAATGACATTAAAGCTTGACTGTGAATGCTCTACCGGGTGAAAAAAAAGTGCTTCTGTGTTTCAGCCAATGAAACGTCAACCTGAGACCACCTTCCTGTTGTGACACCACAAGACTGTGGTCAAGATACCACTGACACAGATACAATATCCCCTGTTTATGTTACAAAACAATACCTAATGGTACAAAAAGACTAAGCAAAGAAAAAAAAATGCAGTCTGTAACTGCACACGTATAAATGTTTGGCGAACAATTATCTATACAGGTTAACTCAGGCTTTAAACTGGGACTTGAGGAGAGTAAATCTAAGCACAGTCTCTGGCCAGTGCTTATTAAACTATCGAATTCAACCCTGGCTTATAAACTTCAGAAACCGCTGCCGATTCTTACCCAGTGTGTCTTTGAGGTTCTTGACAATAGAAGCTTTCCTGGCGCTGTTTTTCCTCTCCACATAGTTGGAAGGCACAAAGCCTGTTTTGTTGGTGGCATTTCGAACCCTCCACCAGGACTTGGAGTCGTCGAGGAGCCACAGGCGCTCGTTTTTCTTTATGTCCAGTTCCTGGTCCTGTTGGGCCATGTAGTCAAATTTGGCGATGACAATCACCTCTTCCGTCATCTTGCACTCGGTGCACTAATGAAAAGGAAAAGAACAAGCTTAGGACAGAAAAGAAGATCAGAAAAGAACAGATACAGATGAATTCTCCAGACCCCAGGGGGAAATTCACATTCAAGAAGGAAATAAGCAAAGAGAAGGGTTGAGTGAATGTTGTAGATGTAAACTTTAATTTATTAATGGAAAAAGTTATACAATTCACAAGTTATAGTGCTACTAGTCACCTGGTTATATCACCACAGCGGTAGACGTGAGGTTAGAATAACACTTCAAATATGTGTAACTGTGTTCTACATAACATACTTGACATCATTTACTGTGGCATAACAGCTAAGGTCTCAGGAATGGCTTTTAAAAAAAAACAGATATCACTGGTTAAGAGCACCGCACAGGAAAATTACAACAATAGCACACTGTAAAAACATGTACGGAATCAGCGCTCACATATTTGACCTAATTATGCACCCAGAGTATCTGTTTCCTGTCTGCCTACCCAACCCTCACACACATTTTTATTCTCTACCTGTGCTATTTTCGATGCACTCGCTGGTTACGAAGGACATGAAACCAACCACGTTTAGGGAACAGAAAACTGTACCTGCAATGCATCAAAGCTAAGAACTTCAGGGGCTTTTCAACTCCTCTGCTGACCTGGAAAGAAGAGCAACAGAAACAAGGCAAACGTCATGACTAGTACATGTAAGCATCTGCCTGTCCACATGAACCACAGACATTTGTGGTACACTAACATCCACTCGTGGCAAGATGTGGACTATTGTCTTCAACCACCCAGTTGAATTATTCCAGTCTGGAATCCTGATAAATTAGACCTAATTTGCCACCCCCCCACCACCACCAAAAAAAAACAAATACATAGGACTATTGTGTTGCGTTTTTCAGCATTAAAACTGCTGCCAGAGGTTGTGGAGCCGGTATTTCAGAGAAATATTTATTTACAGAGAAGATGGCTTCCTCTCAGGAGCTCTCCAACGATTGTCCATTGTGGCACACGTCGAACATGAACCCGACAGTCAGGAAGACAGCAGTGGGAGGCGGGGAAGAAGGAGTTGTACTCTCACTTGCCGAACACTTATAAATGAGGAGACTGGTGTAATTGTGGCACGGACCTATAAATATCCCTGAGTGTGTGTTCTGAATTGTTTGAAATGTGGCCGATCACAGACTTTGATTTCTTAGCGCTCCAATACACGCACACTGAATATTTCACATCCACTATGAAAATATAGTCTCGACAATAAGCATATTCACAACAACTGGTCTCATGACCCGTATAGTCTTAATACAGAACACACACACACTCTTGGAGCAGCACTGAACGAATGAGGCACCACTGACACTCTGATGTCATGAGAGTGGATGGAGTTTCAACCCCCCCTTCCACACCCCCCTGAGTGACTTAAGGGACCAGACACTGACCTCATTGATCGAGCGCTCTAAGTTTTTATTGAAGCACGAGTGTCTAGGTTTCAGCTGCAGCTGGGCTTAAGACGGACCCAGAACCTGATCTTAGGCAAACACCACGAGTATGGGGGAGAGGAGCTACGTCTGGCACGATTGGCCAAGAGGAGCAAAATAAACAACAAATAAGCAAAGGGTGGAAACTGACAGAAGCCCGATTAAAGCCGTGTGAAGTTAGTGATGCTTTTCTTCTTTTGTGCCGTTACTGTGGTGGCGGCGATATGTGGCGTAAAATAGCAGGAAAGAGACAGTACACTGGCTTTGTATTTTACTGAGCGAGCATTAAAGGAAGTGGGGGTCACCTGGTGTCAGGAGCTGCAATATTACTCTTAAGAAACCCTGTGATTACGATGCTTTTATGAGATTTTTACATTTTCCAATTATAGGTCATAGACATAAACTTCCAGCTTAAAAGGCAAATTAACGTCTCCCTCCTTTCTGTGACTGGTTGCGGATATAAAGACGCGACGTTCCTGCTTTGAACGTGCTGTTGAAAAGGGCTAAGATTCTCCATTCTCCATCTGGGGTCTTGCTGACATTAAAGTACCAAAGGACATACCGGAGTACACACTGCGGTTTTATTCTGTGCTGTCTTATTACCAACTCTTTTTTTATAATGAAATTAATATACAGCGGGGGGACATGTTAGGGAGCGCCACAAAAAACAAAGAGCTGATTTACTTTCCTCTTTCAACAAGACAAAAGCAACAATCCCTCCACTCCCTGGGCTGGGCTGGAAAACAGTCTGCCAAACAGTACGTAGACGTGGTCCTTCTCCGTTTACAACATCCCTCCCTCGCTTAATGTTTTCCTTCACTTTTCGTCTAAACACTGTGTGACAGACCCATTACCGCAGGGCTATCACTTCCTTGGCTATCCTATTTTCACACAGACATTGCACCCCAGTTTTTTGGGATTTTTTTTTAGCTGCCATCACCCCCTGCATCTCGGGTGGCTGAGCTTTAAGTGCACCCTAACGCCACACTGACTTACAACGGTGCAGATGTGAGGGAGGATCAAAAAGTTAGGCGACAGATGCTCTGAGCTAATCTCGCAGCTGCAGACTGAGCCAAGGCCACTTGCCACACCAAAGCACTAAACGCGGGGTCAGACAGGTCAAACTGCTCAAATGGTGTCACATTCAGATCCACAGTGGATGTCCATTAAACCTGCTGCCTAACCCAGTATAGGTACCCAGCTCCGTGGATTACCACTGGCACTGATTAACTCAAAACTTCTCTAAAGAGATTCAAGTATGACTTGTGCTTACACCCATTCGTCTAGTTTTGCTTCTTCTTCCGAGACGGAATTACTGAAATGAAACTTAGTGAGCACTTTTATGAAGCCACCATTTACATCTTTGAGCTTGGATTGTCTTCCGTGTGCATTGAGGACTTTTCAGAATATTCATACAGCTGAGGCGGCCCTCGCTCATTTGCAATCACGAACGGGTTGTAGAGATGTTTTGCAGAACCAAGTCCAACTCTGAAAATAACAACGGCACCAGACATAAAGCAAAACCAGGATCACTTTGCACGAGCCTTGTGGTTGTCAACAAGGGCGAGCAGACCACATAGAATGGCAGACAGGTGGTCGGATCTGGTGGCCAGTGGTAACTGCAGGGTTTTCCCCCACTTCCCTATTGCAGCATCTCCCTTAAAATATTTAGCTGCCTTGCAATGTGAGTAATAAGAGCAGAAAGCCTTTTCATTTGAAGCAGAAAAGCAATCTATGGATTAGCGTTGTAAAAGGGACGGACATCTTTATTGTTGTATCTGCACAGCAAACTAGTCCTGAATCTGAAGGCGGGGGGGAGCAATCTGAGAGTATTGCAACAGCACCAATCATTTTATTGAATAATTCTTGAACATGGTTAAAAAATAAATACAAATGTCCTACTAGAGCACCTCCACCCATTATGATAATGCACCAGAGTTTAATAACTTTATATTAATATAAATATTCCTTTCATGCAAACGTACAGTAAGTGGACTCCTGAATACTAATAACACCCTTCCCATCCAGTGCCAGAGGAGCAGAATGACAGGTCAGCCAACGTTATCAGTAATCCACTCATGTTCTCTCAAGTGCCAACACTGGTCACAACTGTTTGCCGTCAGTAAATGACCGCTAACCAAAGTCTGGTGGTTATCCCCACCATATTTTAAAAAGCACAGGGGAGAGATTTTATCCTTTTAGGTTTTAGAAAACACCTCAGTGCTCATCGATAAAAATTTAAGGAGGCTTAAGTGACGCTGTAAACCACAAACCACAACAACTGCACATTTGTGGTGTAATGGAGATGCAGTGTGCAACTCTGCGAAGTTCTTGTGTTACTATGAAACAACAGTCAGTGACATGAGTTCACCACATCCTGCAGTCTACAGCTGCTGCCACAAACTCTTCCATCTCTGCATGTGTGGATCAAGTCAGACAGCACTCCCAGTGGCCGATGTGGTAATGCATTACACCGGGAGATCCACCATTATGCATGGAAACCGGCACACGCTGCTCAAGAGGAATTTTACCGAGTTTTCGTGCAGTACTTACTAGACTGAGAGGTATTCCTCAAAATGACATCATAATAACAGGGAGACAGTGTTTTGGCTTAAGGAGCCCGAAAGAACAACTAGGGACCCTTGTCTCCCTTTGTAAATATTGTACCTCTGCTCAGCAGGATTGCTGAGGCACTGAGACAGCAACAGCATGAGCTCACAGTGGCAAAGTAACCTAATCCCTGTGACAGCCTGCTAAAATCACAGGGCTCTGCTGCCTTCTGGAATGTGCTCTGTATGCTCCCCGCTCACTCAGGCCCTCTGGCACTGCTGCGCTTCCTCCAAACTAACACCAAAACTTACATTTTAGCCACAGGCCGCATCAGCATCACAAATAAACAGTGCAGGACAGTGCTGGACCAATTAATGCACACTTGTGCCCTTTTTCACATTGAACCGCAGCGACTAAAACCCATGAGACTGCATCTCATCCCAGCTGTCCTAGATTCTCTCATAACAAAACAGCAGCATAGCAGCAAAGGGTCATGGGAGACTTGGCAGGCCAGCTGTGAGACAGGAAGTGTAGACATAAGGGTGACCGGACGATGGGAAAGTGATGCAATCTGACAGAGTGCAGGCCTGACCCCCTAAGTTCAGGGGAGTTCAGATCTCACTCTGCGTGGATGCCAGCGCACCCCATATTAGAGATCATGTTCTGGACTCATATGAACTTCCATTTCAATGTTCTTGAGGGGCAATTGTTTTGTTCCGGTATCATATTAAAACTTAATTACGGAGCCTCTGGTGTTTGGGCTCGGGATTTAAGCTTCACTCGTGACTGTGTGAAAGCAGTTGGTTATCCACCCCCAAGGATCACCCACGGCAGTTGGGAATAGCCGAAAATAGAGTGGGACTCTTGTCCTTTGAGATTAGCAACAGATTTACTGTAATGGCAACAACCGACACCAAAAATTTTACATTTGCTTTCATGTGTCATTAAAACAAGTCAGCAAGTGTGGAAATAAAATGAAGTCATATGATTATCATCTGCAGATTAAGTTAAATGGAAAAAGTAGTCATTTTATTCAAATAAGGGGAATTTTGTCATGCAAAGGTTATGCACACAAACTGAACCAATCAATGTCAGAGATGAATAATCTGTCAGATCAAGGATTAGACTGATTGATGAAAATTTCAAAATACAGATAAATCAAATTAAGAAACATAAATGCTGCTTGATGCTTTTTACTTCCTTATTTCATTTCCCAGAAGAAGCAGAAGCGTACATTTCATAACCATTAGGATGTCACAGTGTAACCCACATACATATCAGGAGACTGGTGACTTGCTTATTGTGTGCCGCGCCTCAGTGCAATCTGCTGTTTTTGTGGCTGAGAGACAAGTGGAGATGCTACACTGCAAGACACAGCTGATAATAATCCAATTTTGGCAGAGGGACGTGTGTGGAAGTACAGCGATCTGACAGCAGATCGGTGCTGATCCAAATGACGGTATATAGACTAGCCTTTTCATATAACCCACAAGAGTAATATGACTGATTATGCAACGTGACACCAAAATAGTGTGGTCTCTAAAGTGAATACTAACTTCAAAAAATAGTCAATCTGCATTCCCAATCTGCACTTAAAAGACTGTTCAAAGCATTCCTATCATACACCACAACAAGTCAGACAGCAGAGGGGAGACAAATATGAACAGGCTGAATATAATTTTCAGAGAGCTGCCTTAATATTGGCAAAAATCTAATTTAATGTGTCTCCAACTCACTTTAACAGCCCAACTTCCATCATAAACTGACATCTTCTCCGTAAGCAGACACCCTGCAGAACACAATACCTCAAGGTAAAAAAGGATCTATTTCTTAATACTTCACCTACACCAGTAGAGCCTACATATCCGCACACACACCCTACTGGTTGCAGGAGTTGCCAGTCGTTGTTCTGGGTGGGCTACTTGCTTAGAACTACCGAGTCCAATCACGGCCACATCCAAGCAATCTGGGATAAAGGCATCAACAAAACAAATCTTCAGGCTATTCCACTTACATACAAAGCTCTAGGGGATTTCCAGATGAAGAATCCAAGTTTAGAAAGTTGAAGGATTCACAAGATTAAAAAAAAAACTATTTGTGGTCTTGTGTTGTCAGGCTGTTGCTAGAAGCTGTAATGAAGCAGAAAAAGAGACGCTTCACATTAAATCAAAATTTTCCCCATGCACAGTATTGTATCTGTATACTTCATTGGAACTGCAATCTTCTGGTGGAAAAAACCCTATTGCTGCAGTCAAAATAGGAAATCATTTGTAAACCACAAGATAATAATCCCAGTCAGCCCGTGTCAGAGAGGTGAAATGGATACACTGGCTTCCTCTTAGTATTCATACATCCTGACAAATATGAGCCCTAGGGTGCTGTCACAATAGGACTAAACAAGCCACTTGGGACAGAGGTCTGAGAGAGACACATGTTCAAACTTGTGCATGAGCATCTTGAGCACAGGAGGCATTCCAGATTGCATGGCGATGCCACAAAAATCTAGGGTCTGTATAAATCACCAAGAGGAACACAGCATTTAATAGGAGGCAAACCCTCGTCGAGGAACCCATGCGTTGCGTACAAGTATTTTTAAGAAGCAGACATGGTACAAATTCCTAAGAAAAGTGGAAGAATGGTGCGCAAGAGAAAGATAACTTCTCTCATCAGACCAATATTTAGTACACACATCCTCATTTTTGGTGTCAAACCCAGTAAAAGGAAAAAACCGTAATGAACAAATAAAGAAAAAAACTCACAGCGAAACTTTCCTTTTGTGTAAAGGGAAGTAAAATTATTTACTCTGAACTGTGAAAGGTAGCAAATATTTCAACCACAGTAATCTGCAGTGGTATTTTACAGAAGTGAAAAGATGTCATAATACTGATTACCACAAGTGTGCTCGGTGTTTTCATGGCATGCATTAAGAGTTGGAAGAACAAAAAAAAAAAAAAAGATTTTCAAGATTGTCTTCAGCTCTGTTGTTCTTCAAATTCTTTATCTTTCCCCCCCTTGTTCCTTCTAATACTTTGTTGCAGTGACAGAGCTACGTTTCTCTTTTAAACAGGTGACCTGAGCCAACTTGGCTTATGGAGCCTATGGTCAATGTTGACTGTTCAAACATCTCTATATGCATGGGTAGCTTTGGGGAGGTGTTTAAAACAGAAGACAAAACAAACACAAAATCACATGAAAATGAGGAAATGGAAGAGGATGAGAGTAAGACAGATAACGACAGATTAGAGAGATAAGGAGAGAATACTTACAGTTATGAGAGAAATTCCCCCTTTTCTCCATTTCAATAGAACCCTGAAGTCATGTATTAAAATAGATTCATGAGGTTATTGCTAGACTACAGAAACTCTCTGATACATCAGTCTTTGGCTCCTAAGAGTTGGTACTTTCTCCAGGCTATGAGGGCAGATTTGGCTGCTGGAGGCCGAGCAATATGGCCACATTGCCGAAATATCAACATGCACGATTGAATAGTACGAGTCAAGGAGAGCCTTCAGACCTAAATAGGAATTCACGGCCTGGATGTTAACATGAATGGAGCACAGTGGTCCGGGTTTTTTTTTTTTTTTTTTTAAATCCATTCGTCTTTTAATAGCCATTTCCAGGCCTCCAATCCTCCCGTACTCCCACTACGAATTAAGCCACAGTTTACTAAATGCCTCCCTCTGCATCTCACCTCCCTGAAAACTCTGTGAGAGACTGACAAGCTATTGGTGCGGCAACGGTTATAGTAACTATACTCTAAAATACACATAACCCTTCTTAGACTAATCTAATACACACCAGAAATCAACCATGATAATCTGTTGCTTGTCTCATAGTTCTGCTTAACAAGTTCTGTAACAAAAACAAACGACATGAACTGGCCTGCAATTACGCAACCTTATCGCCTATTGTGCTACTGAGGCATCACATTTAGTCTGGCTTTGGTTGTGTAAGGTAGAAACAATGTCAAGAAGTAAACAAAGGGTGCAATTATCTACAATCTAGCTCAGAGGTGGTTACAGTACTTTTGTTCTCTTTTTACAGATCTCTTTACAGATAGATGCCATTTCATCGACTTTTACAGATGGTGTTGTATAATTCAACCTCAAGCACGTGTTAAACCACTATCTGTCAACAAAGATGACATCTGCTGCCATTTGGAGAACAATTTAAGTCATTCATAAAACGCATCAGTTACTTTCTGGGCGAGGGTTTTTATTACTTCTTTTGCAATTAAATATACTAGTGGGGGTTAGTCAAGTTAAACTTCCAGCTTGTATGGCAGCATTTAATCAAGCGTGTGATTTTATAGAAGCTACACTTCAGATACTGTACATCAGAAAAGTCATATCAGTAGGAAAGCAACTGGTGATAAAGTGACCACAATAATATTTGGAGCGTTGTCTCTCCCAATGAAGATGAATACAAGAGATCCTAAGTTATTTGTCAAAGAATGCCTCCATCGTGACCATGACCAGGCTTGTTTCTCCATTCACAGAACAACTTCAGCTAGAGCTTTGGTAACATTAGCAATCGTAGCTAAAAGACGAGAAAAAAAAAACAGAAAATAGTGAATTAAGATCTGAGGATGCAGTATGGTTTAGAAAAAAAAAAGCTGACGTTTCCTTGGGGAGTCTTGTTAGTTGTAGCTATTCAGTTTCCATCACCGAAAAATACACCCTAGCTTTAGTACCCCGCGTTAATTTAATCGTGCCAATTTTAATACACGATAGCGGTTTTTATCTCAACGTTTATCTCATGACTTTAGCCTGACAGCGTGTCATGCTACCTAACTTGGCTAAACCGTGGAAAGCAGACCCCCCCTCCTCCCCTCCCAAAAAATATATTTTAAAAAATCGTTTTAAAGTATCCCCTATATGACGCCCGGGAGCCAAACTAACCGTTAGCCACATGGATACCAGTATGCTGGCCGTGTTGGCAAGCCGACAAACTGGTTTTGTCTGGGTTCACAGTTAGCCATTAGCCGACGTTGAGTGAACAGTTACACACGGTGGATTCAGGGATATAGCAGCAGCAGCAGTTAGCCTGTAGCTTTGGTGAGAGACGTCGGCTGCGGTGTAGCCTGGATCTGATAGCTCTAGTGGCACATCCACACTCACACTCCGCTCAGTCACACCGCGTCTTACCAGATTTATGACGGTCACTTCTTCTTAGCTCCTGGAGAGAAGAAGGCTGAAAAGTTGATGTACGGGGGGGTGGGGAGGGGGGGCTGCGGGGGTGATGTCCACAGTTACCAGCGAGCTGCCAGTAATTTTTCCACTTGAAGGAGCTAGCCTAGCAGATGAAACCCTATGCCCCGTTGGAGTAGCATTTCTATATCAAAGCATGTCATTGCACAGAAAACCGCTAAGGCTAAACGCTAGCTGCCTCTACACAAGCCCTTCACACTCCAGAGCCCGCCTCCTCCTCCAACCTGATTGGCTCAGGAGACCCGACGCCTCTTCTGATTAGAAGACGAGGCTGTCGGTTATTCTCACTGCAGCTGTTGATGTTTTGCATTCATACGAGCGTCTATCATGATCTGTCGATTAGAAAAGCTTCACCGCTGTCACAATAATAACAATGATGATGATGATGATGATGATGATAATAATAATAACAAGATGCAGAAGAAGAAGAAGACAAAGAAAAAGAAGTAGAACGCTGCAAAGCATTACATACCCATTTAAGTTATGCCCACTTATTTTTGCTCTTTAATTCAAAGAGCTCAGGCTAGTTCTGGATTTTGGACCTCAGCTTTTCTAGTTGTCAAAAGTTAAATATTCATTATCCCCATCTATCATGGTTTGACTGACTGCACGTTTAAACAACGGCATTATTATTAATGGTATATTCATTATATTACGTCAAGCAACGTCTGATCCACTTATATTTCTAGATTACTGATAGGCTATTCTGTTATCATGTGAGTTGTCTGGACCCCTTGAGATATGTAGTATATATTATGTCATATTATTATATGATAACATAGATTTTTAAGGCAGCGGGTAGCTTCTTACAGTGAAGAAGAAAGAAACAGAAGAAGAAGGTGAAGAAGAAAGGCAACAACAACATAGGGCTGCAGTTTGTTCACTTTTTATTATTTTTTGATGGATTGTGCTTTGGTACATAATCTGTACCTAAAATTAAAAGTTTCCCAATAGTGAAATTCATTCTATGTCAATTTGTCATTCAATTGTCAAGCTAAACAAGATTGAAGAGCCCAATCTTAATTTATTATATGGCACCAAAGTTGATTTGTTTTGTTTTTCTAACTTGCAAGAGTCCTTAATGAATGATGAATAATTAAAAACAATTATAGAAGAATAGCCATGTCATCTCCACAATGATCCTCACACGCTGAGACATACAATAACTTGCTCTGAAATTCCATTGAGGCTCCTCCTGGGAAATGATGATGCACAATAATCGTGTATGCGGTGGAGAGA
Organism: Gymnapogon annona; assembly: GCA_029814585.1. Lineage (NCBI taxonomy): Eukaryota > Metazoa > Chordata > Actinopteri > Kurtiformes > Apogonidae > Gymnapogon > Gymnapogon annona. The sequence continues at coordinate 13,487,980 of JAPTHA010000014.1, forward strand.
GTTACAGAGTCATTTGGAAGCTTGTGTAGCTCACTGTAGGATGCAATCTGTTTCCTGCTCCAAAACAGATGGGCCTCCTCTACATGTATTCTGTTTTCAACACTGAAAAGGGAATTTCAGAACATGAATATGATGCGACAGGAATAGAAAAGGATAAAAGCTCTTTATTTCAAGTTTTAGGCTTCTGCTGCACCTGAATGAAAGTACAACTTCTGTATTGAAAGCAAGAAAATAACCACGCTTGATTTGTGTTTGTACTGTGGGCTTTTTTTTCCACATTTATTACACTTCCACTTCTTCAACAAATCTGTCTTTCCTGTCTAAAACCACTTCTCTATCTGCTGTTGAAATTTCCCCCGAGTAGAACCAATGAAGGAATCTAATCTAATCTAATCTAATCTGTGCAATTAGTTTGGATTATACGTGGATTTTTTTGTGTGTGTGTTCAAATTGTGCCTGATGTAGTGAACTTAACCAGGCATATACTGTGAACCACTGAGTACATCACTGAGTCTATTAATAATTTACTTTGGTTAAAGCATTACTTCATGCACTGCAGTGGATTGTGAATGCCACCTGCTGGGCTCTTAGGGAAACGGCCATTATTGCGTCATAACCACAACATGTCCCCTGTAATTTGCTTTCATCATCATCATTATGCCTTTGTTAGATTCTCTTGCCGTTATTTTTTCTTCAGGGAAATCATAAACTGCCTCCTAAACAGAATAAATGTCGCCGGCGCACCGATAAATTGTACATTGCGATCGTAGTGCATCATGGGAGTTTCCGTAGTGTAGTGGTTATCACGTTCGCCTAACACGCGAAAGGTCCTCGGTTCGAAACCGGGCGGAAACATTATTTGTTCCTTTATTTCTCAATGATCTTCTAAAAGTCTTGCTTTACGTTTATGTCATGTTGTTAAAGGGACTTTAACTCAATGCAGTGTTCTTGCCTGAGGACGTCGTTTATTATGTGACTGATTAAAAACAGACACAACAACCAAGGATGAAATGACTAGTGTTATGTTTCAACCAGTGACCAGAGGCAGAAAAAAAAAAACGAGTCAATGGGAAGTCACTGAAGGGTATAGTTTTCTGCACAAATGTTACCGAAAGGAAAAAAAAAAAGTGTATGGAATAATAATATGTGACATTAATTTCCTTTACATAATTTAATGGAGCAACAGCTACCGTGACCTCATGATACAAAGGTTATGGATTTTCAAAGAAGCGATGCAGTGCTGGCAATGACCCAAGGTAAGAAAATCAATACCATTTATTTAAATAAACATGGTGGTATTTTATTTTTTTTATTATTTCATTCTTTGTACGTAGGATGAATGATCTCTGGGCTGACATTTACAGAGAGTGAGAAACGTGGCAGTGCAACAACAGCAGAACAAACCATTCTTATTTCATGTCGTAATTTTAAGAAAATGATCATTTAATTTTTTTTTTTTTCACCGCCACTCACAAGACCAGACTCTTGATAGGATTGCAAATGCTGAAAAGAAAATCACAAAAAATAGTTGCCGGGGTTTTTTCGCTTGCTTTTGTTTTTTTTATACTCCTTTTTTTAGGCGGACATTTTGGTCCTTCACATAATTTGACATTAAAGCAGTACTATTGGGGGGGGCAGGGGGGGTCACCATATTACATTTGTTTTTTATGTCACACACAAATATTAAGACATTAGTTACACAACTGGCACTCTTCCAACAACACAACGATACAAAATAAATTTGCCAAATGATCCAGACATTCTTTTGAATTGCACAACCAAGCAACATTTTTTTTTTTTTTGTAAACAAGTACACTGACTAATTTAAACTCATTTAATGGGCGAGTCCAGGATCTCTTGGTAATCCTGTCGAATGGCCCGGCTCACCCTGTACAGCTTGACTCCTGTCAGGGTGAACACGCTGACCATGATGACCAGGCCTCCAATGACGTCGTACACGGACGGGATCATCCTCAGAACGATGAGCTGGAGGAACATGGCTACCACGATCTCCAGGTGCTGCACGGTACTAACTAAGGCCGGATGGAACTTGTTCAGAGCATAGTAGACTCCCAGGAACGCCACCGTCGAGCAGATACAGATCCCAGTTAAATACCCCCAGGTCTCGGCGTCCAGGGGGATGATGGGCTCCTGCATGATAAACATAGTGGAGGCGCCCCACACCGTGCCCGTCCAGCCAAAGGTGAAGAGCGCCGTCCACATGCTGACGCGCTCCTTAATGGCTCTGTAGACGATCATAGAGAGGGCGGCGGTCAAGCCGGCCATCACTGTCATCGTGTAGCCAAAGGCCTCCTTCCAAAAGCCCAACCTGGACTTCTCTTCGTCGGCCACATTGGGCACCATCACCAGGCAAAGACCAAACACACTACCCACCACCGTGACTACGTCGGTGTAACCCAGCCTCTCGTCCAGCAACAGGAAGGCCAGAACGGCGCTGAAGACAGTGGTGGAGGCACGCCACATGATGGTGCCATTACTGGGCGGGACGATGGCGAAGGAAGTGTAGGCGCAGGTGATGGAGATGACGTTGCAGACTCCGTAGAAGAAGAGTCGCAGCCGGTAGCCCTTTGGACCGAAGGGAGCCTCGTGGTAGTAGAAGACCACCAGGATGGACAGCACTTGGATGACGGAGCGGATGAAGAGCAGCTCGAGCGAGGGCACTTTCGAGCGGTCGGCCGCCAAACGGGTGATCAACGCCACGCAACCGTGAGCCACCGCGGCCCCAAACAAGGCCATCCAGGTGACTCTGGAGGCCAGCACGTTGGCCTCGCCGAAGCTGGCCAACTGGCTTTCAACCCCCTTGTCCCTCTGCGCGCTCGGCTGCTTTGGCGGCGTCTCCATGGTTCCAAAGAAAGTCCTGCCGCCTTTGCTGTCTGAGACCAGTCTCTTTCCGACGTTGGCTTCCGCAAAGGTGCCAAAGTCCTCGAAAGAAGGTGCATCATCATAGCCTTCATCGCCAGGCTGAGGGAAGTGGGTTGCATATTTCACCGTGACTGTGTTTGGGTGAATCTTAACCCGCTTTTTCGATCCGTACTGTAGTGACGACGAAGGTACGTCCATGTTTTTCTAGGCGTTGACGAAAGGGGTCAAGTCTGAAAAAACATGAAGCGAGAATCATTTAAACAAAAAACAAAACAGTAAAAAAAAAACAAACAACATTGCAATACTGTTGAATTATAAGCCTGTGGGTCGGGTGTGTCGTCTTGTAGGGTATGAATGGAACTATAATATCGTTTGATGAAAATTCTGAATAAAATATTTTAAAAAGAGGAATGCAGATTTGTTATCGTCTTTTTTTTAGTTTAAAGCAGATAGTTTTCAAAACAGTGTTCACGTTTTTGCATAATCCATCCTTCTGCTTCGTGTCCATCCCCCCACACTTCCACGCACAAACACAAACTACAATCACGCGAGCACACGCGCACACATGTGCACATGGAGGGGAAGGGGGGACACACTTCTCACTCCTTTCTCGCATTCCCTTTTTTTTTGACTCTGATCAGCCTCACACTGGTGTTGTGTTACTTCTTTATATATCTCATGCAAGCTCATATAAGCAGCAAACATTGTGAGGCTGATGCAGTCTGATGGGGATGGAATTACATAACAGGAAACCACACAGGGACTGATATGTGAATGTGGGCCACTTATGGGATGAGTGGAGCCGTACACCATAAATGAGCAAATCCTGCAGAAATGAATGTCTGAAGGGTTAAATTGGGCAGATTTATTTTTTTGGGGGGGGGG
>JAPTHA010000014.1:13727007-13738231 GCA_029814585.1 Gymnapogon annona
CTACAGCTTTTGCGTTTGTTTACAACCCCAAATACTAAACCTGTTACTGGAATTGTAGACAAATATTACCCGTCACAAACACACAGTGTGAGCAAATCCATGCGCATTGTTCCCTTTGCTCCAAAAAAACAAATTATTTTACAAAAGCACCAGTTACCCCTGTATTAACTAGGCCCAAACGCCGTATTAGTATTTGTCTGTTTATGGAACCCAGGAGCGAAATCGATATCAGACATTTCATTTGACAGTTAGTTTCTCCCCAATAAACCTAATTCCCTAAATGTCATTTATTTAAGATGGCAATTGAGTGCTGTGCAGAGCCATCGCAAGACTGTCAGTGGAAAGACTTTAAACACTCAAGAGACTGCGTTTGTTAAAGGCACGGCGATCGATACATAAATGCGTGTGTGTGTGTGTCAAACAGTAAAGCAATCAAAGGCTGATGTCTCATCAGCATAAATGCTTAGCTTACACAATGCGCATTACCGGCACTATGCCGGCGCTGCAGAGTCATCACTATTGAGCCCCTTCAGGAAGTGCCTGCAAGACAGGTGGGTGACATTACGACACTATTACCGAGCGCTTGACAAAAGGGGCAAAGAATACAGACTGAGTCATAATAAGGGTGGTTACAGTCTGTGGATAGTCACTGGGCTGTGTCCGCTTAAAGTACAGGCATGTTTAAACAAATAAGAAAACAATAGCACAGTGGAGTGTCTCAAGACGTTCGGACGGAACACAACTGTCATCACTCATCAGCAAACAGGTGAGCTCCCCTCCCCCCACCCCCCATCCTCCCCACNNNNGCTGTTTTTGATTATCAAGCTGTCTAAAGCCAGACGGTGAGCTCGGTGGGTCGTCTCTGGTATCATCCTTTCTCTGGACACTCCAGACTGAGAGAGGACAATAATGATATAGCCTGTTGGCTGCTAACAGGCTCCAGTGGAGCTTAAACCCCCCCCCCCATCCCCTCCCTCTGCTCTCATGGTAGAAGAGGCAGGTCACCACAGCTCCGTGGTGCGGGGGCAACCCCACAAAAGCAAGACAATGGGATAACGGGGAGGACATGGTGCTCTGACTGTTGGCTGCTTTTCCATCTTTTCCAGGAGACAATGTGAGAATCAGAGAGACTCTTTGTTGTGGGGATTAGGTCACTGTAAACCTACGCCGGAACAAAGACACTGGAAATGTTCTCATTGCTCATATCCACTAATGTTCCCGTCATCTGTGTGATCTTTGACATTTAATATTAAGTTTTTCCTATGTGAAAATATTTTGCAAACAACTTGAAAACCTGCAAATATTTGGCTGGGAGACATGAATACATGTCATAGAGCCCCTCTGCTAGACTAATTCTTATTAATTGTGTAGATACTTTTTTTTTTAAATAAAGAACTCTTAAATTAAAATTAATTTGCCTTTGCTTTTAATAGAGACCAGCTAAGCAAACATGTGGAACAGAAGAGTTAAATAGTGCCGCACTTTCATGTTTATTTGCATGGTGATTTTACGAGGGATAAAACTTGTCTAACCAGTTCACAAAGCCAATTAAAAACACTCATAAAGCTTTTACCTAAGCCCCGTTTTGAACAAGTTAGTGCTGTGTGTTCACCTCTACTCGGGTTTCCAGCACTTACATACAAATAAATAATTTTTTTTCTGCAAATTTGCTGGCAAAGCAAGCACATAAATGACCATGTAGTGTAAACAGACATGCATTAACGCCAGTGGCTTCAGCGTAAAATTTGACTGTGTGGGCAGAAATGAGTTTTTCCTTGTCTTCCTTGCAGCCTTTGTGTGCCACGGTGGGGTGTTGCAGTGACCTCATCCTAAGACACAGGCATTCAGAGCAGTTTTATTCAATGCATCCAACCTGCGAACCAAAACAGACACTCTGCAGCACACATAGTTTCAGTATCCAAGGCCACACGATGATGAAAGCCACAAAAGGAACAAAGGGGCTGTGAGGTCAATGCCTCCCACATTTGGATGTAGAAATGCTTAATCTAATAATCATTAAACATCGGGCCGCACATCCATTCATCCCATTGTTCCACCTGCTTAATAAAACTGCCTCTCTATCGCCGGTTCATACAGAGAGTTCTGAGACTTTCACTTCTCTCACATTTACCAAAAGTGTGTCAAATAGCGGAAGCGAGATGCTCTGAAACAACCTTTTCATTCCCTCTCTACTCAAAATCCAAATTTCTCTGTCACATTCCCTTGCTGTAATCTTAGGGTTTCACTGCGTTAGAACGACCCCAGCCCAGAGATTATTACTGTCAGCGTTCAAGCAAAAGATTTCCCTACGCTCGGCTGAAAAATGAATGCAGGGAGTGTCAAAAAACAGTCATCAATAATACTTTGGAAACAACTGTGAGTATGCAAATTTCTCAAGGGATATGGAAACTTGTGGCCAGGACTGCGCACACATTCAGAGCTGTGCTACATCTTTTGTCAATTAAGTCTGAAATGAACAAAATGTGTCATCTTTAAAGATTTTGGATTCTTCTCTGAGAAGTTGCACGATGACAAGAACACTGGAGTTTGAAAGTAAGCGCTTTCCTTCTGCAGCTCTCGCCTCTCAGCCAAAATCAAAAGAATATATTTAAGTTTAGAAAACCTGATGTCACTTCAGGCTTGTGTGTGTGTGTGTGTGGCGGGGGGGGGCGGCAACACTTTTCCAAGTCTTTGTGTTGTACCACAGAATTGAGTCGTGGAGTCACATTTGTCTTAATGTGTTCAGTCAGATGTGATCAGGGGACCTGAGTTCGATTCCCGGGATGGGCGTCCAGTGGTTTGTGTCAGGAAGGGAACCTGACGTAAAAACTCCTGCCAAATCAAATACGCAAATTGTATTCACCGTGGCGACCCCAAAAGGGAAAAAAACGAAAGAAATCATCAATCACCTATTTAACTCATCCACCTACCCCCAAAAAATCATGTCGGAGAGACTGTACGTTAAATGGAAGAAGGGCTGGGTAATCTCAATTTGTCATCTGATCGAGTTATCAGATGGTTTGTGCAGATCATACTCTAATTGAACAAATAAGAAGTACTTTCGAACCTTCCCACATGGTTAATGTTTGTTTTAATCGCTCCATTCATCGGTGTAATTACAGCGGCCTATAAAGTCTGCGTGACGTCTGCAATGAAAATGTCCCAACGGTCACAGATTCACTGACATAAATGTGGACTTTTCCTTTTCTTTCGTCTGCACAGTATCAACATGTTGTAATGACCCATTAGTCTAAAATAATGCAAAAGTGCTGCAGAGACAACAGCAAAAATGGGGTTCAGATTGTGGATCATTATAGGTAGTGTAGATCGCACAGCCCTTGAAGTTTTGGTAAATTATTTTACGTTGTGTCTGGAGATCTTGAAATGAACCGAATAAAGATAAATAAATGAAATGATCTATTGTTACCGAGCGAGTACAGTGCTGCGTCGCAAACTGGTGCCACAGAATCACACTGATGGCACACATACAGAGAAGCCACTATAGAAGCAATGTTACATCACCCTGGGTTACTCAGAGCCTCACGCACTATGACCCAATCTCACTACCACACACACACACACACACAGAGACAGACACACACGACTAATGAGGAACAGAGAAGCTACTGCTCTGCAATTGGTTGAAAAACTTCCTAAAAAACAAAACAAAAAAAAGGTCTATTCGACGCACAGAAAATAGTGGATCCATTTACATAATCCATTTATGCCACAAATATAAACCTCAACCAAAGGGTCACAAATGATGACAGTGGACGACGTACTCACTTGTCTCTTCTATTGACTAATTGATCAACCGATTATTTCGCGTCGTAAATAATTCAGAGTTAAAAGCTTGTGCACTTATGCAAGAGGATATTTAAGATGGAGTGGAGTCAACTTGTAAACAAACCTCCTCCTCATTCGATCCAACTCCAGTCACTCAAAAGCGCCCGTCCATCAGGCTGCTGTGCCAGGAATAACTACTACGCGCGCCGCCGCCCACGGAGACATGAGATGCGAGTTTATTGACATTTAAAGAATTCCACGGGTCGTGTTAAAAGACTTGTTGGTGCCCATGAAACCTGTAGTATTCCTCTTTTAAAGCTGCCTCGTTAGAGACACAATATGGGTTCAATTTAACGCTTCCTCGCTGCTCGAGAGGGTACCCAGCAGGCTGTGGAATTGTAGGGAAACCGCAGGCAGGAAATCCAACCTCAGTGTATTCCATGTGACCGCGTGCTCTGAGAATCCGGGAGCAACATTCCCCTGATTCATCCTCCAGAAATCGAGGGCGGGGAGGGTTCCTTTTCAGTTCAGTGTCACCAGTCAGTAGTGAGAAAACCTGCCAGTAGTCCGGAGCCATAATCCTCTTCGCACACGTATAGGCTTACATTATATTTACTGCATTTCCCGCCGGTTACTTTCCTAGACATTTGGATGGAGTTATGAGAAGATGACTGAAGAGAAAAAAAAAAAAAAAATCAATCTATCCCATTTCTAGCAGGAGTTAATTTCCTAGTGTCAGGGACGAAATGCGAGAAGACCTCTATGTCTGGGTGGCGTGGAAGAAAAGAGTGTCTTATAATTTGCTCAACATTGAGCCGGAGCCAAGAAGGGTGGTATCTTTTCTAGTGTAATGCACACACGCACACAAAAATAACCAATTCTAAAGATGAGAACTTTTTTTTAAAAAAAAACTTCAGTGATTATGAATCTTTCGAAAAAAGACCAAGACATCGCAAGGCACAACGGTGGCCACGAGCAGCCAGTAGATCATTTCAACACGCGGAGGGAGGAGAGGGGGGGTTGTTATTGATTTAATCCCTCTACCTCTTGAGCTACACTGTAAACCACGCGTCATACAGTGAATGATGTTCCGAGCTGCGCTACTAAAATTTCAACGGATGTATAAAAAGATACAATACAAGCCTTGACAAAGATGTCCTGTGGTGGTCTAATAGTTTCCTGGCAGAACGTGGACCCTCCTTCACAGAACAAGCAGAATAGTGTTTGAAGTGACAGCGATGATTGGAGGAGGGCTTGGAGAAAACCAGTAATGAAAAGCAGAGGTGGAACTAACTCCGTCCAGAGAGAACGCTCTAAGTCAAGTCTTGTGCTACACAAGCGACCGGCTCCCTTTGATCAAACACCACAAGTAACCAGGTCACAGAGTAATATACAGTGGAGGTCACATGTCTACGTGCACCTTGGTTAAATCTTTTCAGAACCCCCTTTTTTTTCCGCAATCCTCAACCTTTCATTTCAATACATTGTTAATTGTGGGTAATTCCATCCTGGGCTCCTGTTACCATTGTTGGGATGTGTCACTACATTACCATTGTCAATGTTATTGGTGTGTGTCAAATCTGTTAACATTGGCAGCCGCACATAATGTTAATTTATGGTGTATTATAAGATATTGACTGTCAATTAGATACAGTGACTGAGTGTAATAGACATCAGTTTCCTAATCTGTTCATTACTGTGTTATTTGTATTATTGTGTGTGGGATAGATTGATGTAAGTTGTTATTAAGCAAGATCAAGCCATGCGTTGTGTTGTACAAATGAGAAGAGTGGGATTTTATAAGTTTTTCTTCTTCCCACTCCATTGGAGCTACACAAATGACTTATTTGTTATTAATACATGCATGGAAACCACTGTACTGTATTTATCCGCTTTATTTATTGGCTTGTGTTTCACTATTGGTTTCTTTTATGTATGTACATAGAATTATATTTGTTATATGAATTGAATTATATATTACATTTGTTTTCAAATAGTTGAAATAAACAATGAAGAAACAAAACAACCAATACATTATATTCTCCTACTTCAGATTGCCCAACTCCTTTATTTTGATGACTTGAAATGTCAGAATAACCCAAGATATTTTTTTATGTTTATTTTATGTTCTAGAGGTTTACATATTTAAATGGGACTCACTGTAAATTGTACAACCTGAACCAAACACTTGGGGAACCCTTCCACAAGCTTTTCCCAGCAAGAAATTTTGGCTCATTCATTCTGGCAGGAATGAGTCAGGTTTGTGGGCCACTGTGGACCTGATTTTTAGTTCAGCCCACAAATGTTCCATTGGATTAAGGTCAAGGCTTTGTGATGGCCACTCCAAAATAGTTTGTTGGCCTTTAGCCACGTTACCATTTGGGAGCTATGCTTAGGATCATTGTCCTGCTCAAAAATTGATTCAGCGTCTAAGCTTCGAGTTTCTAAGATTATCTCGTCCGATGAAATTAAAAACAATTCATGCAGGCCCCGCTTCTTCATGATGCCATTGTTTCATGTAACCGGCCTTTTTTGCTTTAATGACAACCCATGAAATGACGCTCCTCTGTTGGTGTTACTGCTGGTTCGTTTTATTGGGGTTACAAGCCTCATCCTTCTTCCTCATATATAATAATCCTTCAGCATTTTGGCCGAACAGTTCTGTTGTTGTTCCATCTGACTGGAAAACATCAACTATAAGATATGTGTTACAGTGATCATTGTGCAAATATGACTTTGGGTTTCCTCCTTGGTCTTCCTCTTCCTGTCTGGTTGCTCCATCTTCGTCGTCATCATCATCATCATCATGAGGTCTGAATTTCAGATGACGAATTGAAATTCAGAATTGGGTAAAAGAAAAAAAAATGGGTGTGAAATCATTTGGTAGCCTTGTTGTGTGTCTGTGTGTGTTTGTGTGTATCTTACCAAGAGTTCATCCATACTAGTCTGGCACTTCTCAAGGTTGATGCGTTTAATGGCCACCTTCTCCTTGCGTGGTACACAGTAGGCTGCTTGAACCACAGCTGTGGCCCCACTCCCTAAAACAAACAGAAAATAATGACACATCATCACCTTTCGCATGGAAAAAAACCCCAACTTATAGCAGTCAGATGTGAGGTCCATCCAATCATCTTTATTTAAATCATGGATAGTTCAAACTAGTTTTCCATCTACATGAATCAAAAACCACTTTTCTATGTCATATATTCACAATACATGTTTAAAAAATACAACAACTACCTTTTGTAAAGGTGTAATATTTTATTATTTTAATATTTAGGTGTATAATTCTTAACCTAAATATTGCAATTAATGCATTACCGCGAGGAAACAGATTGTGTACAAATTTGAAGTCTCTTTTGATTCAAGCACTTTTCACAGTTTTCAGAAAGTTATTTGATTCCAGTTTGATCACCCCTAGTCTAAGGTGGTAAATGGTTGATTTTGTGATTGGAGTTGAGTTGTCCATAATCACACGTGTAAGCAAACCTTCCCGTAACCCTGAAACCCGAGCTCCTGTATGATAACACACGCAACTTTTTTTTTTTTTTTTAATGCAGTACTTTAAAATCCTCCCGAGTTCAACAGTTCTGATTTGACAGCCCATTGGATTTGTCTTTGGCACAGCTCAACTGTCCCTTCATCAATTATGAAACAGCTTTCCTAAATCCCGCCCGAGAAAGCTGCTCTGATTGGGGGCAAGTGACTCCAGTTAAACCAGGCACGTATCACCAAGGAGATGTTCCTGCAACAGAGCCACAGCGCTTCGGGACAAAGCTAATCCCAAAGTTTGGTCTTAATGCAGTTTGGAAAACTTTTTTTTTCTTCTTCTCTGACTTCATACCTTTGTCAGACTCTCTGACTACAACTGGCAGCAGAACTGAAAACACTGAATGAGTATCTTTCTGAACTTTTCAAGACCTGGAAACTTTAATGCTGCCTCATTTCTTATGCTTCGGAGCCTCTGCGGAACAGTGCACTGAGCTGTTCAATGGTAACAGCGGGAAATCCAACGCCAGTTTATACACAACTAATATATTGATGTGCCGGCAAATAAAACACAGATTACAATCTGATTAAAACATAATCCCACACCAGTGGGCTAATCTTCATTTTGAATATTGTGCGACGGCGTGAGTAACAAGCTTGTCAAATCCTCCCCCGGAGAGGTGTGCCTGTTGTTCCTGCGTCGTGTGAGGTCATTTTCACTGGCCCCTAAATGCTCAGAGTTAATGCCACGCATATACAGATGGCCGTTTTCCACAAGATCTCTGGTGTAGCCGTGATGCTAAAGCAATGCTCGCAGCACATTCTCTTCTGGCAGGAGATTTGGTGAGTGAATGAGTGAGTAAAGAGTCGGTCCGCCCCCTCCACTAAGCTTTTCCTAACCTCCCATAGCCCTCATCTTAGCTATGCCCAAATATTAACAAAGTGCTCATTGTTTGGAGTTTTTACTAAGCCAGATGTGCATAGAGATTTTTTTAAGGTTAGCTATGTTAAAGAAAAGGAGCTCCCTGATTTTTAATTAAAAACTAAGGCCGTCCCTGAAGACGTCACCGCTTTTTATTTAACTGTTTTCAATCAAGATAATTACATCTCAGGGCGACCTGAGAAAAGCGGAGAATAGCAGAGCATAAATGTATTTAATATAACAGAGATTAACCGCAATCTGTTACTCCCTGTGATAATCCTATAAAAACGCAATTTCCTCGTAACCGATAGACATTCGGGGTCACTGTAATCACAGGGAACATATGCCGTACATGAAGGCCTGCTTCCTTCAGCTGTAGTGGGTGGATACTGACTGGGACAGTCTGATAATGTGTGCTGGGCCTTGCTCAACTCTGAATGTCAGCATCCAGTACTCATGTGCACCCCACCACCCCCACCCCCCAACACACACACACACACACACACACCACCACAGCCCCTTCAGCTGTAAATATATCCCTCAACCCCCTTCAGCCACCACCACCAATACCAAACAAACTTCTGGAGGTGGGCCAAGGATGGGGAAGCAGCCTGGGCCGGACCGCAGGGACCCAGTTGCCCCGTACACAGTGGAGTGTAAATTCCTCCCCACAAACAAACAGGCAGCCGTCAGGGATGGCTGGACAAGCTGGAGAACATGTGTGCGCACGAACTGGAAAAGGGGGAGGTTGTTGGGTTTTGCAGTAGGTGAGGTCAAGGGGCACAAAAAGCACAAAAAGTCCAGCTTCAGAGCCGATTTAGACTGAATTGATTTAGACCTGATGCTCTTATAACTCAACCACATGATTATTCTCAGGGTTAAACTTAAGGCCTTTTAAATACTACGTAGAACTGAACTTAATAGTAAGAAAGTATGATGGAAAGAAAGAGTTATAATATCTGATAAAAAAAAACATTATCACAATGTGACAACAGATGATTTAGATACAAACCTATCTGACTAAATAGTTAACAGTAGTCAAGACAGCACAGTTAAGATCCAATTAATTTACTTCAATGTGTTTTAGTGACTTTCTGGTATGTTTTTAAAGAGCTGTGGATTCCCTTTTTTTAAAAAAATATTTTATGTGTCTTTTGATGCTCTGACCAAAGCTGTGACGCCACACAGGATCAATGCAAATCAATGTGTCTTTTTATGTTTTCTCTCAAATAAAGATAAGCCGCATATCGTCCAAACTGCGCTGACCCTCACAGACGACATCATCACTATGCTTTCAATCCAAACGGGAGGAAGCACACAAAAGAGCACAAAGAGGAGCACTGCAGCAGTGCCAGGCCTTTGAAAAACACAAGCCAACATCTAATCTGCTAAACAGTCTAGAACCAACATAAAGGCTGCATATCAAGCAGGGAGGCTGTTTTTTTTTCTTGTTGTTTTACTTTTTTTTTTTTAGGTGATATTAGTATTAATATATGATCAGATTATGATTACTACTTGGTTCGTGTAACTTTTAAATTGTAATGAGTATTCAAAGTTGTGGTTTTTGCTTTTCTATTTTCAATGGCACAAAACTAAGTGTACCTTGTTTTGTGTCCATAGCTCAATCAAATCTACATATTAAGTTACCACATTAGTGTAAATCAAATAAGGGCGATCCGGCTGCCAGCTGACAATGTCTCAAGCCAGTTGGGTTGTTTATTTCCATTAGTGTCCGTGGTGGATTACTGATACACTGTCCAACGTTTTAATAGGTGTGTGTGTAAAGAATTAGAGAGCGAGGAGCAGTGAAAATCCATAAGCAGTCAAAACCCACCTTCACTTTCTACTCCGCTAAGTGCCATCTGTAACCATCCCACCCATTAGTGGAGTTCTCACAAGTGGCAAGAATCTATGTAGTGTCTGGATTTTTGTCTGTCGTTGAAATGTAAGATTCACCTAGTGATTTATCTCTGGATGAAAACACTTCAGCTGCTAATTTACTGAATGGCCACCACTTATACTGTACGTCTCGAGACATAAAAGGAGTGAATCTACTCAGTGACGAAAGGTAAAACCACTTGATTTCCTCTGTGGGAAGGAACATTGACAAAACAATCCTGATCTTTAAAAAAGCAGTCGGTGTTTTCTGTAAGCATGTTTCCTCAAAACACGCCGTGGTGAGCTGGAACAGGATATGACTAGAGATCTTTCTTCACTAGGGACTACACTGTCTCGGCCTCAGCATTCGTGAAGGCTACGAGCATGGCTGCTTTTGTAAGGGGTTTACATCAAACTATGAAATGTTTGCATTCCCCTTTCCCCCTTGAGCGTCACTGTAAAGTAAATAAACATCCAAACAGTGAGGAATAACACCGAATGGCAAGTGTGCGCTAACAACACAGACAAAGACAATTCAGTACGCTTATTAAAAAACTATTAAAGTAGTTCAAAGACTATGAAAAAAAAGGGTATTTAGAGTTGAATGATTGCAGTCTTTCATTAAAAAGCTATTAACCGTGCAATTCTCCAATGCTACTAATACAATACTTCGCATAATGAGCATACAGAGTCGACTCATGAAATAGAATAAAACAGTGGTACAAAAAAAAAAGAACGGGTGAAGGTCAGTAAAGAGCACGCACTGTAAAAAGTACACAGAGCCTGCTTAATAATATCTTATCAGATTAGCTTGGCCTTGAATTAGCGTTTTAATGGTGCAGGTCGTTATGTACCGGTTGTGTCAATGCCCTCCTTCATAAACTAAGAGCAGCAGTGTGGCAGTGCCTCTCAATCTGGCTTCCCTGCCCCTCGCCGTGCCAGTTCGCAACCTGACGTCAGCTGTGTCTTATTACATTTCCTCTGCATACCTGACCAACATTCCCCACATTATTCTAAAAGGTACAATGAGAAATGTCACCCGCGACTCGCAAACCACACGTGGACGAACCGCCTTCACGTGTGTGTGTGTGTGTGTGTGTGTGTGTGTGTGTGTGTGTGTGTGTGTGTGTGTGTGTGTGTGTGTGTGTG
>JAPTHA010000014.1:14038009-14050699 GCA_029814585.1 Gymnapogon annona
TCTATCTATCTATCTATCTATCTATCTATCTATCTATCTATCTATCTATCTATCTATCTATCTATCTGTCTGTCTATTTGTCTAACTATCTGTATGTATGCATTTACATACATACAGATATATATATCTATATCTATATAGATATATATATATATATTTAAATCCACATACATACACATATACATATATGTGTACAAATATTCATAAACACATACATTATATTAATATTATATACACTGTCGTCACCATCTTTAGGCCCTAATACACAGAGGGGAATAACTCATTAAGAAAGAGCTGTGAAGATGGGCGTGACCAATTACGTGTCTGACACTTGATTGGCTATCTCGCCTATCCAAGTTAAGGTGTCAATCAAAAGGTATCAAGTTAGTGTGTCGATCTTTACCGGTAACATCGGCAGAAGAAGTCAGTTATGGAGGTTGTTTTTGAGGAAAATAGAAAAAAAAATCACCAACATTCATCTCAGGTTGGACAAATATATATGCTGTTTCTGTGCCTTGGTGTATTTTATGCGTGTTTTGGACTTAAATACTTCACTGCACTATATTCGCAGGATGTTACGAGGAAAACCAGAGCAGGTTTGTTTGGATGCGTGTTTCCACTGACTGAAGACAGTCTTCAAAAGTAAGAAAATACATAATTCTCACATTTTACTTTTCTGGAAAACAACCTTTTGTGTTTGTGGTGTTTGTTGCTGCACTTGGGGAATGGTTTATAGATGTGCGGGAAGACGAGTTTGTTCGCCTCCATTTGACATACGACAGGTGCATCAATTAAGGAGTAATGAGGTCTCCATCCCTGGACCAGGACAGCAGAGCCAGAAAAGTCAAATATTTTATAACATATTACATAATATTTTATAACATATTACATAATATTTTTTTGAACACTGAATACAATTAAACTAGTGCATTTTCAAGAAAGACCAAGGATGCTGCGGGTTTGGAAGATGAAAGAATCAATGAAAGTGTAATATACACTCTGAGACAAAGGACCCAAATGCGGATAGACTAGGATTTCAAAATAAAGGTTTTTATTTTTATCCTTCGCAAGGAACATTCAACACTTAACAATAACAGATTATTCTAATTTTATTCTAACAAAAAACGCCGTAAAAAAAACACGGGAATAATATTATCAATATAAACAGAAAATACCCACAACGGGAAAATCATAAACAATAAGAAAACACAAAATAACTCTTATGAGGATATAGATAAATATCAAGACTACAGGTAAGTATACAAACAAAAAGTGCTTTATGAGGATATATTAAAATAATTTAAATCAAAAGCTCCAAAGGGAAAAAACAAGACTATGAACTATACAAATCACTAAACTAGAAATATTCAATTCTTACAGAGGACAGGAACAGCTAGACGACGAGGTTTCCCAAAGAGTTACACAACGACAGCCTGATAAAACGGGAGTAAACGCAGGCCTTATATACACAGGGAAAAGGGCAGGTGAAAACTCTTGGGAATGATTGAAGACAAGACATGGGATCAGGGGTGAAGCTGGACACACACAAGGATGCACGCGGACAGGAAAGGAACTTAACAAAATAAGACATGAACGACAACACAAAAGACAACTTGACCAACACTGAAACATGCTGGTGTAGTGGTTTCTCCTAAATGGGGCGGCCATGGCGTGGCAGAGCTGGTCTTCTGGTAACCGAAGGGTTGATGGTTCGATTTCCGCTCCCTCCTGATCATGTGACGTTGTGTCGTTGTGCAAGACACTCCACCCACATTGCCTCCAGTGTCCTGGTGTATGAATGTGTGTGTGAATGATGACCCTATGATGAACTGGCGACTTGTCCAGCCCCTCCCACCCGAGTATCTGGGATAGGCTCCAGTGACCCCCGCGACCCTGCAAAGGATAAAAGCGGGTTTGGAAGATGAGTGAAGGGTTTCTCCTAATGGCAGACAGACTCTGTTCTCACTGGGGTTTTGTGGATGTGGTACTAAGTGTGACCTGTTTATTTGAGTTGCTGATGCTCCAGCCCGCAGCACACAGCTCTGACGAACATTTTTATTATGCATGTTTACATTTTAGTCATTACAGTTTAGTAGTTTACATTGAGAGCTGCTGAACACGGGGATGAATAAAGTTCCATTCTATTCTGTTCTATTCTAGAGGCCATGTTGGGAGATGGGGAGAGACAGACATGAGACACACAGACTGGGAGAGTGATGTAAGTTTGATTTATTTGATCAAATTTTTTTTGGTGTAATGACATTATGAAAGTTTCTCAGCTCTCTTTCCAATTGAAATGATTTACCTGTTCTTATCTGAGTTGTGTTTATGTTCATCTGTACAAGTTGAAACCTGCAACACATATGCAGTACTTTGGGTTTGGGATAATTGTCATAATCCTCTCTGTATTTCAGGATATTTTTTAGGTTTTATGTGTTGAATTTAAAATATCCCTTTTGTATTTCCCTGCATTCATGAGGGTGTCCTCTAAACAAGTCACTGTATAATTTTCTATACTTTTAACGTTTTCCATTATGTGATCTAACGGAGGCCATCCTATGGGGGAAATTATAAAATGCACTCATATTTCTTCTCTTATTATCACTAGATAAAAGTATCAAACCACATGTTAAAATGCACCTCAATACATGAAATAGCACCCACTCATCACCAAAAGTTGTCCTATGGCACCCATAGTTTAGACACATACTAACATGAATCAATCAGCATTGTAATTCTATGGGCTACAAAGAGAGTAATATCCCCTCTGGTTGTGTGAGGGGAAATTAACAAGATACTCAGCAGGTGATTAGAGAGGGTTGAACTTATTATTTTACGCACGTTGAATAATATATGTCAGCAATGGACTTGCAATCTTCAGGTTGGCGTATAAAGGAGGTACTATGTTGAGCTATGATCATTTTCTATCTATAAATATACCTTTGCAATATTTGTAGCTTTGTTTCTCTGGTGAGTTTAATGACAATGGAGTCGTAGGACTTCAGTTTTTACTCCTACATGAGTCGACGACCTTCTCCTATAGTAGTAAAAATACAACCCCCCTTTACTTCCATTTAATGTCTGGTACTTCTGTTTTAAAATATGAAACTATAATGTGAAAGTGTCATTAGAGAGATTATTGGATTGTAAAATGATGCAATGACTTTATTGACGATGATGGATTAGCAAGAGTAGCAAGTCCCTGTGATCACCACGCTGCCTTTAACCAAAGCATCAGAAAGCGAAGATATGGGACGAAAATCACTAAGAAACAACTTTTACAGTTAAAGAAAATCCCAAAGTATTACAATCTAAAAGCGCTGACGATAACTGGACACAGCTGTAATTGAGAAGACTGGAGTGATGATAGAATCAGAGCCGTTCTTCTACACAGGTGAGTTTGATTATGAGGCGTATGAAGGCATAAAGTTATTATGGGATGTTATTATCTCTGCCTCGTTCTTAAGATGCTGCAATATCAGTTCTACTCTTTAAAGGTTACATATTTGACTGATAGCAACCTCAGTGCAGGTTCAATATTATTGGTAACTGGTACCTTGGAGGCAGAAGAATGACTTGCGTATGACTGACTTTGAAAAGTAAACATAGAGCCAAACGAGCAGTTACTTGTAGTGGTTTTATGGCCCCGTGGCTCCTTATTTGCTGGGGTCGTCTACATTAGGAATGTCCTGCCCTTTCACTTCACTGCAGTGTGCTGCCGTAACTGCTGCTGGTGTTTACTGGGTACACGGCGTACAGTTGTTAACTTTCTTTCACACTAGAAAGAAGAGAGAATCAGGAAAATAGCCGGGTTTAGATGTTCTGTAGCGTTACTAGATGGAAGACTTATGAAAAAGCAGCGATACTTATCACAGTAAATTGACGTTAAGCGATATGATTCTAATACGTCTGTGTTTTTTTTGGAACCCATTGAACCTTTCCGCCGCAGCTCTTTTGTTCTCCGATGCCCATTGTGCTTTCATAACAGAGGCAATGGAAGCTTTTACATTCACTATATGTTCCAGGATGACGCGAGTCCCTGTGTAGTGCTGCAGACCTCAAGGCTACAGAATGTCCCTTATGCTTATTATGATGTTCAACAATTCATAAACCCAGAGACTTTGATGTTCCCGCTCAGTGGCATGAATGGCATAGGATCCCAAACAAAACAAATCGAAAGATTAATGAGTCTTCCAACGTTCTCCTGATTTATTTGCTGGCCAGCTCGTTGTGTTTGTCCCTCAAAAACTGGATTTGTTGCCATCAATTCAAAGGTTTGACAATGGATTATTCTAAAATAAAAGCAGAAGACGATGACATCTTATTAATCATTTTCAGAACAAATCCTTCATGCTCTGTCGACCGTCCACCTAAACCACTTTTGTGTCTATTTTTCCTGCGTTTGAATTTTTCCAGCAGCCTTTTAAAGGAGTTTGGAATATGTTGTATTGATTTTCCCAATTCTCAAGAACAGAAAGTTTCGTACAAGTTAGGACCACCAAGACCACCAGCAGATCAATGCTATGCATCCACAGAATGTTATTCAATGAAAAAAGTAGAAAGCAGCACCTTGGAAAATATAATAACATGACTAAACAACCATATACCTTCATAAACCTCAAAATCAAATTCAAAGAAACACAGTGATTTCAGCATGAAACTCCATTCTTTCCATTCAGAGCCAGTGTCCAGTCATGAAAACAGCTACAGAACAGTGGAGTCTTCTTTTACTTTGAACACTCTAATGACATTTGATGGTCATTAAAAAACCCCCCAAAAAACAAAGTTTAAAGTCAAGTCTATACAAGCCTATACAACAAACGTTTCAGGAAGCACCTTTTAGACAACTTTAAATCAAGCACTAAATGCAGCTTCGTTTGTCTTGTCTTGATATTTACCGTTTAAACCACTGCAATGTATGGCTTTAAAAATGCATCCGGAAATTCAGAAAACATCTGAAGTCTGAAATTGACTCTGCTATCATTTCAACTCTGAGCTTTATAGATAGTTCCTCTGAAGGCTATCTATAATGCTGCAGTACATGAGATTAAAATGACCAAGATGAAAGCAAAGGTCAGATGTATATAAAAGATTATGTAAATTTAGATTATTTAGGAGCTCAGTCCCATTTTGTATGTGTGTGTGTGTGTGTGTGTGTGTGTTTATATATATATATATATATATATATATATAAACAGTAAACTCAGCAGACATCTGGCTTCAGAACTCTGCATCACTCCTCAATGACAAGCCAGAACTCAAACTGGTAACAGGTAAACTTCTCAAATACATTCAATAAAAAGGTAGTTTGTTTTGAACCTGAGGTAAGAAGTATGCAAACGCAGAAGACAAGTTTAATGATAAACCAAAGTGACCAGTAGGTGGCGATGGTAACCATGGAAATATTGCCTTTAATAAAATTTGGTTAGATGTGCACTCAGTTAATAGTTAACAGAACGTTCAATCACTTATTTGATGAAAAACGACTAGGTTTTTGTCATCAATGTAGCTAAAACCATATTGGATGCAGTCGTTATCTTATATGTCGTTAAATGTCTGGTGTTTAATCTAATTTACAGCACGTTACTGCTACCTACTGTTGGGGAGTATGAATGGGTGGCTCCATAAAAAAAATAAAATACAGGTTTGGTTTATTAATATTTTCTCCAGAAAAAGGCCTTCAACCCACTGAAAATGGGTGTGTCACCCACTTTGGGTTGTAGCCTACCAGTTGTGAATCACTATTATAAACCATATGTCGAAAGCAAAGTTTCATATCTTACTCAGTTTTGAATTTATCTGACAGACTCTATTTCCTAGATCTATTACTGAGTGATTATTTCAATCTTAATTGTGTGCATATAAAATAATGCCACAGCATATAAACATTATGAGCAGCGGAACAGCAGAATATGAAATCCCTTTGCTTTTGCTGTCACTTGACTCATTTTTATATTGGTAATAATGAACATAATGCACAGTGACAGCTCAAGTTTAGCACTTGTGCTGGAGACCATGGTTGGGTTTTATACAAAGCATTAATGACACACAAGTGTAATTAATGCTTTTTCTTTTGCATAAAACTCACCGGCGGCCAAAACAGTCCAGACCTAAATACAATACAATCACTTCACCCAGACACGGCGACAGTGAATGCCACATGAGTCATATTTTCCCAAACCAAATTATATATTTATGTCACAGTGGAAATTGAGCTTCCTGTCATTGTATAAATGTGTGAAACAATTTCCTAAGCCTGTTTAGGCCCCAGTTAAACATGAATCAAAGAACACTGCTCATAACCATTTTCTAAACGGTGCATGTTTGTAATGACGGATTACTGGACATACCTATTCTAACTGCATACATTAGAAGAATGGCTTTCTGAGGTACTGTGATATACATCAATCATCCCAGTGTATATATACAATGCCAGCAACATGAAAGAGTGGCACAACAATGCCCGATTAGAACCAAGGAGCTAACGGAAAAAATAACATTAATTAAAGCTGTTAAACCTCCACTTGATGAATTCTTATTTTTTCCGACTTGTTAAACCCTAAAATTCTATTCAAGCCTATATGGAGCTGCCGAGTTTGGAGAACAATTCTTTATTTTCAACACAAGCCGTGTCTTTCGCCGTTTGACTTCATTCTTTGTCATTTTTGTAGCTGCGCAGGTCATGTAAGCATGTGTGCTATTTCATACGTGAGTGTATATTTCGGTGTAGTGAAGCAGCTTGAGTCAAATCCTGCTCCTTTTGAAGCGCTGCGTAAATAAAATTTACTTGAACAAAAAACCGAACATGAACATGATTTCCTGCGTCTGCATCCAGAAGCGTCAGTTTTAACAGTTGTATTGTTATTCCACGTCGGTGCGTTCAAGTGGTATGTAAATGTCTGTGACATAGCAGTAGTGATCAAGGTTTTTTTTTTTTTTTTACATTTTGTTATATGCAAATTAAAAAAAAAAAAAGAAAAGATAAAAGACAAGTCATCCCTGAAAGTCAAACATTCGTCATCTTTCATTCATTCAAGTAGTGGCTGTTGGGAATTATAAGCAGGTACTTGAACCACTCCCAGCCACAGAGGTCTGAGGGCTGTGGAGTTAATGGCATGCAGCAGACTTACTCAGGTCTGTCTCTGAAAAGTGAGAAGTCCTCTGATAGTTTTATCGGCCTGGCTCGTGGCCACAGATCAATCCAAATTTAGCAGATGAGTTCTCTTTAAGTCAGGTGTCAGACATTTATAGCTGGGAGGAGGACAGCAGAGGTGCAGCCTCTGGATCTTGACGCTTCAGGAAAAAAAAACAAAAAGCAAAAAAAAAAACCTCACCTATTTGCTCCATCACTTGGCCTTTTTCAAGCTCTCCTTATTTGTCACATTTAATTTAATCTGTGAGTAATGACATGAATAATGAATGGCGCTGGCGACGGACCTGCTGCCACATTACACAAGTCTGAAAAGAGGTCGACGCTATGGGCAAACCAGCATCTATGCTACCACGGGTATCTGTAATAGAGAGTGCAACGTCTGAGGTCAGAGAGGCAGAAATTTATACACACAAGCAGATTTTGTGTACGTTCCATCAGCATTTTTCAACACGTCCACCCTTTGTCAGGAATGCACTAAGCTGAAGCGATACAACAAAGTAGCCTTCAACCTCTGTTTACAATTATTACACTTTCTTTTTTTACACGTAATTGTATTATATGCACTTTTCCACTTCACGGTTCGAACAAACGGAACGTTAAATCCAGGAGCAACTGATCTGAGAATGGCACAGTGTGTTTGTTAATCTTCTTACAGTGCGGCGCAGCACGGCGTCTGCGGAGCTCAAAGGCAGTGAGTGAACCAATAAACCTGTGGGACAACACGGGGATTAACTCAAATAGCTGGAGTTTCATTACACCAAAGCGAGCGGGGTCGGGTCAGCCAGTCCTTTTCAAATACTGTAGCCGGAGTTCAGCTGACACTGGGAATCAGCGGAGCGAGACGTTCTTTGAATTCTGACTGATTTCGACTAATCCATTAACTGACCGACGTTCACGGAAGTATGGACAGCTACACGTTTCTTCAGTGGATATAACCAAAAGCACAGGTTTCGTTGACTTTGATGTATTGTCTCTAATGTGCTGAGGATTCTCATTATTTTTCTGTATGCGGGGAAGGTTTCAGACAAATGTCTCAGTGACCAGCATCACTCAGACTCAGGCTTAGCTCTACTGTCTTTCAATCGCTGGTACATGATGGAAGGAAATGTAGTGACCCAGGTGTCGGTTTTGCAGCGGAGAAGATAAAATATATAAAAAGGTAAAATAGGGCAAAGTAAAGGTAAAATGTGAGAACTACAGTTTAAAGTGATGAGGCCTGTAGCAGCAGCACGAGCAACACTGAAATAAAGTAAATTTATATGATGCCACCTGTGCAGACTTGGATGTGTGATATAGTGAAGACCAGTGCTTCTCAATTATTTTCTGTTACACCCCCTGTTCCCACCGGCCGTTATAAATAACATGATTTGTCTATAAAATTGTAATACTAGCCTTGTAAGAAGCTCTACTATGATTTATTTATTTATTTTTTTTGCTTTTTTGATAAGCCACTTTATATGATGATAACATGCTGGCTGGTTTACTGAATTAGTGTTCACAAAGTGGGGTGATTGTTGGCAATATTCTGCTTATCAATAACTGCAATAACCGGCTCATCTTTATTTAGTTAGGCAACAAAAAAAGCATGTTCTTAGGGGTAACACATATCTCCCCTGGCATCGCATCGCACTGCCACTATAGTGAGAGGCACTGGGTTCGACGAACTAAACACATTTCTTACAGTAGTTGTAGACAACTTAACAACTGTGTTTTGTACTTGAAACAAACGTCCAAGTATTTTAGGAACGTGGTGTTTTTTTTCTAAATCACTTGTGTGTGGCCAAATAGAACACTTTGGCTGCGATGAGCGCCGACTGCATGAAACCTAATTTGTCCTCGACCTAATCCATGTCTTTGATGTTACACTGTAATTGGAATCAGACGGTTGCGCTTCACATTGTGGATCTACGGGGGGGTAGAGGTTTGGCCCCCACAGGAATATTATCGTTTTTTATTTTAACAAGGTGTAAACTTTTGTTACTCTAGCTATTGTTCCTGTTTTTACTTGGGTGGTGTGTCCATACTGGCCTGGATATCACAGTAAGACAGTTAATATGCATTTTTGTGAATCTTTTGTTGAATCCACATTGGTACATAGCCACCCAAACCACCCTGTGAAAACGTCTTGCCACCTCCATCACTGTTTACATACTGAATACACATGTATTTGATAAAGAGATGGCCAGCATAGCATATGATTAACAGAATACTAAAAAAAAAGAGTTAATAATAGTCACTCGCCATCAGCGATCAGAGCTCAAACATGTGCTTATCTCTTATCTGTAAATAAGCACTTTGATCAGCGAAATAAATGTGTGCACACTTTACCTCAGAAATAATAGAATTTTATGACAAATCATCATCAGAAGACAACTTTTTCCAATAATTTATTCACATAGTTTCAGTGGAACAATGTCAAAAACGCATGGTAACACTTTCTGACATACACTGTACAACATATTATTAATAATATACAAAATTAAATCCATTTAAAAGCATAAAAGTGGATTTATGTGTCACTAATGTGAAGTTAAGTGTATAAATACTTACAGTACATTAGTCATTTTACAGTACAATGATGTACATTGCACCAGTGTTGGACGCATTGCACATAGAAACCAATTGGCACACCTCAAATATGTAAATACAGAAGACAATGTCCAGCTGGAACATCAGTGGACTACTACAAATAAACAAATCCATATTCCCAATAATCTAATACTGATAATAATAATTTTCTAACAGTTAAGTGCACAGTATTATGATTTGCTGATTTAATAGTTCCAGAGTAAAATGCAAAATCACATGTGACCGATTTCTGAAAACATTTTACGCTGTGTATTGTTCCTATTTATACGTATAGATTTATTTACATTCAGCATTATGAGAGGTACATTGGCATTATGAGAAGTACATCTACATTGGCATATTGTACGAGTCACATCATCACTTTTCAGACGACAGAAGACACACAAACCAATGTGAAATGATGAGTCTTTTAGGTTTCTGTTGCCAAGAAAATCCATTTAAAGTTCACTTTCTCATCAAATACCCTGACGCATTGGTGTTGCCGAACATCTGAACCTATACATTAGGGGTGGATTGAGATGATTTTCCTGGTTGTGGTGAACTCGGGTACTCTTTCTTGCATGAATGCACAGGTCTAAGTCGGTGAGCTGAAAAGCACGGTGACGATAGCGTTGCCGTGACAGTCAGTCATCCTTTGTCTGCTGCCTCGCTTTGCTTCATATACTAAAAGTCTCTGCTGACATGTCAGGTTCGAGCTCCCCCAACAGAAATGTCTCGACCTGACGTGTGGATGGAGGACTTAAGAAGAGTTCTGGCTGTGAAGCTTCGAGGTGTTTGACCTCATTGTGTAGAAGAAGGAAGTTTTGCCAGTTCTCCGACGCTTGAAAGCTTGTCTGCACACATGACAACTCGCCACAGTGAGCCTCTGTGCTGTTTCAAAGTCACTCCATGATTAAGCAATGAAACCTTAACCACTATATAAACTAACTTATACAAGAGAATTTTATGTTCTTGGCAAGGCTTTAAATCCTAAGTGCTGCAGTAAAGTGAACAAACGATACACTATACATTACTTATGTTGTCACCGCAGCGCAGTCGGCAATGGCATGGCATTTCATTGTTTCCTATTCATCACACTTTGCACTGTCTGCATGTCTGCACAACAATAATGATTCCACCCGAGTAAATGTAAACATTCAACTGAGTTGCATGAAAGGCATTTCCTCTCCAGAGTCGCTGTGAAGAGGGTGAAGATTTGACCCAAAGTGTTACATCTGGGCTATAGCATCAGTGATCTGTACAAAAAGTCAAATAATAAAAAAAAAAAGTAAAAAAATTGTAAATGAAGATGTCGACCCTATCACAGGCTCAAAACCACACCAAACACAAAGGAAAGCTATAGCGATAAAAGCGAAGCCACAGGGCAATGAGTCTCTTATGACAGCGATAGTGCAGAGAAGGGCATCTGTACTCCAAACCCATCATTGTGAATCAGCATCACGCTGCCCACCCGGTCTGAAGCCTCATGAGCTCGGCATTTATGGAAATAAACTTTCCTGCTGGTTATCAGGCAGTAGTTTTCCTTTGCTTTTGTTTTGTTTTGTTTTTTCATTTTTTTTTTTCTTTCAAGACAAAGGATCTGTGGAAGTTAAACATAATGACGCTCACAGCTCTGTGGTCCTCGGAAACACTGTCTAAATATATCTTTTCCTCTCTTATGGCACATCTCCTGGAGGTTTCTTGTCCCGTGTGGTGTTGCACACACTGACATAAATGATGACATTTCCTTCAACAAACTCTGGGCTCCTGTTCTTCTAATAGCTTGCACCTTTTTTTTTTTTTTCCCCTGCACCGGCCTTGTAAATTTGAGTCTTTGACCTGAAAGAATCAAATAAGCGACGCTATCATTTGGTCAGATCACACATTTGTGGCTGGTGGTTCTCATTTGGGTGTCTTTCATTTTGCCAGTGTCCGTCCTAGATGATCCAGAATGACTCGGCTCATTAATTTAATTTTACATATGCACTGAGTCACGACAGATAAAGTGGTTTAAAAAAAAACACAAAAAAGCTGAATGGTCCTTGTTCAAATGTGAAGAAGTGCCAGTGAAGTGATGCACTCTTACAAGTTTTTTTTTTTTTTTAAAGGAAGTGTGCAGATAAAAACTGCCATCTTTTTTTTTTTTAAACCCTCTCTGTTTTCTATCGCTCTGCTTTGACCACTTCATACTGACATTTCAAGCATGCGTGTGCTCTCTTTTAAGCTAACACACACACGCACACAGAGACCTGTGTCTTTTTGCCTAAGGGTTGGCATGAGAGTACTCCATGTGGCACGTACGTCTGTTTGGCTTATACTGTGAGTCATATGCTGGACAAGTCCTCGTGACAGGATGACGAACCCCTGCGTGTTTTGGGGCTGCATCGTGTCAACATGGTGATCTGGGTGCTGAAGTTGTTGCTGCTGCCGATAGACGGGTGTTGGTATTTGGTGTCAGAGCCCATGTATCGCTGCAGGTGCCACCTCCGCCACTTCCTCTTGATCTCCCCTTGGACCTGCAGCGAATCCGACAAAACACCTGGTTAGTCGTCGTGTCTGGAATTCTAAAATGGTTGGCGTAGTTTTTTCTCTCTCCGTTCAGCCGCACAAAGGCAATAATGGAGGGGGGGAACACAGGCAGATAAGGTGTTATACATTTTACATTAAAGAGAAGAGAGGCGTCTATGAAAAATAAGCTCCACCACAAAGATGGCTTTTTGTTCAACCTGAGTCAATGGGAGGAGAAAGAAGTAACACGGAAAGAGACCTTGTGTGAGATGAAAGACGAGCGATCATCAGTATTGCCTCATGAAGATGCGACGTAGCAGGGGAACTGTACGCGGGTGGGTTTTCCTCGTCAGATTGTCAGGTTTTTGCGGTTGTTACTTTAATAGTGGTTTAAAATAAATTGTAGTTTTTCTTCAGTTGCTAGTTTCCGGAGACACAGGCTTAAGACGTGGTATTTGGGC
>JAPTHA010000014.1:14146219-14157233 GCA_029814585.1 Gymnapogon annona
TGACCCCTGCAACCCTGCAAATTATAAAGCAGGTTTTGGGATATGAATGAATGAATGACACAACAGTGAACTGCCCTCATTCCAGGTCAAACACAGGTGACTGACCACCTGGGACGTCTCCTTGTTCTGAAAAACGTCAGCAAACTTTAACAGTGATCTAATAAGAAAATGGCAATCCGTTTTAAAATTAAATCTAACCAGTCTTATCTGTAATTCTATTTCAAACAGTCATAACAGCATTTCTGCTAGTCGGAATTGTATTCTAACTCGTCACAATGTTAATAAAAAAATATCCATTATAACATTGTTATTAGAAAAAAATCTTATTTAAAGCTATTTAAAGTTTTATTCCTCCCAGTCAAAATTCAATTCAAAATATTGTCAAGCTCTTCAAAAGTATAAGTGGCCGTTTTAACACTGAATGGCTCGACCGGAGATGAATTACAGATATCGGTAATTCAATTCTTCCTCGGAGAACATTTGAGTTATCTATAATGACATTCTTCCTTGGAGAAACGACGTCACTTTTGCCATTCGTGTGTATTGGACTTTTGATTTCAGATATCCGCAGTTACATTTGGAATATCTAGAAAGAGCATTCTGCATATCTGCAACCGAATATCTTACAATTGCGGGGGTGGGTGTGGGTGTGGGTACGTTCAGTTTTGCGCATGCGCATAGAATTACCGGCGACGGTTGTACAGACGGTGGCCTAGCGAATAAGGGGATTACGGAGCCCAATTTGACAGGTCAGATCATAATATTTTCATGTTTTCAAGCGTCTTTGTTGCTTAACCTCGTACATTTTGAAAACGTATTAATTACTCTTTTGAAAAGTGTCTCTAACTTTGTGGCCGTGTTCGACCCTGTCGTATGGGCTAACATTATCGGTACATTTTTAGAGCTAACGTTAGCTAACATTGCTAGCCACAGTTAGCCAGCAGGCTATCGACTCTGACATTAGCTGCCAGTTTAAGCGTAGCCCTCTATCCATTCATTGTTTTTTATACTATGTTTCTCTGCCTCATGAAATTAAACCAAAATTCTTCTGAGAATTGAGTGATTAGTGGCACATTATTGATTTACTATCATCAAGACACCCAAGGCTAACTAGCTAGTAAGCTAGTATCCTCAGATGCCCCCCATTTATCAGAATCAGGATCACAATACTTTATTCATCCTGGGGAAATTGTTTGAGTGAAATGTGTTTGTTAACAGCTATGGTATCGTATATAACTGTTCAGTACAGCTTAACTTTCAATACTCCGTGACAAGGTAAGTTAAAAGTTCTGTTGGTAATCTGCTTTGTCTATTATTTAGAACTTCAAAACATGGTGTTGGGTACCTTTCTGGTTAGTATTTAGACTGAAGATTAAAGTAATTATATACTTTGACCTAAAAAACAGTACTTTGCTTTTTACAGTAGAACTTATTATTTAATCTCAAACAATTACTTAATTTTCAAACCACTGAAAACCATTTCAAATCTTAAACCATTACTAAATCAACTATATCTGCAACTTCTCAGGCTACACAATGAGTCAAGGTAAGGATAATGCACGACTCAAGAGCTACAAGAACAAGTCCCTCAACACAGATGAAATGCGAAGGAGGAGGGAAGAGGAAGGCCTCCAACTCCGCAAACAGAAGAAAGATGAACAGGTAATTCGGTGAACCACATTGGTCCTCATAATAGAAGAACTGGCCTCAGTGTGGAGTTGAAACAATGTAGCAGAAAGCTGTAGTGTTGCCTCTTATAGCACTATTTTATATACTTTTCTATTCTAGCTTTTTAAGAGGAGGAATGTTGCCACAGTTGAGGATGACGGTGTCCTCGAGGATGATGGAATGGCCGACAGTGGTTACTTGGAGTCCCAAGCTAACAACGTGGATCCACTTATGGTGAGAACAGAAATCTTAATAAAAAACGACAAAGCAAAGGCTGCTGACTATATGCAAGACCTACAAAGAACTAATTTTTCTTGTTTTTTCCATCTGTTCCATACAGGGTGCGGTCATCTCTGAAGATATGACTCAGATGATCTTCTCCAGTTCTCCTGAGCAGCAGCTAATAGGTACCCAGCGCTTTCGGAAACTCCTGTCTAAAGGTAAGTGAGTATGTCATTAATTTTATGCATTTAATATCTTTGCTTACGAGGCTAAATATGAGTTGAACTCTTTTTTTTTTGCCTCACACAGAACCCAACCCTCCCATTGATGAAGTCATTGCCACTCCAGGTGTGGTGGAGCGCTTTGTTGAATTTCTTAAAAGAAGAGAAAACTGCACATTGCAGGTATAATTGACCACAGAAGTATCACGGATGTGGGGAGGGGTGCCTTGAGATGAATTTTGTATATCCTGTCCTACAAAACTTAAGACTAAAAATAACATCTTTGTGTAAAAGTGGAAAATGTAATTTACTGCTAATTTACGTTTGTGTGTCAGGCTTTGTTATTGTTTAATTTTACACTAATTTATAAGGGAAAGCTGAATGGCGTTTTCACTTTTCCCTCAGTTTGAGGCTGCGTGGGTTTTGACCAACATTGCATCAGGTACCTCCCACCAGACGCGAGTGGTCATCCAAGCAGGAGCTGTTCCCATTTTCATAGAGATGCTTAGTTCTGATTTTGAAGACGTACAGGAACAGGTAGGGATGTTATTTTGATCATCGTGTTTAGTACACAGCAAAGAAACTACATTTTAACCTCAAGCATACAAGTATATTAACATGCTGTTAGTTGTAGTATTATGATATCATGTATATTTGCATTTCTCCTTAGGCTGTGTGGGCTTTGGGAAACATAGCAGGAGATAGCACAGAATGCAGAGACTTTGTCATAGACTGCAACATTCTGCCCTCACTGGTGCAGTAAGTACAGCCTTAATGCCATATAATTATATTTTCTGTTATTTTGTAGAAAAAAGAGCAAAGAGGTTTATGTTTATTCCTACATACAATAAAACATCTCTTCCAGGTTACTGGCCAAACAGAATCGTCTAACGATGATGAGAAATGCAGTGTGGGCACTCTCAAACTTATGCAGAGGAAAGAACCCACCTCCAGACTTCACTAAGGTAATTTGCCAAGATAAACATCACTATGACAACAATACACCTCTCACTTTACCGACGTATATTATATCTGACTTTTCAAGGTCGCGGGCTGTAAGACATTCTCATTAAATGGAAAACAGTTGTTCCCAGTCGACATCATGTTCCCATCTTCATCCTCCCACAACCTCTCTCGTCTTTTTTTCCCACAGGTCTCTCCTTGCCTCAGTGTACTGTCTTGGCTGCTGTTTGTCAATGACACAGACATCCTGGCTGATGCATGCTGGGCTCTCTCCTACCTTTCTGATGGCCCTAATGACAAAATTCAAGCTGTTATTGACTCAGGAGTCTGTCGCAGACTGGTGGAGTTGTTGATGTAAGGCTTTGAACACATTTGCTTGCGGTTCAGAAATGATACAACTCGTGTTTATTGCTGGAGAAGATGAAAGCCTTGAATTTGACTTAGCTACATTAACACATGGCTCTTATTTAGCACCACTACGTTGGGTTTGACTATCCAGGTGTGCTTGTATCATGTATGCAACACTCACATAATCCAAGGATGAATGAACTCTCTGGGAGTTGAGAACTGCTTGAAAATATGCATTGGATAAGTTGGCAACATCGAGAGAAACCAAGACAACGCCATTATTACTGTGCCAGTGCAGAGTGAGAAAAATAATACTGAACAGCTACAGTAAAAGAAAAAGCATTATGTAAAATGGAACACTGTCTCCATGAAAGGGAGATAATATTCTGAATTAATAAGAAGCAAAGAACAGTGTGAACATAATGTTGTGTTTTATCATAGGCACTCAGATTATAAGGTGGTCTCTCCTGCACTGCGAGCAGTTGGGAACATCGTCACTGGAGATGACATGCAGACACAGGTAACAGCCGCACACACGTTATTCAAGTAATTTAATACTTCACTCCTGTGTATTTTTGACTGAGGGTTGTAGTGTTTTTGTTGTAGGTGATCCTGAACTGTTCAGCACTGCAGTCCTTACTTCACCTCCTCAGCAGCCCTAAGGAGTCCATCAAAAAGGAAGCCTGCTGGACGATCTCCAACATCACCGCAGGGAACCGAGCACAAATACAGGTGTGTGCATGTGTGTAGGCCTGCTTAAGGCATTACACCAGTGTCTTGCGACAGTTTGAGTGGGGCTGTCATTTAAGGCTAACCTCACCAAAACTGAATGAAATTATAATGTCCAACACTATTTCCAGGTCATACATTTTCACAGTGGTTAATGTTTGACTAGCTCTCTAGTACTTTGATTTAGCCAGGTACTTTGAGCTTATTTCACCAAGCCCAAGTGCTTGGTGAAATAAACAAAAACAAAACGAGGTGAAAAACATTTTGATCTGTATGTGCCAATGTTCAAGGTCTAACTGGATGAATAAAGTGTTTATAAAAGTGTGTCTTTATCTCTTTCTGTAGATGGTGATTGAAGCAGGTCTGCTCCCTCCTCTTATTACTATCCTGCAAGTGGCAGAGTTCCGCACAAGAAAAGAGGCAGCCTGGGCCATTACCAACGCCACCTCGGGGGGCTCTGCAGAGCAGATTAGGTGAGCGCCATGATTTATTTCATAATAAATAATGAATCTAACATACACTGTGCTGTTCCATTGTCTTAAACCCACTGAACTGAAGCTCAGTGTTTTCTATGAATATATTACACTCAAACCTATTGATGTAACAACAGTTCATTCACTCTAAGGGGGTTCAAAATATATTTTTCTGCATCTGTGTGTATGTACCACCCCCTGCAGGCACCTCGTGGACCTCGGCTGCATAAAACCTCTCTGTGACCTGCTCACACTTATGGACTCCAAAATCGTGCAGGTGGCTCTGAATGGACTAGAAAACATCCTACGACTGGGAGAACTGGAGGCAAAGAGAGGAGGAGGCATTAATGCATACTGTGCACTCATTGAGGAAGCCTATGGTATGTATGTGCACGTACTGGAGATAACAAACTATAGTGCCGATCACAACAAATCATATACATCTCATAATTTCCCAGGCGTCAAAATGACTTATTTTGTCCAAAACCCAAAGATAATGACATATAAAGGAACAAACTCTCACATTTGACAAGTTCGACTCAGACTATGTTTGACCATTTCCCTTCCTGACCCCCCCTCCAGGTTTAGACAAGCTGGAGTTCCTTCAGGGCCACGAGAACCAGGAAATCTACCAGAAAGCCTTCGACTTGATTGAGCGCTACTTCAACACTGAAGACGAAGACCCATCGTTGGCTCCGGCCGTCGACCTGCAGCAGCAGCAGTTTCTGTTCCAGCAGTGTGAGGCCCCCATGGAAGGCTTTCAGCTATAATGCTAAACCCTCCCTCTCCTGTGCTCCGCCTTCATCCTCACCTCAGCTAATTTCTCTCACACTGAACCCACTGCCATGTTGAAGGGTATTTGCTGACCCTAGGTTCGATTTCTTCCTTCTCATCGTCAGAGAGATTCTCATAATTTGTCATAATTATGGAAAAAGTCATTTTACAGGAGCGCATGTGTGCGTGTGTCCTACGTGGGTCGAGTTCTCACAGTCTTGTCAGCCAGTTTGTGAAGGTTTTAGTCGTCATTCATCTTACGCAGATGACCTCTGCGTCGAATCCTCCAAGACTTGGAGCCCACCCACCAGTTCCAGCATCCCCCATCAGTTGATCACTCTGACAGCGTTTTCCCTGACAGACTGTGCGCTTCTTGGATTTCGTCCATTTTAAAGGCCCACTCTCCTTTGTTTCCGTAGGATTGGTTAACCCTTTTTTCTGAGTCGGTGGGAGTTTCTAGGACTGCACTGCTTGTCTGATTGAAGCATTAATGACTCGCGAGACAGACAAACATGGACACGATTTCAATCCCCCTCCCACACACACAGGTTGAAGAAGGATCTAACCTAAACACTGGACTGACAATGAGACGCTGATCATGTTTGACTCTGGTCGTTGACAGTGGGTCCGTGTGGCCAGTCCCAACCCAAGGACTCTACTGACCTCTCCAAAAGGCACTTAAACGACTTCAAACGGAGGTGAATTCCCTCACCTCTACTTTCCGGCCATTGGATAAGTGACCACGAATGGACAAAATAGGAACTTGACTGTCGCTGAGGAGCAGATGTTATCAGTGACAAATCTGGCTGCTTGTATACCCTCATGGATCTCATATCATGCATTCCTTCATCCAGTAGGGGGACTTTTCAGCTGCTCCATCCTGAAGAGTTTTTACTGCCTCCTGCCTCTGGTGTGAACCCCATGGAACCATGGGAATTTGAGTCTTCCCTCGCACTGAGACAATTGGACAGACTTGGACAAGACAAAACAGACTATTTAACCCTGAAGTCTGTCAAGCAGCAGACCAGTGTTAATTTTTATTATCCTACTATAATTTCATTTCATTTGCTGCACTTTAGTTCTGGACTGATACCTGCACATTGAGAAAATACCTATTTACTATTTAATTGGTTGGTTAAATAGGCTCTCTCCTCATCGGTAGGTGAGGCTTCAAGAGGGTGGTCTGTCCTTGGTCCCCTCTAGTACGGTGAGGATTACAATGTATTTCACCGTTTAACCCTTCCAGCAAAAGGGACTTCAGCTTGTGAACTGAAACTGTTAGCACACTAATTACAATCAGTAGATAATTCTGCCTCAGCAAAGCTAGAAGAACTCTAATAATCACACTCAGTGGAAAATTGGCTGTTTTTAGCTGTGTGCAGACACAAACATGGCATTCCGACCCATGTTCAGGTATTTTTTTTTGGTTTGTTTTTTGATAATGCCAAATCATTACAGCTACATAATCTGAATTTTTGGTTCCGGACAGTAGATTTTTTTAAAATTTGGGGTTAGCATCAGCATTGTTGCTGATGGTGCCATAATCTGCATTGTTTGAAATTCTTCCAGATAATTTCAACAAAAATCCAGAGAAAACTTGAGAATACTGGTGATTACCTTAGTTAGCAAAACTGAATGTTTACCAAGTCCTGTTTGCTTACATTGCTTACTTTTTTCAAAATCTCTGCAAGAGATGACCAGCCCTACATGTTCATTACTGTTTGTTGTATTGAGTTTGTGCAACTGTCCCCCAGTTATGTCATTTGCATAAAAGCTGTTTCATCAACTGGGTTAGTGCACTGGTTTTATTGCATTGGATAAATTCACAAGGTATTTACAGCTACAACAGACCGAGACCAGGACAGAAACCTGCATCCCATCATCAACACTCTTTTTAATTCCTCCACTGTGAAAATGACACTGACACGGTTTCAAACTGCTGTGGGAGAATGAAGCCACATTTACTTGTTGCCACGTAACTTCTGCAGCCAATCCCAGTCTGCACTCAGTGGAGACTGACTCAGTCAGTGTTCCCTCCAAAGAGGTTCTGTGTCCACTAGGGTTTGTCTGTCGGGATAGTTCTCAACACAACGGACTGATTGTAGTGACATCTTCAGGAACACAAGTGGGACAATTGGAACGAGTGGTTTCATTTCAGGTGGTGAGCCAGGATGTTTTTTTAAATGGTATTTTCAGTTGATTAACCTCTCAGTCGCCACGTCTGTTTCCGCACATGACATTTGACGCAATGTCAATGTGACCCTATTGTGCATCTGTTGCTCGGCAACCCACTTCAAGGGTATTATACATGACAGCAGCATATGGTGCTTTTCTCCTTTTTACATTTGTATTTCAGAAGACCTAACTGCTCAGATTTTTTAGCCGAAAAACGAGAAGTGATGCAGAAATCTTATTTACCCTCAGACTTCTAAAATTAGAATAATTCTGAGACATGGAGGTTTTGGACAAAAATTCCATTAGCCAGCCTATTATTCACATTCTAAATAGTAACACTGTTTACCTTAAAGCATAAACTGGGACACAAACGGAAGTATAATCAACACGACATTGCGGAGTGTTACACAAAAAATATTAAACACTAAAGTTGAACTGAACAAAACACGCAGGGTCACATCTATACACGCAGCCTTTACTTGATGTTAATTTAGACACTTCTTAGATTATAAAAAAACCAATATTAATTCAACTACGAACAAGCACAACAATTGCATCATATATAATTTATTGGTATGATTTAACACCAGTGTCTCACACTGACTAGAAACAAACTTTTATTTATCCGTCTGTGATGCTGTGAAATATCTTACATTTGCCTGATATCGGATTAAAAAAAAAATGTATCAGTTTAAATTATTGTTGCGGCTTCAACTTTCTCCAAAAATAGAAGCTGGGGGCTCTTCACCCTTAATGTATTCACTGACATGGAAACAATTTCAAATACGTCTCCACAAGTAAATGTAATAATCTATAGTTTTTATGGCAGTCTCTCCTGCACAGGTTGATCACAACCACTTTGAATTTCTATTTCTCCAAATGGTGGGAACGGAGAGCCATGAAGAAGCGTTAAGAGTCGGACGCGGGGACTTAATGCTCCCGTATGAACCCTGCCGTGTTGTGATGGAGTCTCCTTCACTGAGTCTTCTCAGACATCTCAGCCATCTTAGCTTGTCTCTCCCTTTCAGCTTCCGCCCTCCACTTGGCTTTCTTCTCCATGTTTTGATTTGTGAGCGATTCGTTTCTGCCCGCAGCCTGTAAAAAAAAACCAACAGCATTTTAGAGTTACCCTGAAGTGAAACAGCATGGATTAAAACAAACAAAAAAAATACAGTCAAACCTCAGTACTCGAATGTTTCACAGTTCGAACAAATAGGCACTCTAACTAAAGTTTGGATTTTTCCCGACTCGGTGTCCAAACAAAAACCCGGAGTTCAAACTTAGCTCTACTCGGCCACACGACGATACCCCAGCGACCGAAGCAGTCTGCCGACTTGCTGCGCATTCGGTTGTTGACGTGTGTGTGCGCGTGTGTGTGTGTGCGTTGTTTGCCTCATTTTTTTTTACTTTATTTCCATTGTGTCCTTGCAATTGTTGTTCTTGTTTTGTTTTTGTTAGTTTTTTTAAAATCATGTTCAAACAAACCTTAATTAAAAAAATAATGTCTCTAAAGAAAAACAGTGATAGTGGTGGCAGTGTGACACATGCACCACTGTCCAATTCAAGAAGGAACTCATACAAACAGATGTTATCAAAGCAAGTGATGTGGCGGTAGGAGTCCTGGAGATGACCAAACGACAGAATCACCGAAAGGGAAGAAAAAATATTTGACATTGATTATATTTTATTATATGTTACTATTACACTCAACAAAAATATAAACGCAAATGCACATTTCAGGGTGGCATTTTATTGTGGACAGTCTAAGGCACACCTGTGCACTAATCATGTCAGATCAGCATCCTGATGTGTCACACCTGTGAGGTGGGATGGATTATCTCAGCAAAGCAGAAGTGCTTACTATCACACACTTAGACAGATTTGTGAACAATGTTTGAGAGAAATGATAATGTGTATCTGGAATGAATTTTAGATCTTTAAGTCCATCTCATGAAAAATGGGAGCAAAAACAAAAGTGTTGCGTTTATATTTGTGTTGAGTATATTTACATACAATTTGTTATTGTTATTTTATTTCTGTTTATTTGATGTATAAATGTTACGATTAAAAAATGGGACGCAATGGCACACTCAAGAGCAAATTAAATTCTATTTCTATTATTTCAGACGGGGTGTTAGGCCAATCTTCTCCAACGAATTACGGTCGAGCGCCGAGGTTTGACTGTACTGTGAATAAGAATATAGGGAGAGGTAGAGGGCTTAAATAACGGTCTCACCTGTTTCCCCAAAATGACCATCACTATACAGGCAGCAATCGTTAGCGCTATCATCACGTAGCAGGCTTTCACCCTGATTTTGTTTCTGGCGGAGTCGAGCATTTCAAACCTGTGACACGTGCAGGTGCACAAACATCGGTGTCATCAAATACATATTCACCAACAATCAATCACCGTGTTCTCTTCTGTCAACAGAAACAATCACAACAATCCATTTCAGTCACCACCTTCAGGGCGTGTCCTGGTACTGAGCTGTGTATCCCTCTGGAAAGGCGCTGTGAGGTCTGCAGTGTGTGTGCGTGGTGGTGTGAGGTCTGCAGTGTGTGTGCGTGGTGGTGTGAGGTCTGCAGTGTGTGTGCGTGGTGGTGTGAGGTCTGCAGTGTGTGTGCGTGACAGTCGGGTCCATTATCACACATGCAGATCAAATGTGACCCCTGGTCTGATTTCAGGAGCCACAGTAATTACCTCCTGCCACAAACATGCTTTGTTGGAACCGCCGCCGCCACCAAAGCCAGGCGCACTCACTTAGCTCTGTTCTTCTGATGTTGTCCCCCCCCCTTTAAGTAAATCACACTGTAGGGAGGTCTGATGTAAACAGGAAGAGGACACTTACGACACAAGCTCTGGTATCTGGTCTACTGTCTTAAACCGTCCCGACCAGATCAGAATCTTCTTGTCCATCTCGGATGGTTTGTACCCTGGGAGTCTGAACCCAGCACGAGGTGCTGCGGTAAAGAACAAAACACATGGGAGGAACGGAAACACACGCACAAAATGGCACATGCAAACAAACACATTGTGATTAAAAAAAAACAAGAAAGACGTTAACCCATCACTCCAGACTGTGACCCCATTTCCTGTGTCTCCGTCCTTTGGGACTTGGGAAAACTTTCACACACTTCTTGATAGAAACAAACAAGCACCCTGATGTTAAAACCCCAACACTTTTCTTTTAAATCAAATGAATCTTTGTCGTATTTCTGTACATACAACTATAATACAGGTAAGATGACGTTTTCTTTCTCTATGTAGCAATTATATAACGAAGAGCTGTCTGTGTATAAAGTGCCAGTTAAAGTGGCCGAGTGAGTATTGTTATAATGACACTTATTTTAATGTACATGTATTAATGATAAACTGAGGTATAATATTGTTAAAATGACACTTATTTTAATGTACGTGTATAAATGATAAACTGAGGTATA
>JAPTHA010000014.1:14250646-14270634 GCA_029814585.1 Gymnapogon annona
GAACACCTAAACACTGGTCAAAATCATTGATTTCTTTGAATTTGAACATTGGTGAAAACATTTCTTATTAGCTAACGGAAAAAAACCGAATCATTTTAGGCACAATCCTCATTAGTAAACGCTGAACATGTCATAGTTCCAGCTTCACAAATGTTTCGACCTGCTTACTTTCCACATTTTATCAATAAAAATATGATGGCAATCTGAAATAATTTTGTATTAATAGTGGAGTTCAGGAAAACCAATTAAGGTTTGAGGATCTTTAGAAAGCTCTCATTTATCAAACTTATCTTCCTGATTGGTCTTGGTACCACAAAGACTCAAATTATCTTGAAATATATTAGCCAATGAGCTTCCACAAGGTAAACCATGTTGTGTGGTTTCTTAAAAGCCACATCAGAGGAAAAATGTGCAATTTTCCTACAGGCACACACAGTGTATTGTATGGTTTATTTTTATGAATTATTTTTAAGCATGTATCATCCTCGTCAAATCAATTAAAATGAAATTATGGAGCACCAGCAGGTTTATGTTTACCCAGTGATGCCGCTATGTTACATCACTCCTACTGACAATAATGAATAATGGACACGGTGCACACAATGGAAACTGTTTAACGCACAAATTACTGTGCTGCCATTTCGAGCTATAGCCGCTTCACTGTTAAAAATGGCACGTGACTAGCTGGAAAAATGCTCCCTTGTACAAAAAACTGACCTGGGTTTGTCCTCTGGCAGCTCCTTATTCACTGCAGCGATAAGCTGAATCCTCAGGGTCTGGTCCATGGAGCCTGTCTGCAGGCCGTCCAAACAGAACCCTGCCACAGGCCTCTTGGCCGTCTCCCTGGCAGAGCGAACCCTCTCTTCCAAGATGTCTCCTCCCTCCACCACTCCGAACACCTCCACTCCCTCCAGCTCCTGCCAAGGGCAAGCAATTTGGAAATTCAACAACACATGGAAAAAAAGGCTGAAAAAACAGGATGATGACAGATATTTTATGCTATTCGGATAAGTACACAGAAAACGGCTTATTTGTAGAGCCGCTGTTGATTGCCTTTAGAAAACAACAAACAGCGACTAATGCTTGGGGTACCATTTCTTTTTATAAATTTTACAGAAGCAAAATGCAAAAAAAGGTATTGTTGTGAGCGCCTCTGTGATGATTTGACAAGCAGACTGCACATCAAAAGCATGAAAAAAACAGTGGGGGGGTGGCTTCGGGAGCCATCAAGTTCCAACGTTATAATGTTCATGTCAGGCTTTACCTTCAGCACGCTTTCCAGCGTACTGCCTGTTTGGATTTCTGCCTCGTATTCTATACTACACTTTAACTGTGTTCTCCCAGGAGAACAGTCAAGCAATAAAATACACAGCAGAACACGTAACTGCAGCAGTTAGTAAAGGCATCGTATAGGCAATAAAATTAAGATCACATAAAAAC
Source organism: Gymnapogon annona (assembly GCA_029814585.1). NCBI lineage: Eukaryota > Metazoa > Chordata > Actinopteri > Kurtiformes > Apogonidae > Gymnapogon > Gymnapogon annona. The sequence continues at coordinate 14,252,087 of JAPTHA010000014.1, forward strand.
GACAGCACCAAGCAAACGCACAACGATAGAGCACTGTGAATCTTTACAATGTGTTAAGTCAACCAACAGTTGGTTCAGTGTTACGCACATATTTAGTGAAATCCAGAGATGAAATTGCAGAATGTACCACTTGACCCTCATCTCATCTTGACCTGTGGCGGCATCATTGAAACCAGTGTAGGATTTCCCAATTTTAAGCTTTTCTGTTGAAGGGATATTAACTCTAATCCACACTCATAATAGGAGGATCATTTCATCGCCTGGCCATACCTTCCACCCACCATAAAGCAGAGAAAAGATGGTCCAAGGCAATAGAAACACAAGCTCTCAAATAGTCAGATGATTATACTCAGAGAAACTATATTCTTTTTATGCAATTAAATCCACCTACAATCCAGGTATCCTTTATAGGCCAATATAATAATTTGGTACGTAAAATCAGCAACTACTAACTATTAAGCTGAAAGTGAAAGTAATAAAAACCATTAACATATAGATCTACAACACGAAACATCAAGTGATTCATCCGGAGTGGAATCCAAAACGAGATATAAAAAAAAGTCAATATTAGTCAGTGGCCAGCAGCAGTTTAACCAAAGACCAAAGGGATTAATCTATCAGAAGAATGTATTTCAGCATTCTATGTGAATCTATCTTTGTCTACTTTTAAGTCTTTTAACTGAGTGCACTGACTTTCAAGAGGAACGTCCACAGCTACTGATAATGTATTCCACTTAATATCTCTGTGTTTTCAAGTGTAGCAGTTGCGCAGCGCTCCCGAGACAACAAAATTAAACATCAATCCTTGTCTTGTGTGCTGTGCTATGCACCACCGACTCTAAAAGCAGAGTCAATAAGTCTTTTGTGCTCAGAGAGTAGATGGGCGTTAAATGCTTGCCGTTTATTTACCTTTACTTTCTGGTGCACCGACAGACACTTGTCCAAGTGGGCTAGAGTTCGATCCACTGACTTTCGAACCCGTTTGCGAGAGGTGTTGGTCTGCCAGGTCTCACCGTCTGCCATGCTCTGGTAAAAGTCTGGCTGCACTGTCTTTTGCAGAGCCATGAATTTATCGACTGTCAGCTCTAGCCGTCCACCGCTGCCCCATACTGACACCGTCTACAACAAACAGAAGATATTTCCATTCAAAATAGACCCGCAATTGTGAAAACAATTACTCTGCTGAATATAGTGTTGCTCCGCTCACCTTGTTGGTAGTATAACCTGTTGGACAGGGGGCTGCTGGGTCATGAAGTGAACAATACAAGACGGTATCGTGAAGACCTACACAAATCAAAGGCAAAAGTGTGTATCAGCTACAAAGAACCAAATTGGACAAGGGGATACAGTCAGCAAAGGTGATAGTGTGAGACGCTTCATTACAGTATGTAAATGTGACTGTTTCAGTCTGGGGAGAAGAATGACGTGTGGCCTTATCAGCAAACACAGCTGGAGCAGAAGATCAAAAGGTGAGGAGACAAAAGCCCTCAAAACAAATGCTGTTATTATTTGTAATTATTCAATCACAGCTCTTTCCCTGACGTCCCTTCTGGAACTCTACAGACAGCATGGGAGTAATCCCCTGACAGTTTACAAGTGACGCTACAGCGATTACATTTCTAATTTCAAATTTGGCTGCCTAAGGCTGGGTAAAACTATAGCTACTGTTGTACAGCGGAGCTGAATGAGGTCACTCTTCTGGGGCATTTATATAAATACTACGTTTCAGTATGGCTCTTGCAGCTAATCAGCTTTTCTTTATTGAATTCAACATATAGTATATTTATAAACTCGATCATTTGTTCAAGTGTTTCCAATTTCGGTGGTGGATGTTAGGCTCATATATAACCTACTCTCCAGAGCAAATGTGTGCATCATGCTAGGCGTGACATTTACATCAAATCAACTGGTCACACCAATATAGGATTTTGACGCTAGAAGAGGTTCTTTTGATGTAGTAGTTACTTGAAATGGCGAGTGCCGAATGACAATCAGCAAAGCAGAAAAAAAAAGGGCCACTCTAGAATTTACACTTCCAGCCAAGTCCAATTTGAAGTTCAAGGAGATGTTGATGTATCAATTTATACAAGAAACCCCATTTAAAACCTGCTGCACATTATCACTCAGTGTAAACATATGACCTATCAGATGGCGCCCTAGATAACCAGGCTATGCATCCACTTCACACACACTTTTTACTTTTCTTGTTTGTTTTAAGCTATGTATTGTTCAAATGTTTCAGACTTGGCAGTACATTATAATGAGAAGGACCAATTGGACACTTTACAAACTATTACCAGGGATTTGCTAGTGGTTGGGATCACATACTGAAATACTGAGATTGATAGAAAACAACGTCGCACAAAGTAAACATAGCATCCAAAATTGCCTCAATTATTTAAGGATTGTTCCAGGCTCAGTGAATAATTACAATAATTATACCTCTACATGAGTGCGTAAAATACACTTGTCTAATTGGCAGCTGGCTGCTTTCTTCCATCAAGTAAATCATTTGGCATCAACTTCAGGCGATTTAAAATATGAATTACTGTACCTTCAAACCTGAATTGAATGTATTAGGAGGTATTAGAGTTGCATTGTGTTTATGCTCTTTACATTACTACCCTGTGTCTCCATAATATGAAAAAAAAGAAATATGAAGTGGCATAGAGTGGTAAGAGAGATTAACAACGTGGTACCTGCAAACGTCCTGAATCCATCCTTAAATTCCTCCAACACTTCTTGGTGCTCTGCACTATAGATGAGAAATAACAGAGATTAGACTGTATGATAAGACACGTGTGTGTTTATGGTCTTGCGATAACTTACATTGTGGACAGGGTGACCTGGGTGACAGGCGGGAGGTTGCTTAGGGTGTGCAGTGTGTCCTGGGTGAGATGAGGAACTGTGCCAAAATGTGTGTACAGCAGACAACCCGGAATCTCCAGTGAATGCTGTCCAGTCCTGCCGAGACCCCTCAACACACCGAGCCGACTTTTTCCCTGAACGACTCTCGTCAACTCCAATTTCAACCGGTTACCAGCCATGTGCTTCGCTGCAGCCGACGTAGTCGCAAATATGAAACGGTCCCGCTACAATATCTCACATATACTAATCTGAAAGACAATGGTCCCGAAGAGGACCATGTGAATTAGCCACGTAGCTAACTATAATGTAGCCCCGGCGGTCAAGGGTTAAAGAATTTCTACCTCAGCTTCGGTTATTTAGGAATTGAGAAATGTCTTCTTAAGTTACGCAAGTAAACGAAAACATATGATTACGTCTATTAGAAATATGCCTGCTTTAATTCCAGAGCTGCGTTATGCCGTCTTAGATACAGACAGTACTCCCCTGACAGCCATGCAGGATCCACAAGTCGTGGAAATATGTCGTCATAATCTGCGACTCCACTTACGAAACTGCAATAATTAAAACACACGATTGTAGATTATGGAAAGTATATCTATTATTTACTATTATAATATTTGTTTTCTATCCCTTATATTTGAGAGCAAATGTAATGTGTTTTAAAAAGTTTCCGACGTTGCTATGGTTACCAGAGAGACGCCAGAACAAGGTACACTGTATGATGGGACACGTAGTTGTGAAATGTTTTAACGTACCGGAATAGCTCTGGTTACAAGACGTTAATTAACCACGTTACCCAGAATCCCTCGCTGTCCCAATTCGAAATCTATTATGTAGGAGTATCCAGCTGCGGAACCTGGAAATTAGCTCATGGTGACTCCTGAGCCAGTGGTAAGGTATAACTGCTTAATGTATGTGATCGTTTCGTGGTGTTAATGACCCGAAGAGACTAGTGAAACGCTGTTTGCTGTTGCAGATTAATAGCAGAGGATATACAATCTGTAACAAAACAAATTATGACATTCCCTGGACACAATCCTCACCTGTTTAGATGGCGGCGGCATGACAAGCACAACGCATCTACAGAAAAGGTGAGTCAGGGATAGACTAATGTTCAGTAAAGTGACTGGTCAGTTACCTCTACGTTGACCTTCGTTCAGACTTCACAACTAAAAAAAGGAAGAAAAAAATAATAATGCACGCTAACTTCATATTTCTCATACCTCCGAAAATATTTTCCCTTTTTCCCAGGATTAATAAAATCCGTTAGAGCGGAAAAAAGTTACTGTAATTGTGAAAGTGTCCTATTGGGTTTATGAATGAAGGAAACCCTCAAAGGTGTTCTGTACCCATGCTATGGAATCACATTCATGTCGACGTAAAGAGTGAGTGATGGCCTTTCTCTGATTATGCCTGCAGCCTTACATATTCACAACCTGAGACAGATATAGCTGAATTGCTTCTTGTAAAGCACCCACTTTGTCATGTCTGGGAAATGATTTTGGACATAATCTGCTGATTTAAGGGAATAGCTAAGCTTTCCTGTAAAATAATCCGCAGGCACCAAGCTCTGGCTCAGGCCTCAATTTACACCATGTGCCTGCAGCTCAAGGTTTCCATGAGCTTGTCAGGGCATTTTTAAGATGGCAAAGGTGACCGTGAAGCCGTACTTTCATGAATGTTGACTTCTGTCATGTAATTGATATTTGCTAATACTTTCGTCCCTAAATCAGATGCATAGGAGGAATGATGATATTGAGCAGTGGAAGAAGGTAAGAGGACTTTGTGTCATTTAGTATGTATATTGTCACAATATATAAATGTAAGCATTATATTAACTGATAAAGATAATAGTTGGGAGTGGACCGACCTCTTTTTTGTCTCCTTTTATGAAATTGCTCGCCCTCAGCGTGTAGAGATGGCCTCTGAGTTTGCTGTGTCTGAAGTCATCCACCCCAAGAAGCCTCATTCCAGCACTAATCACCTGACTGTAGCTCTACAAAGCTCTGACCAGTTAAAAGATCACAATGATGCTCACAGTGAGGGTGGGTTAATAGGGTCACCAGAAAAAAGTTATCTTTATAGTTGACAGTTGAGCCTTCGCAACTGCGAGCTGTATACTGATGTGTGTTTGGGTTGTTGTATTTGCAGCTCAGGCTCTCTTAGATAATTGGCTGAGCAGCAAATTGCGAGAGGAGCTAGAGATGGATGAAGATGACCTGATGAGTCCTGTTGAAAGAAGGAGCCCTGTTCCAGTGGCTTCTATGATCCAAAACTACAGTAACTTTGATGGTACTTATTTTATTACCCACAATACTGCCAAAACCTTATCATCTATGCTTATTAATCCTAACACAGTTCTTTGCTTCCTCCCTTAAGTTCTTCTGAGGTATATCCATGCATTTGTATACATGCATCATATATTACATGGACTTGCCAATTTACGACGATAAGTTACCCAAGTAAGACTAGATAAAAATCAAGCCTCAAAGAGTTTTTTGTATTCAAAAACTTATGTTCAGTATTAAATTTTTTACGTGGTGAATGCAATACTTTTCAGCACCTAGAACTAAAACATTTCTTGCTAGAGCCTTGACTCATTATGTAATTAATGTTATTCTGTATAACTGCTTTTGAAAATACATCCCATGCATAGGAAACTAATTGCTTATCATTGTAGATCAACCATTTCATTGAAGTATCGAATGTATTCATGTAGCTTTTTCAATGAACTGAATGAACTGAAACAAAAGACAGGCTGCTGGAAGGAAACCAATTTAAATATATTGTATGATGTGCAAAACGGTGCACACTAAATTAGAGCAACGACATCTTGGATGAAGTATCTGATATAGTCTTTTAAACACTCCTCAGCCAATATGAAATGTGTTTCTTTCACCTCACTTGTGGAAACTTACATAGACTTATACAAATACCTGGCTGAGGAAGAAGAACACAGTGCCGTTAACAACTTCTTAAAAGGCCTGATGAACGAAGCAGTGTTGGACTCTGAGACGATGGAGCAACTGACTCATGATGTTGACCAAACAAAGAAGAAGAAGTTCAGAGATCCAGTCGTCACCATGCAAGCACGGCGCCAGCAGGTATGCATGTCCCGAAAGGGATGCAAATGATCTTTGAGTTGCATTAGTGATAGGTGCTGTAGGTTAATAAACTGTCAATGCAGGCTCCCCTGAGTAAATCAGCTGGAATCAACTGGGCACCCAAATTGTGTTCTGAATTACACTAATTGCTCCTGATTGCTAATGAAGGTGCAAGAGAACAAGGCTCGGCGGGAAGCTGAAAGGCAGAGGCAGCAGAGGGAGAAGGATGCTCAGCGGGCAGCCAAAGAGGAGGCAAAGAGGAGGGAACGACAGGAGGAGATGAGGAGGAATCAGGAGGCGCATAGACAGGAGGAGATGATTCAACAGGAGATGGTGCGACTGCGTCGGCAGATGGAGGAACAGAGATGTACGAAACAGGTGGCTCGACAGAGGTATGGTATCCGTGGCAACCAGTGTCCTCTGATGTGGTTGCAGGAGTCCCCTATATTTGTAATTGCTCTATGATTGCACTGTGTGTGATCTTGCCTGATCCACCCTAAACTCCACAGATATGGCAGTATTGGGGTCATGTGTTCCCGTTGAGGTCTGCGGATGGAATGAGTTTTTATTGCTGTGTATTGATATATAACCTTGTCTCAGTCGGTGCAAATTATTACAGTGGTAGATTTAATCTATAATGATATCAGAGGTGAAAAAGTACTCAGTGACAAGTAATCACAGTAATGGTGTTCAGAAGTATTATCTATAAAATGTACGTATCTAAAGGAAATGGCTATTGCGCAGGATATAGGGTGAAGTAAAGCAGATTTATGTCCCTTTCCAATGTCAGTGGACAAGAATATAAGAGAGCAGAAAATAAAATATTTATGTGATGTCCAATTTTCCAAATTAATCATGAAAACCATACCTGAATATAGGTTCTAAATATATTAGAATGTAATATACAATATAAATATATTGCCCGCAAGAAAAGATCTTTTATTGCAGTTTCTGGGGTTTTCTCTACAGATTACTTTTAGTCTGCTGTGGGTAGATTGGTAGATTGTGTATTAGCTGTATGTGCATTCCACAGAGAAAGGGAGGTGCAGAGGTCAGCCAAGAGCCCACCGTCAGCTCCTCTGCAACCCATAAAACAGCAGTGGCAGCAGGACCCAAAACAACTGCACAAAGAACAACAAATACAAATCATGCTTTGTATGCACAACATAAAGGTTGGTAGCATAATTGCATAGAGATGGTTGCATAAGTGCCTTCAGTTGTGTACGTACTCTGTATATATTCACTGTTGTAATTATGAGCTTAGAGTTTCCTTACTTATTGCACTGTCCTTATTTTTTAGTGTCTGCAGAAGCATTTCTCCGGATGGTATTCGGTAGTGTTGAACCAAAGGCTACGCATGGGCAAGGCAATGGCTCTGTGTGACTGGAAGAGGCAGCTGAGAGCCTGGCGTGCTTGGCGTGCAGTTGTGTGGGCAGAACAGAAACAAAGAGAGGTGGCGAGAACAGAGGAGGTGCTTCGAGCTGAAAATAGGCAAGAACAAAAGATAACTGCTATTGCGTTAACTAACCTCCGATGATGGGAATTCTGCCTTTTAACACAACTGGCATAATATGAATGAACCAAGTATCCGTACCATTAATTGCTGCTTCACTTTACCTCACTTTTGTTTGTTGCTTTTTAGACAATGCCAAATGGCTGTGGAAAGTGACCGAAGGCGTTTACTGCAGCGATGTCTAAATGACTGGCACCTCTGGTGTCGGATGCAGAAGGAGCAACGAGAACTCTTGGCTCAACAGCAGGAAACCCGACGCAAGATGGCTGCCCTAATCAGCGCTGCATCAACAGGCAAACTCAAGGCCACAGAAACGCCAGCATATCAGGCAGCAATAGCTCCAACTGTGGCACCTGAGGTACCACAGACACAGCAGAAAGTGAGAGGAACACTCACAAATTTCATTTTTTTTCCGATGTAGCCTTGAAATGCTTCTCAGTGGGAAAAAAAAAGAAATCAGTTTCGAGCAAAATGACACATAAATTAGACACACTAATTAGAAGCATGAAAACATCAGTTATGCTCATTGGTCTCATTAGAAAAGCACTAAACAGAGACTTGTCTTCTTGTATTGAGAAAAGCCTTTCCCAGCACATCGAGCAGATAAACAAAAAAAAACCTTTCCTGTTGAAATATTCACAAGTTTGGAAGATGTGAGTGAGGGAGCGAAGAAGAGGAGAATGGGTGGGCATAGCACAGATGACAAGAATGGCAGAGAGAAGAAAGAAGTGTAGGATTGTGGAGTAGAGCTCATGAGACTGATGGAACAAAGCAGTAGCTGGGGTTAGTTAGAGAAGTTCATGGTGGAGGTGGAACAAGACTCAGTGAAGAATGAAATAGTGATGAGATCCTTATTGAAGCAATATGGCCACAGGAGGGTGAGAACACAACATGTCAGAGCAGCTTCAGTGTCACGATGGTGGCTCAACACTGTGGTGCTGCACACCTCACCCGCTCCAGAGGAGAAAGGATGGCACTTCTTGTTTGCGAATGGATTGCACTCAAATTAATGCAGAATTTTGTCAGGTGGCGAACAACGCCGAACTGTTGAATTCAAATAATGTTGTCGCTGAAAGGCATGGTCTGACCTTTTGCTTAGTGCAACATGTTATATTGTTTTAACCCTCATGGCAGTTGTATATAGCTCATATAAGTATCTCAGTACTATTTCATCTGCCTCTGGGAATCCTGTATATGAGCAGCATCCATCATTAATTCCTGAACATGCAGCTTCATCTATACTGCTTTATTTATGCAGTCCCTTGAGCTCTGTTACCCGATCCTTTGTTTTTTGCAATCAATATTGTTCATTTATTTGTTTCTTTAGCCTATTAGCAGTATCATCGAGGTTGCATATACGTTGTTTCTTAGCATATTTGTATACCTGGACCACAGGGCAGATTTGCCATATTATGTGTTTTGTTTTATTTGCTGTAGGAGGATCGTCCTGGGACAGGTGCAGTAGCCTCTGATGCTCCAGCACAACTTCAGGATAAAACCCATGTGGCTACTGCAGTTTCTGTGGCCCAGCCCACCCAGCCATGGCAGGTAACCCGTCGCCATGTGGCACCAACTGCTGCTGAGATCCACAAGGCAAAGCAGAGAGACAAGGACCGTGACTTTGCCATTTCAAAAAGTATGGCAGCGCCGGGAAGCCGATTTGAGCACAGACACGCTGTACAGCAGCAGATCATCACACAGCAGAGGCAGCTGCTGAGGGAGCAGCAAGTCCAAATTGCGCAGCTGAAGGAGGAACAGAGCATGATGGGCTTAGAGCTGGAAGCACAGAAAACGATACAGCTGTCAAAGAGCCACAGATGTGATCCCACAGAGCAGAGGTATGTCCACTGTGTCACATGGAAACGTAAACACAGGTTGAATCATTCCGTTACTTGCTTACATCATGACATTATTATTACAGTATGTCATCGTTTAAGGATGATTCTTTTTTTTAACACTTATTTTTTTCTGTTTCCTGCTTTAATACACAGACTTGAACTAGAAACACAGATAAAAGAGCACAGAAAGAATGTCAAATCTGAACCCAGACCGTTTCAATATGTTTCAATAAATCACATATGATGTTGTTACTACAGAACTCACAGCTCCCTTTCCCAGATTTAGGGATGATTCTGGCTCAATCACATCTAATCTTGTTTAATATGTATTAGTCAAGATTTAATACATGTTAGTAATTAGACACTAAAACCAGAAAAAAACATACAAGTATAGAATATACATTTCATTTTTCTGCCCTTAATGTTTCTGATTATTTCCGTGCAGTGCATCATGAGCCCGGCCCCTTCTCCACAAGTGAAACTACATAAAACCAAAGCTTTTTTCTCTAATGCCTCAAATTTGCTATTTGCCCTGAAACTAAATCTAAAGGTGATAAATAATCACATCAGGTTTCTAACTCCTTAGTCCCAATGGAGACTAATGGCAGACCAAACTCTGGAGCTAAATGAGGACCTTTTTAGAAGTTAGATATTGAATTTCCACTTACTTTTCATGGGCAACCCTGAGGTGAATTAGGGTAAAAGCTATTCTGTGTTAATAGCTTTCCATAAGCAGAAATTAGACAGGAGTAGATACACAGAAATAAAAACAGTTGAAATAGAAAGAATAGTAGAGAGAACAGATGAGCTCTTGGCCAAAAGCTAATATTTTGAACATTCCCACAATTATCTGTCCCTGTGAGTACAGATTAAATGTGCTTTCCTAGAGATGATTAAATTTCTAAACTTTATTAATCATTTTAAAAAAAAGTCGGCCTGTGAGACTTTGAAGAGCACGAAAAAACGTTTTTATCAGCAAAACGCAAGAAGTTCTTCACTTCATTTAAATTCATGACTTATAGACAGTGTGATGTTGCTCCAGCTTGCCTTGAGTGGATACCTGCCTGAATAAGACAGGCGAGGCGAAGAGGAGAAAGACAGGTCTTTGTTGTTCTGTTGCAGGGGACACGGGGTTACTGGACAACCTGACAGTCAATGTACACCTCGGAGGAAAACCGCCACACGTCAGATATGCTCCCATCCAATCACAGTGGGTCAGTCTCAAGTTCTCTGCAACTTTAATTGACGAGAAGATTGTTCAGATCCACACACATATATGTGTATTCAGAAATATACACACGATGCACATGTGACTTTCTAAGTATACAGATATAGAATGGGCCAATATTTTTGGCATGACAGGAGAAAATTGCATGACCCTGAGCCACAAGTATGGGGACATTTCTACAGAAGTAAACGCCTTTTGTGTTTATAGTGCTCCACAAGAGCTTCTAAATTTAGCTTGACCTTGGTTACACGTTCAGAATATGAATGCCTCAATAAGTTTAACTTACACATTTCCTCCTGAAGAGCTGTTGAGAACTTGAGAGGAATACTCTGAGCTCATTTTGTCCTTTCTCCTCCTCTTTGAAGCTATGGAGGCACGTGCACAGGAGCGTGCTGTGCGGAGAAAACAAATCCTGGCACTGAAGAAAAAGAAAGAACAGGAAAAGTTGGTGAGAAATTGTGACGTCCTATCTCTCGCGAAGAAACAAATTGCATGCGGTCGGTAATAAATAGACTGCTTTTGTCGAGCCACATTTGTTTAAAAAGGAAATGTAATCAAACTTTCAGGCTGAGATTAAAGCAGCTGAAGAGCAGAGGCAGAGGGAGGAGGAAGAGGAGAAGCAGAGGGCAGCCGAGAAGAAGAGAGAGGAGAAAAGACAGGAAAGAGAGGTGAGACGCATTCCATATTTGATGGAAGTACACAAAGGCGTATCGGAACTGTCATCCACTGCATGACATGTAGCACGTACAATTGAAATGATGTATCTGCAGAGGGAAGAGGAGAAATCGAGACAACAGCAGAGGCAGCAAGAGCTGCTAAAGATGGCCCGTCAACACTACCACAGAACCTTGTTACTACGGCGAGTTCTCACTCCATGGAAACACCTCATTCAGCTCAGGCAGGCTGACGTTAAGGTACGTCACCTGTTCTGCCCATTTCAGCTCCCAGTCAATTCTGGACTCCTCTTTGCTCTCTAACTTCTAATATAATAACAACAACCCATGAGGCATTTCTGATTCTTGCCTTTTATGGGACCATAGAAATCTAATTTGAACAACAAACTGTGCAAGGACTGCTCCTGGCCTTCCTTTACCACAAAGCTATTGGGAATGAATTGTGAAAAGTAAGATGGAAATTTGTAACCATCAAAAGTAAATGTGTCACGAAGTCCCACGTGCATACCAGACATTTAAATATTAAAAGTGTTCCTTTTAGTCGTGCTACAATGAAGAGCCAATCCAATATGTGCATCTGCTATCTGGTTTTGGCAGCGTGTGCACTGCTGTAATGCACAAACTGCTTTATATTGAAGACTTTTTTTTTTTTTATGATGTAAATCAGCAAGTGCCTGGGTGTTTTTGATGATACATGCACCGTTAGCTGACGCAATTCTTCCCAATGTCCACAGTCTGAAAACGTATTTGGTCATTTGTTAAAAAATCGGCGACAGATTATAAAGACTAATCTGTGTAAAAAACATGTTGGACACAAAGAGGATTAATATTCCTTTTTCAATAGCTCAGACTTTTTCAATCACTAGAAAGGCTATTTGAAGCAACAAATGGAACATTTTAAATCCTAAAACGGTGGCATAATTCCTCATCTTTGACTTTTCTTCGTATTCACCTAGTCTCTTTGGCCGTCAGTCACTCTGATATTATGAAGATCTGCATATCCCACACTGCGTATCCATAGGCAACCCACTGTAACAGATTAATGGGCTGATAATTGTGATGACTGTTGGAGTAAAAATACCCTCTATGCAACAAAAGCAAAATATCTTGAGCCAAATACAAAAGATACTAGTCATGCACCCACAACTCAACAGCCCACTCTTTGACACGGACATACAAAGCCTGGATACGCAGATAGGCTCCGAGGGAAAACGTCCAAACAAAAACAAGTAACACAATACAATCTCACTTTCCATCTGTGTTCCTCTAACGGTTTAATCATGTATGGCTAAAAGTGTCAATGGCTTTGTGCAGCATCTCATCTACGCTCAGATAATCTTGTGCATATAAATGTTAGGTGTGATTGGTAATGAAAGACAAGCATTTCTTTTATGTTTCACTATATTGTTTCCACCTGGCACGTAAGATTGTGGTTGCATTCATCGGCGTGCATCAACACTTCTTTTCAATCTCCGCCAGCTGGCTGAGAGTCATCACAATCTATTCCTCCTGAGGCAATGTACACTACTCTGGCAGCAATCAGCAAGAGCGTCCCTGTCTGAGAAAGAAGCTTCTGCTGACCAACTGCACCAGCACTTTTTGCTTCGGAGGAGCTTAAGCTGTTGGAAAAGAGTGCGTATACACCCACACAAATATTCAGTTTCTCAATCAGTGTTGCAGTCTCCCCATCTTCTGCCTCAGACTCAGAGTGCCACCTTTTCTTAATCTCTCCTTCGTGCCTCAGTAATGGTTTCAGGCCCCAGACCGTGACGAAAAATAAAACATTCTTTTTTTTTTTGCCGTTTTCTTATTTAACTAAGCGACAGTCTCACCACTTGATGACAAGCCATAGCACCAGAACAAAAAAACGTGCCCTGGAAAGATTGTTTTACATGACGATAAAAACATTTATTTGCTACATTTTCAGTCAGCTCATGTTAGTTTTACAACGTTCCAATTTACTGGATGCTTGATTGCCTGTTGTCTGTTTCAGCTAAATGACTGGCGGACGATTCAGTTGGGGAGAGCTGAGCGTTTCTATCGTACTCGCACTCTAAGGAGGTTTCTGCTGGCTCTGCGAGATCATGTGACCCAGGAAAGACTGCTGGAGCAGGACCGTCAGGAGCTGGCTCAGGAGCACAATAGCAGGTCAGCAACCCATGACTTTTCCATATGGTTGGTGCTGATATGCTCAACCAGTAACATAAGCGCCTTAGGAATCTCAACATTTTATTGTACACGCGTTATTTCATTGCATTGCATCAGTGCATTATTTCAGGTAGGGCAGGACATGACAACAGCTTTAACCAGTGTGAACAGCTGATGGAAATTTGCGGATATGAAAGTGGGATTTGCCAGTCCAATCTATAGATTTGATTTGTTTTGTGCCACTGTTAATTAAATTATATGGCAGACAATCAGCAGTCAGATTTTAACAACTGCTCGTTTTGTGGTTAATGGAGTTTGTGGGTGTGTTGGCTCTCTTTACAAGTATACCTTTCTGTTTTCGTTGAGAAATTTGGAAAAACAAGTTAGTTATGTTTGTCGACGTACAATGTAATTTGCAGAACACTCATAAAGCTTTATAAAACAGGCACAGCCCCAGTAATGAGGGCTGTAGCGCTGGCCTTACATGTTTCCTACTGAAAATGTGTTTGTTGTAGATTCTCAGGTGTAAATAAAATGACCATGGCCAGCGGGTGAATTCACACCATTTGGCCGGCTGCCATTTTCAATAAACCCCAACTAACACTGTGTCAAAAACACATTAGGTCTTGTCAACCCAGAGGTCTCCACAATTCAGTTTGGTATTGCTCACTTGGTCTATTCCCATCTGTCCTTCCATCTGCCTGCTCTTCAGACGGATGTTGCAGCGATGTTTCCAGGCCTGGAAGCAGCTTCCACATCTCCTGCGAAAGGAAAGAGAAAGGGAGGTGCGGCGGAGAAAGCTAAGCCAGATAGTGGCTGAGGTTGTGCCCGAATTTCGCTCCCCTCTGCTGTAAAGAGGCTATAGGAGTAACATCATACGTCTGCACAAACGCACATCATAGGAGGTATTCATAAAAAACCAAATCAACAACCATGTCATATTTTTCACATTTGTTTAATAAAAATATAATGTTACTTTAATGGACCTGGCAATTATGAGGATACAAAAAAGCTTTCAGCATCTTTGAGGACCAATAAAAGCAGCTAGAATGGAAATCACTGAAAAGCAGAGTCTAATATTTATAACCGACACTAATATGTATTGATTCATTTGCTCTTTCAGTCTTTTGTGATTTTACAGAGGTGTCTAATTTGAGTCCGTTCAAAGCAGCTTTAAATAGACAAAGTATTGATATATTCCTGTCTGTCCATGCTATGAATACAGTCATATGCTGTGAAACACTAATTAACACAATTTTCTGGCATGTGCCTTAAAATAAATATCCATGAAGCATATCCATGACGCTGTACTTTTGGAATAAGCAAGGTTTTCTCCTCTATGATCACAGCAAAGGGCTGTTTACAGACGAAACGGGAGGTGTAGTGAGCAGACGTCATCCTTGAACTGATGCTCAGAACCATGTGTTCGTCGAGACTGACCAGAGTCATTGTATTGTCTTGCATTTGTGCTCCTCGAAACCATCCCTGCAAGGATAAACAGTTCATTCATTCAGGCTTTAGTCTCCAACCAACAAGGCACTAGAATGTAGTAGAGTCATAAATACATTGTTTATATCCAGGGAAGACATCCAGTGTACGGGACAGATGATAAGTGGAGGGAAAATAAAGGTCGGTGTGAATGGATACAGCTGCATAGAAGAGATGCCGGTTGCCGGTGACATTAATGGCAGTCAGTGTATCTTATTAAGGTTTATTTTATTGCTATGTGTCAAGGTAACTCAGGTGGCCAGTCGTATGTTGTAATAAACGGAATATTAAAGGATTGCTGATAACAGTCCTGGCAGCTCCCCAGTCTTCTGCCAAGCAAAAGGCCATTAAAGTAAATTACAAGTCAAAGGGGACATGCTGCCATCCAGTGGAGGTGACTGAAAACAGCAGGAAAAAAAAGCTCAAGATTCAGTTCTGATTCGGCAGCGTCTCTTACACCAAGTCTGTTGAGGTGGCAGATTGGAGTTTCACTTTGTCCGCCATGGTCATGAACTCAGCCCAGTTGACACGGAATCCTCTGGAATAGGCACCCGTGTCCACAACAAGTCCCCAGTAGGTGCTGCGAGCAGTTTTGTCACGCAGGGCCATGCGAGCCTCACGCTCAGTGACGTTGTAGCTGATGTTGATGATCTGCACGAGTAGCAGGTGGAGTAACCCTCCAGTTACGATACTGCTGTACCATGCGCAGGTGAAGCAAAGCGCAGTCCTGGAACACCGTAAAGAAGAGAGCGTGACCCAGGAAATTCTGCTCAAGTAGATTTTAAACATTTGTAGAAAAACACTTAAGCCAATAGTAAACACACTTAACAATTTAGTATTACACCATGTGGACTTCTTTGGTATACTTCTACCTAATGTTGTGATTACCGTGTATGAAATGAACTACTTCATATCATCAGTCCAGACTCAACACTGCATTGTCTGCATTGTGTATATAATCTTGGCAATTAGTTTTGTGGACTCATCTAACAAGGTATTAAACATTTACAGCTTCATGAGTGTGACTCATGTGGTTCACTTATTTATTTTGTCACAATACCTGTTGTGTTTTTTTTTACGCTCTTCCAGTGTGGTTTGTGTTTCGTCTGTTGTCTCTGACCCTGCCATTGTAGGTTTGGAATGTCCTCTGGTAGTGTCTGAATGTATTTGTAATATTGTCTAAAGAAAAATAAAATAGAAAAAAATATTTATACTTTAACTTATCTGTGATCTTATGTGGTTACTTTTGCTTCTGAAATAAATGTTTGGAGCTTGCTATTTTTAATAAGTTTATTTCATGAAACAGCACAACAACTACTGAGGTAGCACCTCATGTGCAATTACTAACCAGTTATTTTCCATCGTCTTCGTGGCCATTCTCTGTTCTCCTGACTGAACACGACAGTGAACACAATGTGATATGAACCTCACAGAAACTCACTTTATGGTTAATAGTGGGGAAAATGTCAAAATGCCCAGCAGTGCCTCAATTAAAGATAGCAGACTATTTAAAGAAGGTGATTTCGTTCAGGGTTCCTGCTACAAAGCTCTGTCATTTACAGTTTCCATGGCTTCCATCTGAACTGTAGATGTACATATTATTTTTTTCTTATCGACGAGAACAATTAATAATTACAGAGTTAGTCCGGTGCATTGAAGGTAGGATTATCGCATTGCAGGAATAGAATATCCATAATTGTATTTCATTAGTGTAATTTCATATGCAAATAGGATGGTTATTGTTAGTTGAAAATAACACGGAGGAAGCGTCTTTCAGAGTCCAAATGGACACAAATCAAATGCTGACTCTTAACAGGGGCCAATCCTATTTATTGTGGCTTCAGTGTTGGACTACAGGGGTGTTTATTCAGTTGGTTGTGGTCTGTACTTGAACTTCATTTCTAATTATTACACCCCGTGTATACACACTCTACACCCGTGTTCTCATTACCTGTACTGGTTGTAGACCCCTGGGCAGTAGAGCAGGGCAGTGAAGAGGTTCTGTCTCGGACACACGTTCTGCAGCACCAAGCTGATCCCATATAGGGAGGTCAGCAGGAACAGGATGAGTGTAAGGAGGAAGCTGCGGTGATTGGCCTGCCCCACGCAGCTGTTTAACCTATGGCGGCAGCAACGGAGGGGAAGCATGAACACACACGTAAACAAACAGGCAGACAAAACTATTCTGAGACCCTAGGGTTACACTACACACACGCAGGCAAAGGCTACACATCAGTGCACACATACAAGTGTAGGAGTGGATGGGAGCGAGAAAATGTTGACTTTGAAGCTTTAGCTGTCATAAATCATGTTGACTTAATACAACATTGCAAATATGGTGACTTGACATACTGCAGGTGTGAAGACGACAAACAGACTGAGCTCGTTATAAAGCCACTTGAATGCAGTTTTTTCATGCTTGAGTTCTATATACTTTTTTGTAGCACAGACAAAAAATTTACCATGTTGAAGTTGAAGATAAATCCTTTTTCCCTCAACCATCTGTGCAATACAGGCATTTGAGGCTTTTAAGATATGTACATACATACCATTGCCTTTGCACAAAAATTAGATTGCGCTGTATATTCTATTTTTCACTATATTCCATTTTTCACTGCGCATTTATTTTGCACTGTATTTCTATTCTATTTTATTGCACTGTAAAAGGGAGAAACTTACAATCGCACTGTGCACATGAACGATGACAATAAAGAGCATTCTGACTGATGTGACTGAAAGTGGGAAAGAGCATTTGAATGTTGAATGGTACCCACCAGACACAATGGTGGTCTAGACGCAGCACGCAGACACCACAGATCCGGCAATGTCCTGCCCTTGGAGGCCGCACTACCCTACACACAGGACACCAGTTCCGCCGGTTACTTTCCATTGGCTCCACCCCCGATTGCTCCGATGGTCCTGCCCGGTTGGCAACTGTCATGGCCACCTCCTGCCTCCCCCCATTGATGAGGGGGTCTCGGTCCTCCAAGGGACTGTAATAGGTCACTGTGCTGTGGATGGACTCCTGTTTAGGCCACACAATACCCGGTCCTCTCTTGGTGATGATGAGGGCAACCAGCGTTAGAACCACCCCAACAGTTACCAACGTTACCTGGACATTTCCAACATCCCCATAGGGAAGCACCTCCGCAATGAATAAGTAGTACATGTACGCCAGAGAGAAAAGGGCCAGGCTTAGAAAGAACAGTGTGCGTCCTTTCTTGCGATGTGTGAAATAGTAGTACCACAACACCAGGCCCGGAAGAGCTACAAGAACCACCAGACCAATCAGGAAGTGGAGGGCAGCAAGATGGAGCAGGACAGGAAGGAGCACGAGAGGAGGGATAATGGACACGTCCACTTTTTGAGCTCCGCCCCAGAACCAAGGCACACGTATCCGATCGGTCACAACTGCAGCCACTTGTGACATGGATTCAGGTTTCTGCGGCTCCCTCTTCAGAAACCTGGCAGACCACAAAAGGAAATGTTCATTCAGTAATACTTGTGTGAGACAATGAGGTTGGAGGTCTGGTTGAATTAAGTCAAACTCAATTATAAATATTGCAAAAATTTATTTATATACAGTATATATTGTTATGGAAAAACTATCGGTCCATTCTGCTGCTTTGTGATCAGAGACTTCCCGTCGTTTATTTGTTCACCACATATTTTATAGATACAGATCAC
>JAPTHA010000014.1:14294113-14328957 GCA_029814585.1 Gymnapogon annona
ACAGACTGTGCTTGGGTATATAGGCCTGAACCAATGTGGTGTACTCGTACATTTTCCATGTTAGTTTATAAATGGTTCCATATCTTATAAAACATCCAACTTTTTTTCCAGGTTATTTTCTCCAGGGGCACAGAAGCATTGTCTGAAGCATAACCTTTAAAAGGTAAGCAGTGAAACCAGTCAAATACCAAAATGCAGGTTGTAGAATCCTGAGTGTTCTGAAAGATATGCAGAGGGACCAGTTCAACCGCACCGGCAGGATCATCAGACACAATAAAGTTAAACACAAACGACACACAGTGTTATTCTGTTTCTTCACTTTTAATTCTTTGGGAGTCACATGATGTAAAGTATTGGACAGCCGAGAGTCATGGTACGACTCTTTACACATTCACACAGCGAATACACAACACTGCACAGCATGAAACACAATCATAAAAACAAAGAGAAAGAACAACAAAACCTTCACGTCAAAATGCTGGCAATAAATAGACTGATCTTATTAAATTTATATTCAATACTCTTCTGTACAGATGGTATATGAATTACAATACATCAACCGAACAATCCTCTTCAGGAAGCGCAATACGGCTACAGAATCATGTAAACAGAGAAAAGAAGAAACATAAGTGGTCGCTCTTTCGAACGCACGCACACACATACACACGCACTTACACACAATCGATGACCATGCAGAGGATCCAGAGTACCTCTATGTGAGGTGGCAAATAAAAACAAATACAGTACATCTTTCTCTTTTCCCTCCACATGAAACTGCACTCATGCACTCTCACACAGTCACGAAGGAGCACAGGGAGCACACACATTTGAGGAGAAATACAATGAGGTGGAATGTGATTCTGCAGTGGAGGAGCGACAGATGAAAACTTGAAAGGTGTGCGAGGGGTGAGCCTATTCCTCCAATGTGCGGAAACCGTTCTGCATGTCCTCCAACAACTGAGCGTAATCTGCCTTGATTTTAGCCTCGCCGTCCTTCACTGGGTCCTGTGTTGAAGCACAAGCGTCAAAGCGTTAGCTCCCGGCCGATTAAAACTAAAGCTAGGAGTGAAAACCGAATGTTGAAACGTAAAGACATAAAATCAACAGTCAAATAAAAATGTAATCAATGGAACGAGAATTGAAATTGAATGGAATTGCAGGAGGGGAAATAATCACCTTATTTCCCCCATTTGGTTATTTAAAAAAAAAAGTTTAGCACAATAAAGGGAGATTTTGCAATTAATTACTTAATGAATACCAATCTTTTCAACCTCTATAAATGAAGACTACCCTTATAATAAATAAAAAAATGTAAATAACAAAATGAAGCAGCAGGTTCCTCAAACTATAACTACATATGTATTCAAAGAACTGTAATGAAAAACCAGACCGAAATAAATAAGTAAGCAACAACGATTCAGACCTATATAAACTAACCCGTCCCTCTACCTGCAATTAAATGCGACATTTATTCATGCTATGAAAATAATCTTAACTGGTAAAATCCTAAGTCCAGGCAGTGACTTTAAGACACACAACAGAGGAGACATATGGAAGCTCTAACTCAATGCACACACCTTGAATTTCATTGAGCTGATCCGATAGAAGATTTCTCCCATGTGCTCCCTGATCATAGCCCAGGTGATCTTGTTGTCGCTCTGAGCTGTAGTTTCCACTGCGTGCCGTGCCATGTCGTAAAAGGCAATCATGTTGGACAGAATGCCCACTGTCTTATAGAAGGGGCAGAACCTGAAAAAGAGAACACAAAAAAAATGTCCAAAGCAGATCATCAGTGGGCAGAATGATTATATATGTCATCTTCTAATGTCAATCAATGAAGCCTTTTTAGAAATAATTTGGGCTGAAGTGTATGAGTTGTATAAAAGCGGGCTGATGAATGGACAATTTTACCTGTCATATGGGGTGTAGCCGTTCTGCTGTAAGAAATCATCTTTGATAAGTTTGGCCACCTCCAAGGTGATCTTATCTGTTTCTGCCAGTGACGCCTGTTAAAATGTGAAAATCAAGAATGTTAGATCACATATGTATTAATGCAAAAATATGGACCCAAATCAGTCAGGGGTTGAAATGGGATGAAGTTGTCATGTAATACAGTGATTCCGAACCCCCAGGCTACGGACCAGTACTAGTCCTTGGGTCAATTGATACTGGTCCACACAGAAAGAATACATAACATGCATTATTTCAGTTTTATTTATTACTGGATTCTAGACTATTTTTATTTTGAAAAACTACTAGATCTCTCCACAGAATGAATCACTCTTGACGCATGTCAGGATGCTGCCTTGCTCACATCCACTACCTTCTTAAAATGGCTGTCCTAACCACTAACACATAATACATTAGGGCTAAACTGAAACCCCCAAGCAGGAAGAAAACATTTTAAAAAGTGTTTGTAAAGTTTCTTTGGTAAAAGAGAGGCAGTTACTCATGTTATGTTGTTAGTGTGATGTTACTGCTAATAAAGTTACATATACAGTGGATTCACCCTTATTATATTGACTAAATACCTGTTTTTATGTCGGGCCTATCAATTTATTTTGTTGTATTCATCCGCCACAACTAAAAGGCCGGTCAGTGAAAACACTGTCTGACATTAAACTGGTCTGTGGTGCAAAAAAAGGTTGGGGTCTGCTGATGTAATATATGTGCGGCCAACTATGGTTCACCTTTCCGACGAGCTGCACAATCTCAGCGAGATCCTCCTCCTCCTGCAGGATCTCCTTGGCTTTAGTACGAAGGGGCACAAACTCAGGGAAGTGCTTGTCGTAATATTCATCTAGTGCACGAGTGTACTTGCTGTAGCTGATGAGCCAGTTGACAGACGGGAAGTGTTTCCTCTGAGCCAGTTTCTTATCCAAACCCCAGAACACCTGAGGGAGACAATTACAGTTCAGTCACATCAGACGGACACAAAACAAACTGATCAACCAAATATAATTGCAATAAAGTAAAGCGGATCATTTACCTGAACAATACCAAGTGTAGCTGAAGTGACAGGGTCGGAGAAGTCACCACCAGGAGGCGACACACTGAGGAAACATACATATATTAACCATTTGATGCAAATTCTCATCATCGTCCCTAATCATCGTCCCACAGTCTTAATTAAACAAATTGAAACATACATTATTACTATCTCTGAAAGTCAAAATCAAAATGCGATTGCCATTTATGAAGATTGTTTATCCCTGAACATATTTACGTAGTTGATGTTGAAATCTTTTGTATATACATACACACACACACACACACACACATATGTACATATGTGTGTGTATACCAGTACTGTTAACCAGTGCCAGTACCGTTAATTATTATTTATTAGAATTATTAATTACTATTAATTACTATTATACAACTGTATATTACTATATAACAATATAACCGTATAGCTATATAACCGTGTATTACTATATAACTGACAATATCTCTTTATTGGTCTTTATACTGTTGCACTCAATCTTTTTTTTCTTTTCTTTATTTCTATTATTGGAAATACTCTTATTTTTCATCATATTCGCAGTATCTCTTTGTGTGTGTCTTGTCTTATATGTGCTGCTATAACCTGAAATTTCCCCGTGTGGGACTAATAAAGGTATCTTATCTATATCTATATATATACCCCTGGCACTGTTTTACTTCCATGTCTTTGTATCCTCTGTATATTCACTGTATTGTACTGTATATTATAGTGTTCTGTAGTTCTTGTATTTTTTTCAACAAAGAATTGAAAAAAAAAAAGACTTGAGAAGATTAACGTCTCCATCTAGTGGAATACAGAGGTACTCACGCTCCAACGATGCTGACACTGCCCTCTCTTTCAGGGTTCCCCAAACACTTGACCCGTCCAGCACGCTCATAGAAGGAGGCGAGACGAGCGCCCAGGTAGGCAGGGTAACCGCTGTCTGTGGACGCGAACAGGAAGTATTTTAGACATGGTGATGATCTCAGGAAAATCGTGGAAGAATTAGATGTGGAACCTGTTCACCACAACGTGATCTGCTTTGTGATGGTTTGATAAAATGGTCCATGTAGTTCAACATTCGGTTAAAAGAAAAATCTGAGCCAACACAGGACGGTATGACCCCCGACCCTCATTAAATGATATGTGATGTTTTCATTGAGAATGACCTTTGACAACAGTGGAATCACATCGGTGAAGTTGTACCAGAGCCCACAACCCAAAAAAAATTACTAGGTAAAACTGTTCTCTGAGAAACTGATGACAAATTGTGTGATTGTAACATGGATGAATGGTGAAAAAAATTACTCAGCAACACAAGATTTAGTGGGACATTTTACTTCCCCATTTCCGTATGTATCCCGTGACTGAGAAACAGGTCTTGCGTCATCATCATCATCATCATCTGGGGACTTTTTATATTGCTTACTCTCAATTAAACCGGGGAATTTACTAAAAATGAAAGTAAATATATGAAGTAGTATGGATAAAAAAGATATTGCACTACATCGGGGTCAGTACTGCACTTTTTTGTCTTTACTTTACCCCCTCAACTTTTGTTGAGCAGTCAGACAGCAGTTGGTTTACACGTTTACTCATCACTACAAGATGTACGACAGAATGGTTCACAGGTTGCATATAACTGTACATTGTACCATATTTACTGTTTCCATTTTTTTCTTTTTTTGCTTTAAACAATGTACATTCAATCTACAACACCTAATTAAGAAGAGGGGTGTGAGAAGAACTATGGGGATAGAATGAAATCTCTGACATTGATACGGAACAGACACTTTCTTCAACGGAAGAAAGTGGGTGATTCGTTAAAACGAAGAAGGAAGTTGGAGTGGAGTCATTGCACAATTAACATATTTACAGCCACTTCCCTATAAAAAAAATAAGATATTGGTGAGGTCTGATTTAAACAGACATTTTCTCACCTCTGAACTCATGATGACATTTAGAAGCTCTTCATTACAGGCTTTAAAGAACAGGTCATTACAAGGATTCATTGGTGTATACTGTAGTTCTTTATATCTGGAAGGGGAGCAGGTTTTTTTTTTTTTTTAAATAGAACCTGTTGTGTTTCTATGGTAACCCAGTACAGTCTGATTGAAGGCTTTGTAACAAACTCGGAAAGGTTGGAGTGAAGGTGTTCAGTTTGATGAGTTTATGCTTATGATACAGGAGGAAGAAATAATATTTTTACCAACTGAAATACCAAACAAATGCTTTTTTTTTATCTCCTATAATCTCAGTGGGACTAAAACTCACCGGCGGGCATTTCAGCCAGACGACCTGAAATCTCCCTGAGAGCTTCAGCCCAACGGGAGGTGGAGTCGGCCATCATGCTCACATTGTATCCCATGTCTCTGAAGTACTCGGACAGCGTGATTCCTGCCAGAATAAACTGAATTAGTCTCTGCAAGTCAGCCTACAGCAAGACACACATGCTAAACTCTACTGGGACTGTTGACACGGACTGCTTTTGAAAATAAAAGTGTGAGTGTGATGTTGGAGACACTGGATGTTGACAGACACCTGTGTAGATGGAGGCTTCTCTGGCAGCTACAGGCATGTTGGAAGTGTTGGCCACCAGTGCTGTTCTCTTCATGATGCTCTCCGTCTTCCCGTCCACCTCCATGGTCAGCTGTCGGTTAGATGACATAGTTAGTGACATAAGACATATGTGTAGCTGACCTCCTAAGTCCTACAAGCCCTGCTCAGGTTCCTAGAGCTGAACCAATGTGGTGTACAAGTACATTTTCCATGTACTTTATAAATAGTTCATATCTTGTAGTACATCCTACTTCTTTTTTTCATCCAGTAGGTTATTTGCTCCAGGTTCACATCACTGTTGATTTATTAATTTACTTGGCACATAACATTTTCATACATTTGTACAAACAGAAGTTCAGACTGTAGAGGTGAGATCTAGAACACCCCTTGGGGTTTACAAAATAATCTCACCACATTATAGCTATAGCCACCCAAAAAGAGGGAGATAAAAACAATTGGCAGAATGAAGCACAAACACAATAAAATGCAATAAAAATACTAATAAAGAATAAAAGAAAAAGAATATATGTAAAAAATGTATAAATAGGGGCGTATGTATATAAAATAGTTCAATATATTGCACCAGATGTGTCCTCAGCACAGCACTTCTTCAACTACATCTTGGTTTGAAGGGGGCGGAGTCTAATTTCCATTTTCTCTATTTTCATATGTCTCTCCGTGACTCATGCGGTTCATTTATTGATGTGTGTTTTATGTTTGTTTTGTTTTTTGTCTGTTGTCTCTGATCCTGTCATTGTGGGTTTTGAATGTCATCTTGCAGTGCGTGAATGAAACTGTAATATTGTCCAAAGAAAAACCTAAACACATTTAAAAAAAAAAAAAAAAGACATGACACAGTTAGTGTCCCGGAAAAACAGCAACGGCATTCAAATTGGGACGCGGTGACAGATCGTTACCCACCTCAGGGAAGTCTCGCAGTACTTCTGACATCTCATTTCCACGCTCCCCACAGCCTACGTAGATGATCACGTCGCTGTTGGAGTACTTGGACAGAGACTGGGAGATGACTGTTTTACCACAGCCAAAGGCTCCTGGGATGGCTGTGGTTCCTCCCTGCACACATCTTCACAGAGAAAAAACAAAGAGTCGGAGATACTTAGAGTTAAAAAGGTGATCACCAATATGGGTTTTTGAGGGCTGCATAAATATAGACATGCAAGGAATATGTAACCTACGGGAAAAGGGCATCCAGCACCCTCTGTCCGGTCAGCAGTGGGTGATTGGCGGGCAGCTTCTCTGTGACAGGCCGCACTTGTCGCACGGGCCATACCTGCACCATGGTGAACTTCTCCTTCACACCTTCAAACTCCAGCTCCATCACCACATCCTGAAAGAGAAACGCATTCAATCAACAACCCTAACTACACTAAACCAACAAAAAATACACAAACACATAATTCAAGCGGGTCAGTACTGGCATGTCAGGGGTTTAAAGGGTTAATGTACTTGTACAAGTGCTGTTCTGAAATATCACTGATGTGCGAAATCTTCATGAATCTCCTCGACTATTAATATTTAAATACATTACTGTTTTTAATCAACTCACATCAACCTGAAATGTTGCAGACGAATAGTCCCGAAGGACTAATATGGTATCAAAAGTCTGTTCAAAATATCATATTGCAATTATTTTCACTGTCATACTCATAGTGGCAATGGAGATTTTTGAAAAAAATATCATAAAGACTTCATTTTGATTGTCATTTTCTGCTATTTTTTTGTTGTATGTACCATACAACTAAACAATGAACTGACGATAGATATAGAGAGAGAGATAGAGATAGAGAGATAGAGAGATAGATAGATAGATAGATGTACTTTATTAATTCCAAAAGCTGGGAAATTGGTTTATAATAGTAGCATCCAATAGAATACAATACAAGAAAGTACATGTTACTTAAGGGTGGAAATAGTCATAACTTTTGCAACTTTCATTTATATACACTGCTAAGCATCAAGTAGAGATGTGGCAAACTTACACTGATATCGTAGTTTCCAGGAGGAGCCACGTAAGTTACAGTGCCTCTGTTCTTAGGAGGCAACATGATCTTGTGCTTGATGAGGGAATTCTCATAAACCAGTCCATAGATGTCTCCTCCTGTGATGTGACTGCCCACCTGACAGTGACAACAGGAAGGTTGACAGAAATATTATTAAACTGATTATTATTGGAGCATATTAAGGGGACGTTTTATGGGGGGGTGGGGGTGGACTACTGAGCTCCATACCCGCAGACTTTTGCTCGGAGAAAATTCCCATTTGAGATCTCGATTGAGAGCTCCGATGTTCACACCTCTAGGAATGTAGATGCTTTGTGTGAGGTCGTTGATGTCCTTTAGTGGTCGCTGGATACCATCAAATATAGAACCCATGATTCCTGGGCCCAGCTCCACAGACAGAGGTTTTCCTGTTCGCAGCACAGGGTCTCCCACAGACACACCAGCTGAACTGAAGGTCAGGAGAACACTTCAAAGTTTGGATGACACAGGCATGAAAATGTGTAATATTTGACTACAATGCATGCATTGACCGCATCACGCCGTGGGTGCGATGAGTATGTGTGTGTGGATGCGTGAATATGCACACATGTATATGCAGTGTGTGCAGGTATGCATACATGTGTGTAGGTATGTACATGTATGGGTGTGCCTGCTTATGTATTTATCGATACATGCCACAACACATTCACAAATGTATATGTGTACGTGGTACAAATGCATACTGTGTATGCAGTACAAATGTATACTGTGTATGTTGTTTAAGAATCCAACTGTCTGCATTTCTGCTCTTCGTATTTGGTTGCTGTGATGCATTAATTTCCACATGGTGGGATCAATAACGTACTATCTTGTCTTATCTTGCAATGTCAGATATAAGTATTTCATTTAGCATTAGCACACAGTATACATTAAGAGCAGTGTGCTGCAAACTAAGGCCCTTATGAACAAAACTCCAGCTCCTCATCAGTACCATGGTCAGAGGCACTAACATGCAAGAACCTGGTCAGTTTTCTATATAATATCTCTTGGGGTTGTTTTACCATAAAGTTACCTTTTACAGATGTCTACTAAATGTTTGCAGACATTTGTTCCAATTTAAAATTAACAACTGATACATGTACATGTAACAGACCACGCAGGCACAACTGCTCAAGAAAAAAAGTATTTAAAAAAAAGAAAACAAGGATTAATTACATTTCAAAAGAATTTTTGAAATGTAAAAAACCTTGTGAACCTAACACAAACCTTCCACATGAAATGAGTGACCTCACAAGAGCCACAACTTATCACCTCTGACCACACTCTCACTCACACAAACACACACACACACACACAGACGAACCTTCAGTTATTTCTAATAAGAATAATTATTATTTAGAATAAGAATTGGATAATAATTGTCCAGTTTATGTATCTTTTTTTAAACAAATGAAGAGACTAATTATATTCATAATACAGTTTCTTCTTAATCATATTAAGACTTTTAAATGAAGATCAAGATAATGGGTAATGTCACAATAACGTTGTCACTACAACAACTGTAACTATAAGTTGAGCTAAATGGTCAGCTTTGTAACCAAAATAACTAAAAGGATACACGTCTCCTCGTAGACCTGGATGGTGGCCATGTCGCCTTCCAGCCTGATAATTTCTCCCACCAGCTCACTGTGGCCCACACGCACCAGTTCATACATGGCTGCTCCTGCCATGGCTGTGGCTGTCACCACTAGGATAACAAAACAAAAGCAAACAGTGAGAATGAACAGTGGGGACACTGTCCTTATTTAATGTCCTGCAACAGTGTACAACAACCAAAATAGTTGTGTACACATGCAGGGTGACTGACCTGGTCCGGAGACTCCATGAACGTATCCAAACTGGCTCTCTCTCTCCTCATCCCTGATCTTGGGCAGCTTGGACATGTCCATCTTTACAGGCTTTGTCTGACTGAAAGGAGAGGAAATGAGAAATTTGCATTGCACTTATATTTCTAAGTATTTTATTAACAGCAACCAATGTGTATTATGCAAGTTTCTAGCCACAAATAAATCTATGATTTTCTGTTATTTTGTGATGATAAGTTCTTTCGTCTTTTTCACTTTTCAGGGTTTCCACAGCGAATCGATTCACATATTTGATTTGGCAGGAGTTTTTATGTTGGATGCCCTTTGTTACACAACCCTTGTATTTATCCGGGCTTGGGACCAGCACAATAACATAAAGAAAAAAATAACAGAGCTGGAACAGCAGAGGCTGCTTCTATATTAACTGACAACCCTCTATATATTAAGATTTTAAAGAAAATACAGGAACATCTCTGATCACAACTCCACATTTCTCAGCATTACAGAGTGCGAACTAGGCCGCCACCTCCCCCCTCCACCCCCCCACTCCCAATCAGGTGCAGTAGTACTGCCAGTATGACGCATCAGGCTAACATTAGAGGGGAATCCCACAGAGCAGCATGTTCCACTGTTTCCACGTACGTGCATATAAACATAAATGCTCCTTTTCCATACTGAGTGTTACGATTGTCTGCTCTGGGGGCATCCTTGAAATTATTAATTCAGCATTAATTATTCTGTCTCCTATGATTTCTGTGTTTTTGTTATATTCGTATCATACATCTCCTATTACAGCACACACACATTTGATGCACTGGTAACACAAAATAAGCTGCGTCAACCTATCCTTGTATACATGCAATTGCAGCATTATCTACGTCTTTATATCACTACCTTTTCTCTGTCTTAATGCTACAGCTACAAATACACCACTACATCCATGCCCTCTTTTTGTCCTTCCCACTGATGCTCAGATCTTCCTGTTTATGCTCAGCTGCAGAGCCATCTGTGCAGGGAGAAAGCAGCTCCACCCCTGGATCAACACATGAACTACAAGCATGACAGAGGGAGGAATTCAGTCTTTTGAAGCATGTTTTTTTAAGTACATGAAGCCAAGTGCATGTGTTTGTTTGCTTAAGTTTCCAAATTATAAATACATCTTTACATATGTTTGATTCTTGCGTCATTTCCAGTAACTGCATGTGCCGGAGACAGCGATATATCAGAATCACTCGAGGGGTGAACATTAGGTCTCTAGTGCCATTGATTCACTCATGTACAGCCACATCCCACAGTTCATAGTCTACCTAGTTGGTTCATGATAATGCAAAACAAATAAACTAGAGGTATATATAATCCTTTGCTGTTGTTGTTTTAAAGCATCACACAGCAGCAGCGATTTGCAGTATTACAAGCAGTAGGATAATCCTTGCTACAACTATATAACATTCATCATTTCCTGATAAATCCATTATGGACCAAGAAATAACAGACATGACACTTGATCATATGATCCTGGCACATGACTCGCTGGCTTCACTCTATGGGCTTTTTAAGGAAGTGGAAAAGTAGCATGGTGTAAACTGGGAAGTACACATTGTGACATTATGACAAACTTAGCCCCATGACAAACCTCAACAAAAAAATGGAAATGGGGCATTTTAAGATAACTCGTTTCATAAACTACGCTTGTGTTGATATTGACTTAAATGTTAAGTCATTACTCCAGTGGGAACAACGTCTGGAAATTGGGCTTTCATTGACTTTTCATTTATATGGACAAAGGCCATATAGGCTTGAAAACAAGCTTTGTGTTTACCTGTGCACATCTTGTCTCTATCTTAGACAAAAATAGAGATGAAAAAAAAAAACCTTTACATGATGGGTATAGCGATAGTCTCTTCTCTCAGAAATGCCTCATGTAAGTGAGATGACTACAGAAAAGCTTAGTGACACAGTGATGTAAATGACCAGTCCCTGAATGGAGCCATACAGTATGACCGCGTGAAACGCAGCTAATTCGTGTTTTCGTTCGCACATACAAGGGAAAATGAACACCCCAGTGGCCTGTATTTGTTGTATTTTAAGTATGGTGCATGCTGTGTACCTACAACTGACCTTTATCGGGATACAGTTCTCAGGATTGCACTGTTTGCTGTCTATGAAACCGAACCTTCGTTAGCCACATCCACACAGGTTTAGTCTGAACCCGGTCGATTAATGTTACATATGCATAATTCATTATATGACTATATCGCTACGGTAGTCGGTTAAAATGAAAACGACAGTAAGCCATATATACACCTCGGCCTGCCTGGGAAAAAAAAATATGCTGGCTCGTTTTTTGGTGCATCGGCAAAGCTAAATTATTCAACGATCATCGGACTACGGTAATGAAGCTGACGGTGGCAACGGAAACTGAGCAGGAATACATGAACAAATGTGTATTTACCGTCTGGTTGTAAAGTGGCGGTTTGCTGTCTTGCCTCGAGAGAGAAAAGGTTGGGAACTGCGATGCGTGACAGCAGGCTGTGATCAGCTGACTTCATTCAGCGGCTGCTCCTTGGTTTTACTGATGGGCCCCTGCAACTGACGCCATTTTGGATCCCCCGTGGCTCCAGCAAAGATCTTTGAAGGAGAAGATGCTCCACACTTTCACAACAGTACTCTACTGGAAGGAAGGGTGGTTTAAATTAATTTTCTCCTCCTATACTTAAATTAGATGATAAGTGATGCAAGAGAATTCTTGTGGTACATAAATTAAACAGAACATTATTAAAAATAAACCGCAACATCAAATAAAGATGCTACTTTTACCAGCTCTTACCGGCTGTTTTATTTCTAAAAATCCAGATCAGCTGTATTGGCCAAGTTTGTGCAAAAACAAAAAGTTTAGGCTTAAGCTCTCACATCTAATAGAATAAACAGCAAATAGATCAATAGCACCAGTAGACAAACCAATAGTGTCACGTAAAAGAATGTTTGTATAAATAGTTATTTGCTCAGGTAATTGTTCATTCTTTGTAGAGTGACTTAGGGTGAGTATGAAAGGACAATAGTGTGATACGGGATAGGTTCAAATATACATGGGGTATGTACTATCTGTCAGAGATCTGCATTCCACAGAGTGGTTGTGGAAAGAAACTGTACTTGAATCTGTTGGTTTTAACTATAATGCCGTTATGTTTCTGACCGCTACAAATGATGATGACAATGCAATTTTTTTTTAAAAAAAATACGTAGGGAATGTATCTTTCAAAGATAGCTGCATAGATAATTTTCTGTCCCTCGACTAATTTGCATGATACGTATAATTCATGCTCATTTGATAGCAAGCCTTTCTCTCTTCTGATGACGATCTTTGTAGAGACCTTCGAGCCAAAATGGCAGTCCGTGAAAAAAGATTTTGCTCTATCAAAGAATCTCGCCCTTAAACTGTAAATCAATGTAATGTTTCCACGTTGTTTGAATGATGAGAAAATATTTTTTATGTGTAGATACATATATACATGTGTATATGTGTGTGCATTATGTACAATATATATTATTTTAAATTTTTAATCAATATAATGTCATTTACACTTTAATTTAGAATTGCAGGCTGAGCACCTTTTTCAGGCAGTCACGAATACTAACTGGATCTGAATAACTAACAAGTCTTTGATTATGGTCAAATCACTGGCAACTTTTTGGATAAAAATATAGATTAACGCATGCAAAGGTTAAACTGACACGTGCCTTCGTGTTTTAGCCGTATTCACACTTAATAAAGCTTTAATCGTGATTTGTGCGGCAAGAACAGACAATAATCCCTCCTGGAAGACATTACTGAGGTCACAAAAATCCACCACTCCTGGCGTAGCGGTTATGCGCATGCGGGGGTCAGGGTTGACAGTCTCCACACAGTCGTGGAAGGAGTGCGGCGGCTAAAGCTAACTGCAACCATCGTAACTAGCTACATGTGGAGGGTAAAACGGGAGGCATCCCCGACCCTAACTCTGTCAAAATTCCTTCTTTTTACCCAAAACAACCTTAAAGTTCAGCCTAATCGAAAATAAGGGACAATCTCTGTTTACAATGAAAGGGTGAGTATAAGCTTTTGAGTCACGAATAAGTAGCTTACCACGAGTAAAGTTTTTCATGTCTGTTTTTTCTACACGGGGAGGCGGGGAGGAGACGGCGATGCTAGCTAGCTCGCTAAGCTATTTTTTATTTTGGTCTGGGAGAAAAAAATGCAAACAGGGGCGCCTTGGCGAAAACAACACTGCCATTGACAATTTTGCTAACTAAACTTGCTAATTGGTTCATTCATGTCGCGGTTAGGCGCAGCTAACTGGCTAGCTACAACCGGGCAGCTGACTCACTAACTGTTAAATCCACTTTAGCTAAGCTAAACAGCCAAGTCCAGAGTCTCACATAATGTGTTGGCTCTTTGCAAAAGTAAACAACGGCAAAACTGAACTTCTGCTACAGCGAACTAGTCCCATAGACAAGCGTTAAGTACTTAACTGTTTCCCAACTCGGTTGTCGTGAACCTCATACACGACACCAACTCCAGAGTTTGTAGCACCTTACTCAGTGTAACTGGATATGTCAAACAGACAGACTGTCTGGAATGCTCTTCTGCGTTCTGATTGACATTTCTATCAAATGTTTGTAATCTTGCATAGTAGTAGAACGATACACTGCATTCCTTTTTAGACACTATTTCTCACACCTTACTGCGATTGTGGACTGATGCACTATGTATCTCTGTGAACAGCACACGTGACCACCAGCTGTTTTTTTGATGTGCACTTGTCCTATAAATACCACTGTGAACTCTTTCTAAACTAGAGTTTAGGTCTCTTTTGGATACCATAATCCTTATGCATTTTCAAGTTAGTTATGACTAGATAGTACTTTTAGATTACGATTTTATGTTGACTGTGACACAGGAATATGGTAGTTATTGTTGTTTAGAATATGTGTAATGCATTATTTTGAGACAACAATGTATAAGAATGTGCCTGTTGTCAGCTATTTGACCATTTTGCTCTTGTTCCAGTAGCCGGATCGAGCTGGGGGACGTTACACCCCACAACATTAAGCAGCTGAAACGTTTGAACCAGGTCATATTCCCTGTCAGCTACAACGACAAATTTTACAAAGATGTGCTGGAAGTTGGAGAACTTGCAAAGTTAGGTAAGAGACATTTCCATAACAATTTATGATAAGATTAGAACAAGCGTGTTTTTTTTATAAATGTTCAAATGAAAACCTCAGGTAAAATTTTCACTCTTTTTGGTGTCAAAGAAAAAAGAAAAGAGAACACTCTTGTGTGCTACCTCACTGACTTTTCTCACAAATCACATTTCCACATAGCAAGGAATTCGGTATAGCTCAATTCACAATAAATATTAAAACAAACAGTTGACAGAGTGGAAAAATCATATACACTTGTTGAAAAAAATCACTCAGCCAAACTTGTTTCATACATTTAGATGCTCCAAATGTAGACTAATAGTAAGTCTTTATTGTCTTTCACAACAGTAAAGAAAGTCTGATACTGTTGCTTTGGTTAACTTCTCCTTTGTTTCACAGCATACTTTAATGACATTGCAGTGGGAGCTGTATGCTGCAGAGTGGACCACTCTCAGAATCAGAAGAGACTGTACATCATGACACTTGGTTGTCTAGCACCCTACCGTAGACTTGGAATCGGTAAGGATGATTCCAAACAAAGCTTCTGTTCAATGTGATCAATATTTTGTTTTACATCTTCCCCTTGTTTTGTTCTACAGGTACAAAGATGCTCAATCACGTGCTAAACATCTGTGAGAAGGATGGAACTTTTGACAACATTTACCTGTGAGTGTGTAGTTATAGACAGGATATAGATATTTAGCAGATTATAGGTGTGCTAAACCTTCATCTTGCCGTTATTATTGTTACTATCATTAATGGAGTTTATTCTTATTGTAATGAATTCACTAGTGGCACTAACATGCTTGAAAAGCTCTTAGAAATTTACAAGCGACTAAAACTTTTTTTCTCTCTTGCAGTCATGTGCAGATCAGCAACGAGTCAGCCATTGACTTTTACCAAAAGTTTGGCTTTGAGATCATCGAAACAAAAAAGAATTATTACAAGAGGATAGAGCCTGCAGATGCCCATGTGTTGCAGAAGAGTCTCCGTAGCCCATGTGCACCCCCCACCGGAGAGCTTCAAAAGGCAGAGTAGGGGCACAGTTTTTGGAACGAGCACAGGTGTGCCCGCCTCCACAGAAACAGAACTGTGACAAATGCCCCAGGGTCGACACATTCAACACTTTCTTCAAAGGACGCTAAAAAGAGAAAACAAGTTTAACATTCAAAAATTGCTGCATTTATTTCGCAAAAGGGTCCCCTTTGATTTTGCATATTTTGCTCCCCTTTCTTCACACAGATAATTGAAAATGAAAAAGTCCAATATCCAAAAGTGCTCCTATTGACAAAGTTGCCAATTTAAGACAGTTTTAGACTTGGTGGAGGGGGAGGGTGTGGTGTTTGCAGATCATACTGTTGTGTTTGAGTTGTTTTTTATGCGGTTATAAGAGTTATTGGGGACATATCTATACTGTTGAACAAAAGAAAACAGTTGGTTTGAGGCGGTAAAAGTGTTTGAAAGACCATCATTGACACACAGTCCCAGGTGGTCAGCTTGGAGGGATGCTTTCAGTTGGAACTTGGAACAGTTGCAACTCTGTTTCCGTACCACCTGAACCCTGGGATCTACAGGAAAGACTGACCAGTTTGTTGATATGTCATGTTTAGACATACAAACTTCAAGAAGGCTGAATGGTTTTGAGGTGGTGAGAAGACACGTTCACCTCTTCTAATTTGTTAAATGATTTTATTTTTCAGCCTATTAATTTAATTCCCCACACTGTTTCTGGTTTGTTTTTTTACATTGAGATGGCAAATGGTTCAGAGGTTCTCCTGGGTTTACTGCTAAGAGCAAAAACAAGCATTGAGAGGACCTGTCGTAATAAAATTGTACTGATCTCATAATTGGCATTCAAGAGTGTCTTGAGGGCGATTTGAATTAGAACAGATTGGCTGTTTCAGGATTGAATTTGGGCATTATTTTTCATTTGTATCATGAAGGTGTGTGATGATAAGCCCAAGGAGCATTTAGAACTTTAAACATCTTTGGCACGTTATGTAGCCGTCTCACAGATTTTTTTTTTTTTTATCAAACTTCCTGCCACAGGCAGGTTCTGTTACATACAATACACCTTCATTCTATTTCAAACCTCAGCCAAAAGTTTGGGAATTTTGGTATGATCTCTTGAATAGTGTATTACCCAGAGGAAACTCTGACCCCTCTGCATGCAAGGAGAGCTGTGTCCTCTCCGCTGTAGTATAAGCATGTTTTACCTTTCTTTGAAGAATTTTATCTTTTCTGGAGCTCTATATTGTAAGACTTTTTAACGTCTAAATAAAGGAATACTATTTGCAGTAAATGTCAAATTCTGTGCCGTGGTCAATATGAATGGTTTTCATTTCATTGCATGTGTCTTGATAATTTACTACATCGGAACAAGGGACTGTATACAGTGGTTGCAAAGACGTTGTGTGGCCTCCCTTTGTGTATGCTGATTGGCTCAAATCTTCAGTATCTTTAATGCTATTGGCTGGTTGCGCCATTGGAACCCTCCCTATTGTACGCAAGTTAGATCTACCTAGATTGTTTTGAGAGATGAGTTGACTTGGAAGCTATGTATGCTAGTACGTAGCCTCCAATCTTAAACTTCTTGCAGGGACTGACAGTCTCTAAAATGTCGAGGCTACAGGTTGGTGAAATAAACTTCCATTTACTCCTCTTAGCACCAGAGACGCGGGTCAAGAAACAATGTTTTGGCGTAACATTTTTATCCGTAACGGTAGGCTAAGCTAGCTCAGCGAGCTAATCAAAAGGAAGCTAGCTGAATAGGTAATTGCTCAGGTCGCTAGTTTGGGGCTTGTTAAGAGAATACTCATCTGAACATTTGTTTTAATATCGACAGGTATAACACCGTAACCCGGAGCAGATGATTGCGTGTATTACTTCATGATCACAATGTTATGCTGTAATATGTAGGTGACTTATATTAGCTTGGTTAATATAAACCATATAGCATATAACTAGTGGTGTGAAGTCCACTGTAGCTCAGTATGGTTTCGTTAGCTACTTTACTGGCATCAGTCACGACTGTCAAACGTAGGGCAGTTTTAACATTACCGTAGGCTAATATACAACGATGATTTTTGGCGTTGTGCATATTCGTAATGTATGATTTGTTCGGATCTTTCTTGTTTTCATTGCAGGACGAGTACGTGAAGGATTTAAAGCCCAGCTATTAAATGTGTTGACTGGCGTCTTATGCTACAGGCAGCTGTTAGGACAGGATGCCAGAGATGACTGAAACTCAGACGCCAGGGCGAAAACCTAAGTAAGAATTTGAGAAGATTTGACATATTTGCTCGTTAATCCCTTACTAACTCATTTAGTTCCTTTCTCTGGAGTTAACATTTATACTGTGTTTTATAGGAAGAAGAAAAACAAAGAATCTCACAATGCAGGTAATCTGATGAACCAAGTCTCTCTTAGTCACACAGCAAGAAGCTGGAAATTGTTCTAGTTTTTAATTATTGTTACATTTTAATACACAGTTGAAAGACACAGAAAAGAGAAGATCAATGCTGGGATCAACCGAATTGGTAATCTTCTACCTTGCTCCCAAGCACTTAAACAGGTAAGGACACGCAGGATTTTATTTATTTTTTTGCTTTAGAAACATGATATTACCTACAAGTAACATTACTCCATTAAATATTTTTGTTGCATATTGTAATCTTTGGGTCATTTTTATATTTGTAGAGTAAAAACATGATCTTGGACCAGGCTTTTCGCTACATCACTGAATTGAAGAAACAAAATGATACAATGCTTCTTGAAGGAGGAGATAAAGTCCAAGGTGAGCAGTTGTATCCACTTTTTTTTATAGTGTTGCATATATATTTCACTATGCTTTGTGTTATGAAAGGGTTACTACATATGTGAGGAGTCACTGAAGATGACTGTGTATTACGTTTCGTGTTCAGGTTTTAATATATACCTTTTCTCCATGCAGCGGAGGAGATTCATCGCCTGCGGCATCAATTGGAGGAGCTAAGAAAAGAGAGTGCTCACTACATTGAACTTCTCAAAGCCCATGACATAAACATCTTAGAAGACCCGACTATCCACTGGAAGGGCAAACAGCGTTGTGCCAAGGTGGCAAAGGTGACCCCCACTCACCAACTCCAAAAGGGCATCATTGTTTATTCCAATGGCAATGTTATGTGCCCTGCAGGGAAGGAAACAAGCCCAGGGAAACAGCCTTCTGAAACAATAATTCTTCAACCACCATCTGAAGTCAGTGCTAGGTTAAGTGTAAATGGAGCTCTGCTACAAGTTAATACCTCATCTCCTACACCTTCACTTCTTCCTGGATCAAGTCTCCCACCCCCGCAGTCTACACCAGCCATTAGAGTGGTAGAGCAATGTGTGGTTGAGACACCGGCCGCAGCTCCCAATCTGCCACCTTCTGTGTCTTACATCACGCTCCAAATCCCAACAGTGACAGCAGCCCTGCCCCAGCAACCTCAGCCCTCTGCCCCAGTGCAAACCCTCACTATTGCTGCCACTTCAGCTTCACAGCTCCTCAGTGAAAGTGCTGCGATTCCTGTGTCCAGTCTTACTACCCTTAACCAGACTACATCTAGAGCAGTAACCTCAGAGGTTTGTTCTTGGGTTTCACAGGACAATGCCATCAGGACTGTCAGTTACACTGCTATCCCCAACAGTCAAGCCCTTTTGAGAGCTGAGGCAGCAGGTAGCACACAGACGACCTGGACAACCTTGCAGATGGCAGGGAATACAGTGCAACCAGTCTGTCAGAGTCTCCCCACTCCAGAGGTCAACAATACCACCCAGGCTGTCCAGCAATTGGCTGTGTGTCCCATAGGCAACAAGCCCTCCGTTCAGCCCATTCAAATACAGGTGCAACCTCATGTGTCTGTACAACAGGCATCTATAACAGGCCACATTCAAGCGCAGTCCTTTCAGAGACCACCACAGCTACACCCAGCCATCCTGAACCAGGCACAGCCTCAGTCTGTCCTAGCTCCCCAACCTCCATGTGCCGTTTTCTCCCAGGCAGCAATGGCACCCCAGCCTGGTGTTATGGCCCACCCTGCTGTGGTATCACAGCCACAATCTGCTGTAATTCAACCAGCCTCACTGGTGTCTCATACACCAACAGCCCTCATCCCTCAACCTCAGCCCCTCCCTCAATCAGCACTGGTTCCCCAGCCACAGGCTACTGTGCTGCCTCTTCTTCAGACCATGCAGGTGTTGCAGGTGAAACCTGCAGGAGCAACAGCATCAGGTGCAACAGCACCTCAGAACACAAACAATCCAAGTGTGGTCATCCTACAGCAGGCTAATGCCTGTCCAACACAGTCAGTTGTAAGAGAGGAAATAACCAATCAGACACCATGTCAGCATATTGTGATCATCCAGGCGCCCAATCAATCAGCACCTGCCCCTCCGAATCCGCAGGTTGGGATGGTGCCTGCTGTCGTGCCTACTGTATCTGCTGTGTCCACTCAAATTCCAACAACCAGCAGTTCACCGTCTGTCACAGCCTTACAGAGCGTTGGAGGAAAGCAGCTGGTGCACATTCTTCCACGTCCTATTCAGTCTCAAACTAATCATCTTCAGCAAGTCACCCAGGTGTCCACCTCCCCACCTGTTCCTCAAACCCCACAGACTATCACTGTGAATGGCCAGGTGTTTGCTCTGCAGCCCATGAAGACATCTGATAAGGCCAACTCAAGCAGTGGACAGAGTACACTTCAGCTGGTTCAGCCCACAACCACTGAGGAACCAACTACTAATATAGCCCTCAATAGTTTAGGGGCCCTTAGTAGTCTCAACCAGAGCATCTCTCAGGGCATTCCTCTTACTATTACGAGCCAGAACAATAGTCAGCCTTCACCTGTTTCATCAACAATTGTGCAACAGAAGCAGCAACAGCCTACTGCTCCTGCAGTAATTCCTGGAAACACAGTTGTGTTACCTGTTACTCAGCTGCAAGGTCCTGGTTTGAAATCAATCAAATCAGGTGTGGCAGTGAATACCTGTAAGCCTTCAGGAAGGAAGCTTCGTACAAGTATGAATGCAAAGAGGGCAACAGCTAAAAAGACTAAATTAGTCAAGAAGAAAGAAGCACAGCCGGCTGTTTCCATTTCAGCCACACCTAAGATTGCTACAAGTGAAAGTCAGACAGTTCAAGGTACACTTTCTACAGTTTTGCAGTCTACAACAGTAAAAGACATAGATATCACTTCATCTTGTACTACAGCAGTAACGACTACACACTGCAGTCAAATTACCGTAAATGTTACTTCTGCACAAGCTACATCAAAAATTATTGTGTGCAGTCCATCAAATGAGCCAGATGTATTTAGTCAGTCTAATCCACAAAACAAGAGTTCTGCCAGTTTGACACAGGCTGATGTTATATTCAGTAATACTAATGCTGACAGTATGGCAACAGCAGTAACAACCGTAACTGCCAAGATGCCATCGGTTTGTGCTGCTGTGGTCAATGAAAGTAAGGAAACTACAGTTTCTAGTAAAGCCGCATCTGTAACCAAAATCTCAGTTCCAGAGGTTAATCTGCAAACCACCAGTACAACAAAGAACACAACACAAAGTAGTTCAGTCTGTGCTGTTTTAGGACAGAACAAGGCTGTGGTATCAAATTCTGCTGGCGGCAATGACACTATGCATTCTTTGAACACTGTTTCAATTGCACGTGTTACTCCTACCTGCACCAGTAGTAGCACAGGAACTGCATTAGTGTCTTCTAATAAAGCTATACCATCATCTGCAGTATGTCATTCCCGTGGATCTACTACCCAAGACCCTCTGCCCTGTACCAAACCAGAATCTCAGTCCATCATTTCCTCTTCCGTATCAACACCTGTGGCAGCGGTGTCATCCTTCTCTGCAGCCCACTGTGTTACAACAAATGTAGATGTCAGGAAAAGGATTGCAGATAGAAGTCAGACACAGCAGACAGACATAAACATGCCTAGTTCTTCCACCTGTCATCGTGCTGAAGTCAAAACCCACCACGCTGCCAGAACAGACAGAGAGAATCAAGAAAATAGACAGTCGGCTGCAGCTACAGAAAAGGTGGGCTTGATGGTTGCCACTTCTGAAACTCCCTCTAGAAAGGACTTTGCCCTTCCTCAGCAGGTGTATACTAACTTAGATGACCAAACCATAGAGCACTCTATGACATCGAGCAGACAGACAGATTCTCCCATGTCTAATGGTGCTGGAGGCAGAGGGTTTTCTGTGGCATCCATGCTTCCACAGGGCCACAGTATTAGTGCTTCATCTGGCTCCTTTGGAACATTTACATTCACATCTGAGCAGGCAGAGATGCTGGCCTTGGCCATGCTGGAACAGGACAGTCCTGGGAGAAGGAGTGGAGGATGCGCTGGCGATAACAATACTTCTGCAAACCCAACGACAGTCACATGGGAACCCACAAAGACCCCTGCACTATCTGCCAGTAAAGAAAGGGCCTCCAATGGACAGCAGACCAAAGTGACTAAGCCCTTGGTTGCAACAAAACCTCCAGTTCAGGTCTCTGTCAGAGGACATGTTGGGGAGGGATCTGTCAGTGGGCAGAGTGGAAGCAGACAATCTCAAAATATCTCATACTCCCAACCTCAGTCTTTGCCCCAGCCACAGTCTCAGAACTCGTCACAGAGTGGTACAGTAGTAAGCCTCAGTGTGAACAACTTGATCAGGCCCAACAACAGCCAGCAGCCATATACAGGTTCTCCAAATCTGACCAGACAACATGGCTCAGTACCTTCACCTGTAGGGACCTCAGCCCACATATCTCAACCTTCAAATAATGTAATTTCACCCTGTTCTGGCTCAGGACATCTCAGTGAGTACACTCCGTTAAAGACTCCATTAATTAGGGGCCAGGCAGGTGTGGGAGTGGGTGAGAGACAGGCAAAGATCATCTCAAAACGACAAGCTCAGGAGGACGCAATACTAAACCCTGGGAAAAGACCCAAACCATGTCCCCAATCAGGTACTGCTGTTAGCCATATGGATGCAAAAGCACCTGACCACAGCCAGCTAATGGTGGGTCCGCTGCCACCCACATCCTCTACCATCATGACAAGAATTAATTCTGAAGGTGGCGGCCCCCTCTTTTCGACAAATTCTTTTATGAGCCCCATAGTTAGGCCCACAGATGGCCACTGCCCTCCTCAAGGACCCCCTGAGCAGAACCAGCCAGGCGTACTCCATCTGCCACAAGGTCATCAACATACCGCATCCCAACCAGGCCCGCACCTAGGAGGAAACCTTTACATGAAGCAGCAGCAGCAACAAGAGCAGCAAAGACACCACCTTTACCACTTACAACATCACTTGACACAACCAGACCCAGCACAGCGCCACTCACTACACCAGAGGGCGCTTCAACAGCAGCAAGAGCAGCAGCATGTCCAGAAGAAGCGGGGACTCGTCAGAGGCAGTCAGACTGGTTCTCCAGCTGGCCTACAACAAAAGCAGCAGCAGCATCACCTGGAAAAGTCTGGGGTTCAGCAGCACTCGCATCAACAACAGACGCAACATCAGCAGCATGCACAGCAACAGCAGCAGGCCCAGCAACATCAACAGCAGTCCCACCAACAGTCACAACAGCATCAACAGCCCACACAGCATCAACAGACTCATCCCCAGCAGCATCAGCAGCAGACACACCAACAGCAGGCCCAGAGTCAGCATCAACAACACCAACAACAGCAGCAGCAGTTGCAGCAGCAACAGAGCTCCCACTCCAGACACCAGCAGCATCTACAGCAGCAGATCCAGCAGCAACAGCAGCACTTTAGACACCAGGAGAAGAGTTGTGAGGCTCCAGGTGCAGGACCCAGGACTCATCATAGCAACCACTTGGCCCAGCAGGACCACCTCAAGGTAATATTAAATATACTAGATATTAATATATTACTATATTATACTGTATGTGCAACATTACATTTGTGCAATTTTATATTAAAATATGGTTATTTTTGAAATATATTGTAAAACTTGATTGGGTTTTGTACTTGGTCAATGCCTGCTGGAAGCACACTTTATTGTTTGAAAGAAGACATTTAATCCAGTATAACCGATACATCAGGAATGCTGATTTCTGACTGACGTGACTTGACATGAATTTAATATACTAAAGTTAACATATTTAAAGGCTATCTGTTCAATGCAAAGTCCATAGAAAGAAAGTCATTCACAAGCTCCAAACTAAACTCTTGGTCAACCTCTCCTTAAAACATTGTCCTCAAAAACCAAGATCATACAAAATAAAATGGAAAAAAATCATGTCACCTGCAGCACCAACTCTGAGAAGGTGTTGTTATGAGTTTTGTATGTACATCTGTTCAGATGTTCCTCCACAATCTCATCTACTGAGGCAGAAAAACTATGATGGGATAAAAAACACACTGTAACCATCCCATAAAGAGCATGGATATAACAGTACAGATGATATTTATCAAAGCAGATGGATTTAATAAACAAATACCATCTACTGTGACACTGTAATAGTCCATGTCATGTTTTGGCCCTAATCTCCATCACTTTCCATATGGCGGTGCATTCACTGACTTCACCTGGATGGAAACAAACTAATTATTCACTAGTTAAAATAGGAAAATAAATGACAGAGATTGAATGGGATTCAACCATTTAGAGGCCAATTCAGGAGACACATAAGACCATTTAGATAAGAGGAGCAATATCATATCGGCTCGGTATAGAACCTGCAACAACACAATCCTTTAATATTGGAGTCCCCATGATGACATGGGGTAACACTCCTTTTAACTTAATTGACCACTAGAGAGCCCCCTTTTGCTTACATTTAACAACACAGACCAGATGTTATAAATGGTCATTCATTAGGTAAAGTATACATGTCAGCCATCCTCATCTTAACATTTGCAGTGACTCATTTAACTTATTTTTTTAGTGCACTATCAAGTTAAATTGTTTACTGCTACTTCTAATGTTAGAGATTACATGGTCATGAAATATGAACCTTTTTATTGCATGTGGTATTGCTGAATACATGAATACAGTCAAGGGGTTAAAAAACGTCCACGCACATGTTATACTGTTATTTTAACACTTTCTTTTATATAAGTCGAGTTGTAGCAGTCCACCCCACCCCCCCACCAACAAAACCACAGCAAAAGTCCTTTAAACTAAACAAAATGCTTGCCTATGGCCTTTTTTTCCTGGCTTCAACTCTGGAGTAAAAAAAACAACTCTTCCCCCTAACCACAAGTATGTGGAGTGACTACCATAAGAACGAGAATCTGAGATTGAGAACATTTCCAAGTAATATGATTATCCTAAATCTGACTCTTGTCTGGCCATTGGTTAGTATTTTAAATTGTGCAGATGTATAAATGACAGAAGAAAAGTCCCCATATAAATAAGAACAAGCTGGAAGTAGACCCTCTAAGGCACTCATTCATGCCTTTAGGTAGTTTTATTCTGCCAGGGCCTTGACTTTATTTCTGTCACTGTAATTAATGTCTAACAATCCAATTAAAAGTCCATATTGATTTATTGATGACATATCACAGTTGAGTTTGACATAACATTCTGACTTGTCTGTATTTTCCAGCCTGCTCAGGACCATAATGCTATGCAGAGGATGATGAACTCAAGGAGCCTAGAGCAGCAGCTCATCTCTCCTGCCAGTAAT
The DNA here is from genome assembly GCA_029814585.1 of Gymnapogon annona. Taxonomy (NCBI): domain Eukaryota; kingdom Metazoa; phylum Chordata; class Actinopteri; order Kurtiformes; family Apogonidae; genus Gymnapogon; species Gymnapogon annona. The sequence continues at coordinate 14,319,389 of JAPTHA010000014.1, forward strand.
CCTGTATCTCGGTCATCTGACTTGGCCTGTGCTCCATCGCGACAAGAACGTCACCGTGTTTCCAACTACTCCGCTGAGGCACTCATTGGTAAAAGCTCTACGAGTGGAGAACAGCAGCAGCGTATGGGTCTCCACCTCCAGCCTGGGCGTGGTGCCACACAGGAGCAGCCAGACCTCCGGGGCTACCTGGACACCTCACGGGGGAAAGCCAACATTGGACACAATCCACAAAACCGTCTACCATCAGACCATCCAGGGTCCGCTGATGTTCAGCGGGTCTCTGAATGTCCACCATTTAAGACCATGGGTGGCGGAGCACATCAACTTAGTGGGTTTGAAGCCCAGGTATCTCGTGGGAGTGACATGGCTCCTAAATCAGTGCCATCCTCCCAAAGGGGACCTCAGGGACAGCAGCCTGGAGGATTCAGAATGAGTGTAGGCCCACCATCAGATGGCAGGAACCGTGGCGGCTATGCTGGAGCTCATCCTGGTGCGCAGGGGATACAGGTAGGACAGGCGTTGCCCCGCGAGCAGGAAGGTTGTCACCAGAGCTTCATGCAAAGCCTTTTGTCCCCTCACCTTCCTGAGCAGAGTAACCACCAGCGCACAGTTCAGTGTTGTCCCCCAGTCAGCATGGAGTACAGCTGTGTTACTGGAAGCTCTACTGGAGATATTCAAGCCAAGGCCTCCAGCCCCAGTGTTCCCCAGACTCAGAAGGCCCCCACTATGCGTCTTGGAGAGGGCAACAAGGGCCACATTTCTCAGGTCAACAGTAATATGCATGGAGGCCCAGGTGTGCGAGCAGGTCTCCCCCATCCTCCCACCCCACACAGCAGCTCTGAGCCTGGTCGCTCCTCTGCCACTTCCAGACCTCCTACTGCTGTCAGCCAGCACTCTCGGCACATTACCCGGGACACCCAGCCCTCCAAGCTGAGACCTGGAGACCGACCTCGGTCAGGTACTCTGAGACCAACTAACCCGTTTGAGGCTGACGGCCATCTGCCTCTGCCGTCTGGAGGAGGCGTCCTGCTGGGCAGGCCGCAGTCTGGAGGAGAGGCACGGCGCAGCACAATTGTTCGTTTTATGGGAGACGGCGCTCAGGTTCCGAGTGACAACAATTTGGTCCCTGACCAACACCTGACACAGAACTTTGGATTTCCATTCATCCCAGAGGGAGGGATGAATCCTCCACCTCCTATCAATGCCAACTCCACCTTCATCCCTCCTGTCAGCCAGCCCAATACCTCCCGTACGCCATCCCTTTTGCCTGTGGAACCCCAGAATACTCTGCCCTCGTTCTATCCTTCCTATTCTCCAGCTGCTCATCCCAGCCTGCCCAGTGATGTCACCCTTCAATATTTTCCCAATCAAATGTTTACCAGCCCAAGTGCAGACAAGGGTAGCGCTCCTCCACTTAACAACCGCTTTGGCTCTATCCTTTCCCCTCCTCGTCCTGTCGGTTTCGGCCAGGCCAGCTTCCCCTTGCTCCCAGATATGCCCCCTATGCCTATCACTAATTCATCTGGAATCACTCCTCATATATCCAACTTCAGCCTCACCTCCCTGTTCCCAGAGATCGCCACAGGAATGCCCACTGACGGTTCGGCCATGCCCATGTCTCCTCTGCTTTCTCTGTCCAACACCTCATCTGCTGACTCTGGCAAGCAGCCCAATCGGCCCGCCCACAACATCAGCCACATTCTGGGCCATGATGGTAGCTCAGCTGTTTGAGGAGCGTTCCTGCTGCATTTTTAATGACATGGTGAACTTCTGCTCTGGTGTTGGTATTTCAGCTCTCGACTTTCTATTTGTCGTTTAAAATCTTCAAGTTCAGTCAGTAAAGTTGATGCATCTGATGAACATTTCTGCGTTGAAATGAAACCCCCATACCTGCCTGGTGGTGATTTTCATTGTTTACATGTTGACAATTTTCATTGAAAAATTTCAGACTAACTGGTTTCCATGAGCTCATATATGTTAAAATGATCATTTGTAATATATTTAATATGTAGTTTTTGAGCAAACTGGAAGGAGAGGTCCTACAAAGTAAATAAAAAACATTTAGGTTTAGTACTTGAATTTACTGTATTATATACTAGAAAATCTGCACATTTACCTACCGTTGTAATTTACTAACTTATCAGGTTATATTGTACATAATCCGCTTTTTTCCAAGAGCTATTTTGTAAATACAAGCGTTTCATATCAGAATTGTTAGAATATGTATGTATGTGTAAATACAGAATTGATTAATAAAGTTTATAAGGAAACCTTTGTATCTATTGCCAACGAGATTTGTTTTTGATACTTCACTGAATGTCCACTAGATGACACTAACACAACAACAGTCATCTATTGTGCTCTCAGAAAAGTCTAGCTCTGGGAAGGAAATCAAGCTAATGTACCTTTAGTAAGTTGTAATATGTAGTAAGTACCTGTTCTGATTATCTGTTTTCACCAGTAAAAACAAATCAAATCAAACACAGCATGACTAATAACGTTCGATCGTGTTACATGTATGTTGAGGAGGCTTTTCCAGGGAAACTTGACACAGTAATTAACACAAAAAAAGTCATGAGATATAAAAGCTGCACCAAAGACCCAAGTCACTTTGATAAGCTTTTATTTACATGCAATAGTGCTCCAGCATGTGTTGCCACAGAATGGCTCCACTTAAAAAGGGAGTGTAGATTCAGGATCTCCTTCATTTTGATTGCAGATGTCTCTGGCCAAGACTAATACTTAATACACCGACCTGTGGGAGGAACACCAGCGACACACTAGTCACAGCATCCTCACCTGGCAGTCATTTGGTAACCAGCGAATGAGTAAACAAATGGTTGCAGTCTAGTATAAAGTTCAGCTTATCATTGACTGAGTAAAAGATATTTTCCAGAATCTCTCCCATTCAGTGATTTTAAAATAACAAAAAATAAATAACTATACAATATATAATCACTTGTACACTACCGAAACAGAATGATTTATGTTGCATACACTTATTAATAGTATGTTAATGATGAACAATGCATAATACATTTGTGTTACCGCTATACAAGATGACAGACAGGCAGTTGTAACTGGAAAACATGATAAACAGAAATAAACCATGGTGAAGCACCTCATAATTACAGCATCACTTTTTCTTTTTTTTTTTTAACAAATGGTCCCTTTGTGGTGTACATAAAGCCAAGTATCTAAGGTCCAAATATTCAGAAAGGGAGGATGCTTTAAAGGAATGGTATGAGGAGTGTCTACATAAGAAGTGCTGAACAGAGAGGCCCTGACTGGTCTTCACATAAAGAACATCATCTCATGAGAAATGCAGATAAGAGTCCAGCATCACAACACGGCACTCCCTTTGTCCATGACATACTGAACAAGAGTCTGAATAAGAATCTTTTTTTTTTCAATATGAAAATAGCCATATATACAGTATAATAAACATTTATGTACAAAACATAAATATATAAATATCTGTGATACAAAAATAAATATTTTCTCTCGTTTTTTTTTTCTTCTGTTTGTTTAACAGTCTATTATGCGTCTGTCGCGTTGGCCGTCCCCTCATCCTCAAGAGACGCTTCAATTGGAAGGATATTCACTTCCTGTATCGTATCTTGGGATTGTGGTGTTGTAGCAGTTGATGACGTGATGAATATCCCTTCATCTTCGAGAGACAGAAGTGGAAAGGACGCCGTTTCTGCAGAAGTAAAAAAAGAAAAAGTTGACTTTGTGCAAGGGCTTAAGTTTATGTTGTCATCACAAGTTTATGATGAGAATTTCACCATGACTTATTAAACCCTAGGCTATGTTTCTAGTTAGAATCATTTTAGTGGTGTAATATGATAATCTTCATTCATATAACACCAAATTATGATTAGAAAACAGCAAAGCAAGACCAAATTAGTCATCTTCACCAGCCTAATAAATACTAACAAATGGTGACATAAAGTAACCTCTATTTTGTCTGTGAGTTTTAGTGGTAGAGAAATAATACTTATACCACTGTAGATTAGATGACTAGATTAAATACCTTTAATTGTCCCACTAGGGGAAATTTGAGATTACAGCAGCTAAATGCAAAGAGTAGAAAAACAGAGTAGATAGATACATCAAATTGAGTTCTTGTACAACACAGTGTACATGATTGAAGTCCTCAGAGATGATCATATAGATACTGTAGATGCATAACATTAGTAGTTTATTTGACCAAATTTATCAAAGTGGTCTTTTGTTTTATGACATTCTCAATACTTGCTGGCCACAGGCTGTTAGGTTGTTTTCGACACGCTACTAGCATTTTGTAGCATTACCATGGCAACACAGATGGCAGCTGGCTGCCCCGGGTGTAAGAGGTTAAGGACATAAAACGTAAAGTCCAAGTCAAATATCAGTCCTAGTCAGTGAGTCAAGAGAGCGAACATCTCGTTTTTGCATTTATTTTTATTGAGTAGTAAATCTTGAAAGAATCCACACGTACTTTTAAAGATGCCGTCCCCAGCTTTGTTCCCGCCAGAGAAGGTGCTGTGATCTTCTAGTTCCTGTGGTGTGACCGGCTGATGAGAAGAGTTTAGGAGTTGAAGAGTAGAGTCATCAGCGGGGCAACAGTGCTGTGGGTCCGGACTGTTGAGGAAGCAGAGGGCCATCCAGTCAAAAATAATTTGTTTTACCAGAACAAACTCCAGTTTCATCATTAGCATCAGCATCATTATCGTCTGCTCATGTCGATTTACATAAGTTTTTTTTTTCTTCTTTCGGCTTTTTCCCTCCCGGGGTCACTACAGTGAATTGAATTCACACATTTGATTTGGCAGGAGTTTTTAAGTCGTCCTTCTTGACACAACCATTGTATTTATCCAGGCTTGGGGACCGGCACAATGAGACATTGAGGCTACAGTTGTAGGCCCAGTGTGTGCCCAAGGACCCACACAGCATGCTCATCCCAGGGATCGAGCCCGGGTCCCCTATGCACCAGGCTGGTGCCTTAACAATTGAGCAATCCGGCCGCTGTCAGTTTACATAACAGTGTCCTGTGTAAACGTACCTTGTGGAACAGTGATAAACAGGTAGGTGTCCATTTGACAGTGACTGTGGCAACAATGTGTCATACTCCATATCACAGTCCACCTCCTCCTGCAAGAAGAGAATAGAAGATTATTAGAAACAGCACGTACCCAGTGTGATGAATATGTCCTGAGCCTGTGTGAACTGTGGTTTACCTGTGGCAGTCCTGGTAAACAGTGTGTAGTGTGATGGGGTTTGCCGTTGGGAGTGTATTCTCCATTAGCAGGGTAAACACCATGCGGAGTGGTCATGTGGGCGTCCAGCGGGCACTGGCCCATCAGAGGCAGTCCGTGCAGGGGAACCATGGTGTACTGGCATGAAGACACGGGTGTGGCCACAGCGGGGAAACAGGGGTCAGATGTTTGCTCTGAAACGAACCCAAAAAAAGAGAACCAGATTAAAACACACACAGTGGTAAAGATTTATTCCTGAACTTTTTAGGAATTGTCGGAAGCACTGACTCTGTTTGGCCCAAGCCCTCCACAGGCAGAAGGGAATGAAGGCGACTATGATGAAGACGAATGTCCCCAAGACGATACCAACAATGAGGTAGGGCAGGTCGCCGGGCCGAGGCACCAGCACATTGGTGTCTCTCCTGGGATGGATAGGCATATCTGATGGGATTGGGCGTTGGGCGTTGGGAGAGGCTATGGATGAAGGAGACAAAACGTTCAGACCACTCAAGACGCCCACTTTAGTCGTGTGTCCATCCAAGTTACATTAACAACACCACATTTCCTAGGACTTGACTTCACCCCAGAATATTCCCGTTCAGAGGATGACACGTCACTAAGCCACCGTTTTTTGACAATCTGTTCATATATAGTCCTTAAAGTCCTGAAGTTACCAAACCAACGCATGCACGCACGCACACACACACACACACAGTTATTCATTGTGCTTCACCTCAGTGATACAGAAAAAGTACTTGACAGATGGACTGACAGAAAAACCCAAACCTTTCGAACCATTTATTCTCTAAGTATTGGAAAAAAACAGCTCATTTAATCTTCATGTGTCTTTACATCATAGCTCTAACAGACTGCCAACAGTCTGAAGGAACATTTTACAGTTTTCTTCCAGCGGCTGAAACTAGCAGGTACTTTTAGAATCAGCACCTGGAAGCCAATGTGACTTTTAAAAATGACCTTGTTTTGTTCCATTTAGTTTTTTGTGTTTTGTCTGCCGTCTCTGATCCTGCCATAGTGGGTTGAGAATGACGCCTTGTAGTATTCTATGAGCGTAACAGTAATGCTGTCTAATGAAAAATCAAAATAAAATATTAACAAAAAAAAAAAAGGAAATATGACCTCACCTTTAGTTTCCATGATTACCACATTGCCAAATTCGCTCTCTCCCTTCTCATTGAAGCTCTGCATCTTGATGTCGTAGGAGGTTTCAGGCTGCAGGTCGGTAATGGAATGCCAGTATTTGTCTCCTTCCACCACATCCTTCTTGTAGTCGCTGTCATTATCGCTGTCTGTCGGCCGGTAGTGGATATAGAAACCATAGATGGGCGTGTTGTTTACAGGGGCGTACTGTAGACACAAATAAATCACGTTTCCATCACATCGGAACATGAAAGACAACAGTTATAGTAAATGGATTGCATTTACATAGCACTTTTCTACACATTTAAGGCACTCAAAGTGCTTTACATTGGCCCCACATTCACCCATTCATACACACATTCACACACCAGTGGCCAGGCTCCACTGAGAGAAATTTAGGTTCAGTGTCTCAGGAACACTTTGACATGTGGAGAGTCGGAGCCAGGATTCGAACCATTGGACGACCCGCTCTACCAACTGAGCCACAGCCGCCCCCAGTTAACGTGTACAAGCATTTTTTTTTCTTCTCTCGTCACTTACTGTCCATTTTAGAATGATAGTTGTCTCGTTGATGGCCTCGTTGTAGGTGATGTAGGGTCCAACAACAGGGCGTTCATGAGTTCGTCCACCAACCACTGTGTACGCTTTTGAGGGGGCACTGGGAGGACTGGAACCAATCACATTCACTGCCACCACGCGGAACTTGTATGACGTCCCTGCGAGGAAGGAGGACGGCTATTAGCAATTTGTTTCCATATAGAATGAAGCTCTTTATTGTGTGCGGACTGATGATGTTTGTTTTAAGATTACTTTATGTTTTCTTTTTCAAAGCAAATGTAATGTTGATTGCAGTCCGTTACAGGACTGGATTGATGGCTGTAATTACAGAAATGACTGTAACAACACTCATTACGCTGATGAATTTACGGGCCGTGGGAATGTAAATATGCAGGACATCGTCATTGTAATTATATGGTACTACATTCTACTACTCTCCCCACCCCCACCAACTCATCCGAGTCAGAGCAAACAATAAAACTGCTGGAGTGCGTGTGAAGTTGTTGGCTCGTGCTGAATGGGAGGCTGACCTTTCTCCAGTCCAGTGATCTCCACAGAGAGCCGCGATGGAGGGATGTTTTCCACCGCCGTCACCCAGTCCTCTCCCGCCTTCCTCACCTTCTTATACTCCACCCGAAACGACTGGATGGGAAAGCCACGGTTACCGCGCGGAATCCAAGTCACAAATGCCGAAGTCTCTGTAGCCGTGGAGACTGTGGGCTTGTCAGGAGCCTCAGGAGCTGTGGCCGAGAAGGAACGGTGTCATATGGAGGACAGAGCAAACAAATGCGCAGATAACTATGGTTTTAACCTCTTCAGAAACGAATAATTGAATAACACACTTATCTGCACTTACTGAGAGCTCATCCTTCAGTGACAATAGAGAAAGAGATTGAAAGAGTCCATGTTAGTTAAAAAGGAAAGTGGTTAGGAGCTGACATCTTCCAGCAAAACGTCTACATGTGGTCATTGTAGAAGAGATTGTTATTGTTAGTGGAGTTGAATAGGAGAGAGTCACATGAAAATATGACAGGATGCTTACGAGAAAGACTTGGTGAAGGGACAGCAGGGGTTTTCGGTGGATCAATTTGCCCTCCGAGACCTTTACGACCTAGAGACAAAATAACATTATAAGTTTAGGGCAAATTATTTAAAGAAACCGATATTTTACACACACACACACACACACACACACACACACACGTATGTATACATACATACATATACGCACACACATATATATATATATACACAGTAAATGTATATACACACACACACACACACACACACACACACACACATATATTTATATACATACACACACACACACACACACACATATACAGGATATAATAAGTTTAGACTTCTGCCACTCCTTTTGAACATGCGTAATTAAATTGTTGATTTTGTTTTTCTTTCTTTTAATTTTATGTTCAAATAAACCTTCTAATAATGCAAATAATTATTTTAAAGGATCAATGACAAGTTTGCATGAGTACAAATGATAATATTAGTGTTTTATTTTACCTTTCCCAGTCCTGAAGGTCATCATGGCGGGTTGTCCCAGTCCTGCACAGTTCTTGGCAGTCATCTCCACCTCATACAGACTGTCTGGCTGCAACTTAGCCAGGGTCAGTTTATGAAGAGAACCTGAGATACTGCTGGAGGTCCACTCTGCAAGAGGGTCTCCCACCTAGAATGATGTCATGCTTCAGTTTAGTATAGAAACTTTATTGTCACCGTCACAAGAACAATGAAATTCAGTTTAGCAGCAAAAATTTCAATTGCAAGAAGAAAACCGTATGAATGTAAAAGGACTGTAAAGACTGTATACACCATCACACACAATTACACCAGAAATATTTACACTACACAAAACTACAAGGAAATACTAAAACGTATAAAAAGCCAACTCTCTATACAGACAGAGGGAATATGTACGACAAATTAAATAGCAAGGTGCATGAGTTGTGAGTCTTACACTGAGGTCGGGTGTGTATTGTTTTATTTGTTCAACTGAGGGTGGTGGTTATTCGGTGGGATGAGGGTACATTTAACTGCTTGTGGGTAGAAACTGTACTTGAGCCTGTTTGTTCTTGTTCTGAGTATCCCCTCCGGAAGAGTAGGAGGGGGAAGAGGGCTAAAGGATGTGATTTATATCCATACAGTGTGAATGGATAGAGGGCCCTTGTGCTTACCTTTCTGTATTTAACCATATACTCCAACACTGGAGCTCCTCTCTCGTGCCGAGGCCTCCAGGTGAGTTCGTAGTTGTCAGCTTTGCCTGTGCGTGGCTGACTGAGTATGATGGGGGCTTCTGCGGGCAGGATCTGTCCCGGGAGCTCAGAGCAGTCCAGAGGCAACATGGCCCCTGTGGCTCCAGGCCTCACAGGGGGCTGTTCTCTCAGCACCTTGTCTGGGCTGAGTGGCCGAAAGATGGAGGGTAGTTTACCCCTGGACGGAATCCCTGCACAGACAGAAATGCTCAAATCAGCTGTTTTTTAAAAAAATAATTTTATTTTTCATTAGACAATATTACCGTTGCGTCCATACTCTACATGATGACATTTCCAACCCACAATGACAGGATCAGAGACAACAGACAAAACACAA